>CM050166.1:147704432-148304432 GCA_027410445.1 Discoglossus pictus
TTTAATGTGACCTATAAGCTGTACAACTCAATTAAAAAAAAACTGAAATCTTTTAGGTGGAGGGAAGAAAAATAAAAATAAAAAAATAAAAAGGAAAAAATAATGTGGTTGCATAAATCTGCACACCCTCTTATAACTGGGGATGTATCTGTGTTCAGAATTAATCAATCACATTCCAAATCGTGTTAAATAGGAGTCAGCATACACCAGCATACAAAGTGCCTCTGATTAACCCCAAATAAAGTTCAGCTGCTCTAGTTGGTCTTTCCTGAAATGTTCTTAGTCGCATCCCACAGCAAAAGCCATGGTCCACAGACAGCTTCCAAAGCATCAGAGGGATCTCATTGTTAAAAGGTATCAGTCAGGAGAAGGGTACAAAAGAATTTCCAAGGCATTAGATATACCATGGAACACCAGTTCACCAGTCATCATCAAGTGGAGAAAATATGGCACAACGGTGACATTACCAAAAACTGGAGCTTCCTCCAAAATTGATGAAAAGACGTGAAGAAAACTGGTCTGGGAGGCTACCAAGAGGCCTACAGCAACATTAAAGGAGCTGCAGGAATATCTGGCAAGTACTGGCTGTGTGGTACATGTGACAACAATCGCCCGTATTTTTCATATGTCTGGGCTATGGGGTAGAGTGGCAAAATGAAAGCCTTTTCTTACGAAGAAAAACTTCCAAGCCAGGCTACATTTTGCAAAAACACATCTGAAGTCTCCCAAAAGCATGTGGGATAAGGTGTTATGGTCTGATGAAACCAAGGTTGAACTTTTTGGCCATAATTCCAAAAGATATGTTTGGCGCAAAAATAACACTGCACATCACCAAAAGAACACCATACCCACAGTAAAGCATGGTGGTGGCAGCATCATGCTTTGGGGCTGTTTCTCTTCAGCTGGAATTGGGGCATTAGTTAAGACTGAGGGAATTATGAACAGTTCCAAATACTAGTCAATATTGGCACAAAACCTTCAGGCTTCTGTTAGAAGGCTGAACATGAAGAGGAAATTCATCTTTCAGCATGACAACGACACAAAGCATACATCCAAATCAACAAAGGAATGGCTTCACCAGAAGAAGATTAAAGCTTTGGAATAGCCCAGCCAGAGCCCAGACCTGAATCCGATTGAAAATCTGTGGGGTGATCTGAAGAGGGCTGTGCACAGGAGATGCCCTCGCAATCTGACAGATTTGGAGTGTTTTTGCAAAGAAGAGTGGGCAAATCTTGCCAAGTCAAAATGTGCCATGCTGATAGACTCATACCCAAAAAGACTGAGTGCTTTAATAAAATCAAAAGGTGCTTCAACAAAGTATTAGTTTAAGGGTGTGCATACTTATGAAACCATATTATTTTATTTTTATATTTTTTTTCCCTTTACCTAAAAGATTTCAGTTTGTTTTTCAATTGAGTTCTACAGTTTATAGGTCACATTAAAGGTGGAAAAAGTTCTGAAATGATTTATCTTTGTCTAATTTTTTTACAGCACAGAAACCTGACATTTTAACAGGGGTGTGTAGACTTTTTATATCCACTGTAAGCCGCACCCTTAAAATTGGAGAGAAAAAGTCTCTCACCCATTGCAAGAAACAGGCTTTCTAATTACTACTGTAACTTCTTTTGCAGGTTACAGTCCTTACAGGATGTTAGAATCAATAAAACCATTAATCGCTATTCAATTGCTACAATACCGAAGTCTCAAGCATGCAAATCGGCACCCTTAACTCGCAATCGCACAAATCAGCAGTAATTTTACCTTTGCAAATCGCTATTCAATTGCTACAATGTAGCCTCAAGCATGCAAATCTGCAGTAATTTTACATTCGCGAATATAGGCCGCACACATAACTCGCAAGCTCCCAAATCGGCAGTCATTTTTTTACGGTCGCGAATATAAGCCTCACCCATAACTCACAAACTAAAAAATCGGAAAATGGGTGCGGCTTATATTCGGATCAATACAGTAATAGTGAATAGGGACAAATGAAGGACTACATCAATAGATGCAGCCCTATATAGTAAAGCTCTCCAAAGAGCAGCGGTCCTCATATATCTAAAGTTAGAAATCATAGGATCAGAAGCTTCAATATGAGAGATAAAACCACATAAACAAATTAACACACTGATAAAAAATGATAAGCGAAAGGTTACACCTATAAGTGCTTAGTCTATATATATAAGCCTCAGCTATAGTTAGCAGGTGGAGGACCCCACACTGCATAACTCACATGGAAGGTCATGGAGGGAGCATATAACTGGAAATATCCCTTCTCGTGAGGCTCGAGACCTTACCTTACATGGGGTAAAGGTGGATGCAATCTTACCTACTTGCTGTAAAAACAAAGATGACGACCGGTTTTAAAAGCTGTGCCTATCTTTATCAAGGCTTCAGTGATTCACTTGAGAGTGCATACACCTTTACCTCTGGTAAGGTAAGGTCTAACTTTAGATATATGAGGACCGTTTACAGCTGCTCTTTGGAGAGTTTTACTATATTGATGCAGTCCTTCATTTGCCCCTATTTACTATTACCTTTGATTAGATATAAAAAATAAAGTTTTTTTCACAATACATATAATAGAACTGGCATGGACTATAATACTATATTTATTGATTTATTCATATTGCATTATTTCTAGATTCGATCACAACTTTGACTTCAAAACCGTAAGTGATTTAAATGTAACCTCCATGTTTTAGTGACCTAATGATGATGGTCTCTTTTACTATTGGCCCAGTCTAAATCCATAACTAAGGGTTTGAAGAATTTATCATGTTCATGCCTGGAAATGCTATGTGCCGCAGCATGGTTTACGGATTTGGATTCCGGCCATGTCATTGTGGCCTTTTCTAATTTAATCGCTCTGTAACTCTTGCAAATTTCAATTGGAATCTAATAAGGCCCATTGTTAGGTGTTATCTGTAAGTATTTGATACACATCTCATGTTGCCCACCAATGAAAGTGATATTTGATGCATCTTCATGGGTTTGACTAGGAATAGATTATACACCTATTTCTAGTCAAATCCAGGGGGAAAATCTGTATGTAGTGTTCAAAGGGCAAAGAAAAATAATGTTAAAAGCCATTCAGCACTGTGCTAGCTTGTTCTGGGAATTTCTAACTCTTTGAGAAATGAGCCTAAATGCCAGGAGCAGCTCACAATTACCTGTGATTTCTACTTCTTAGAAGCAAAATGCATTCATATTTCCTAACCTGATTATATGCTTCAATTGTAACAAAACATGCCAAAATTTCCTTTTGAATGAAAATGTAATCCATTAATTGAATACGTAATTTCTTCCAACAAAGTATTTTTTAAGATAGCTTTATTAGTATCACAGTAAGTAAAATTTAAACACAATACAGTGTTACATTTCAACACTATAAGATAATAACTGACACACCATGAGTATACTGTACATAAGAAAAAAGAAATCCCAGATATTTAGCTATGATTACAACAGATTGGTTGTTATGGTTAAATCCCCTCACAACAGGTACATAAAACTAGGTGAAATGAATAACTAGTAAAAACAGTCAAATAGTAATGAAGGTTAGTAGATGATGGAAAACCAGAGTAGCCCTAGTCTGATATATGCAGAAAGGAGCCAATATATGTATGATCCAGGTCTTGCAATGGTCCCAGTATTTAGTAGTCTACGGTGTCATTAACTTAATCTTAAGCAAAATGTTAGGAACCAATTCAATATAGGGAGTCCTGGTTTGGCTCCACATGCACAAAACAAGTACCAGTAATTGCATTGAGGATATTTAGAAACATAGAGCTTCAGACTGGCATATTCTGATATTATTAATTTGGGTCTAATAATGCCAGGATATATAAACTGGGATGTGTAGCTTATGTGATAAGTTACAAAAATCTCTTCATGGATAGACAGAACGATCATATGTGTTAGTGTTGTTTTGGGGTTTCTGCATTTCTATCAGCTCTCACTGCAGACTGAGAGTATTTTGCTTAACCACAGAAGAGGACAAATGACTGGTACTGAAAGGAACACCGACCAAGACTGTTTTCAGCCATCTCAATATATATCATAGAGAATATATGTTCAGAAAACTGGAGTAAAGGATAAATTTGCATGAGGGATATTTTGTTTCCAGATGGTGGTGATAATTTGTTAAAAAAATATTAATTGGCCTCGGCAATAAATAATTTTCTGTATACCTAGCAAATTTACAATCAGGTTGCCTCACTCCATAATATTATGTGCAGAGTAGTAGCAGGCACAGTGCTGGGCTAAATATGAGACCATATGCCTCATTCATCTGTTATTATTATCCTGAATGATGTCACCCTAATATGGTACTAGCGACTTGCCCGTCAAAAAATGACGACAATAAAATTGTAAGGCAGGTAATGCTGTTTGCCACAGAGAGTAAGAGTTTTGGTGGTCTGAGATCCTTGTGCGCTCATTACGAGCCTCTGGGTTGGTGTATTTGTTGTTATCATAGGCGCTTTTGCGCTTATTGTAAGGACCACAGTGATTTTGTTTTGTCGCTTATTGCAAGGCTCTCCCCTGGTGTAGATTGTGTCCTATGAGCAGCATTGGCTCTCCTTGTGGGTGGCGCGGTGAAGGTGTTTGTGGTTGTTTGCGCTAGTGTGGTGTTATTTTTTTGGGTTTTGTGTCTATTTTTTTTAATGCTAATTAATTAATTAATGAAATCATAAATTAATATACTTTACATCTTTGTAATTAATATATGCAACAAGGAATGTGCTGAAGAGCTAACAATCTGTTTTGATGTCCCTGCAGCATATAATGTAGATCTGCAGTGTTGTGGAGCTGAGGTATAAGTGTCAGCAATGTGTGCAGTGTGTAGTGTAAATAGGCTGCATGCGCGAGGGAAAGCCGTTTGTGTAGCTGGGTACTTCCGCATTCTGTAAGTTATTGTTGTAAAATGGCGGCGAATGGCGGGTTTGTAGGATTTAGCGTCCTTGCTAATGGTGTATGTTGTAGCTCGTACAGGTTTTTGTAAAAGCAGTATTTGCTTTGCAGTATTTTGCGGCTTTAGGGGTCGTGTAGCCTCGTTTTCATTTTTTTGTCGCCCATTTTATCTCTTGCTTAGGGGATTTTCGAGTGTCTAAACTTTGTAAATTTGAGTGAAATCAAGGTTTAACTTGTGTTGCAGAGGTCCTGGGTGTCCCCCTAGCTCTGGGTAAGGTTTTTATTTAATTTTTGTGTGTATTTTTGTGTTTTTTAATGTTTGCCGCTGTGTGTGGGTTGTCCGTCAAGGTCGTATTTTTGCGAATCCCGCGACTCGTAATTTTTTTTTTTCTAAGTCTTGCATTTTTTTGTGTAAGTCCGTAGTTAGTCATTGCGTGTGTGTTGTTTTTCTCAAAGTCTCGCTTGTGTGGTTGTTTGTAACCCGTTGTGAGGCGCCGTAGAGCCTCCACCTCCCCAAATGCGCCCCCTCATTTCGCGAGGGACCGCATTTGCGGCCTGCAATGAGCCTGCTGCTCATTGCAACCGACGTGGGAGCCTCCACCTCCGCAAATGTGGCCCCTCACTTCGAGAGGGTCCGCATTTGTGGTCCGAAAGTCATAGAGAGTTGTAGGGATGAGCGCCTATGGTGCTCATCTGCACCAGTGTAAGGAGTGCCTTTGCTATGCGAGCCCGCAAGCTTTAGCAACAACCCGTATTGCTGACAACTATATATGTGATCTCTTGCTCCCATAGTTGAGATTCATACCCAGAAGAGATCTTAGAGAATCCTAAAGATATAAGAAAAGAGAGAAACATCTATATGTATGAGCACTCTTCCAAATACTTTTATCAGTTGCTATATTCTGGGACAAGAAGATACTACTCTAACTATAATAAAATCATATTGGGAGAATAAATATACTCAATACTATAATTGGATGTTAATATCCAGTTCCACATATATATATTTATATATATATATATATATATATATATATATATATATATATATACATATACTAGGCCACTTATAGACACCAGTGGATATACTATGGGCCTCATTCAATTGCGATGTGGCCAATTGAATAGGGCTTTATATAAGCACACAGCATATTTTTTTACAGAAGTTTTTAGTTAGTGAAGACCTTGCTTTTGGATAGAAGTTCACTAACTAAAAACTTCTGTAAAAAAAATATGCTCTGTGCTTATATAGAGCCATATTCAAATGGCTAAATCGCAATTGAATGAGGCCCTATATCACTAGGTGAGAGGTGGGTAGCTTGTCGTAAGTGGAGCTGGAAGGGGTGTACCTTATTTCCATATATATTTGAGTTCACCACCATGTGATTTTGATGTATATGAGATTGCAATAGACTTTTTAAGATCAGTCCACATAGATCAAGAAGCCCCACAGGGACTTAATATATATTACCACATACAGCAATCAGTAATAACAATAATCAAAAAAGTAAGCAGCACAGTTATGTATGTATAACTTTGTATAACTATTTCCACAGAGTCTGTTTTTTTTCAGTTGAAGAAAGTATTGTAGAGTATTGTCTCATATCTTTTTTATTTTGTCTTCAAATTAATGTAAGCTGGATTCTCTATATGCATTGGGGCAGCTTCTTACGGGGGCTCTGTTCACATAGTATCCACAATATATGAAAGACAAAAAACAGGGATGTTAACAGAAGTGCTCCTCCTCTTAGGGCAGATCAATATAGCCAGGTGTATACATAAAAGAAACAAAAGGCATTTAAAGAGACAGTGCTGGAAAACATATTGCTAAAAAGTATTTACGAACTGAATAAGTATTATATTAAACATGCTCATAAAACATATGTTGCATACTAACCACAACAGAGCCTTTTAAGATCTATGAGTCTATGAGCATTAAGTATTGTCAATAATACACACCAACATCACATATTTCAACTGCAATGGTAACACTGACTCTAGTACACAAGAGGTTAATACAAATCAGGAAAGCCATATGACTTATAACAAGTGGTGAATTGTCTATAAAATGCATTGCTTATAAAAGGGCTAGTCAAAAAAAAAACTAGTCATTGCTAGCATGCACATCAGACTACTGAGAGTGTGAAAAACCTCTTCAGCGGAATTGTTATAGAGAACTGTGTTATGATGTAATGATTTAGTAGTATTACCTCCAGAGATAAGTATTACTATAGGTGCTCATTGCGGGGCTCGTGATGAGCAGTGAAGGCACTCATTGAGGGCCATGAAAGTTGCGGGTTGGTCAAGGCCTGCTATGAGCTGTGAAACCGCTCATTGCGTGGCTTGTGATGAGTGCCAAAGGCCTTATTGCAAGGCCCGCAATGAGTGACTTCGGCTCGCAAGCTAGAGGGGGGAGAGCCTCGCATTGTGTGGCAAACAGCATTGCCAGGCTTCAATTTATTTTATTTTTTTACAGGCAAGTCGCTAGTGTATAACATACTGCATGAACACTCTTGGTCAATCCAATTCATGCAACATCTTAACAACCCTGCCAGTGTCATTGTTATGGCCCATACTGATTATATGAACATGATTGCAAATACTATAAATATTTTATTTTGAAGTCACACTTAATGCATATTTTAATATTTGGACCAATATTTGCAACATCATTTTCTAAATTAACATAACATTATTCACATGGAAACGTACATTAATCAAATGCGTGAAGAGTTGTCAAGACATATTTTACCATCATCATTATTAATATATTCATTTGATTTTGTTGTTATCCAACATTTCTTAATCTCTTCATGCAGATGATTTCTTGATTTATTATTTATACACATCTACTATACCTTAAAAAAGATGGGTATACTGAAATATGATATGGATCTCCACATCACATGATTAACTAAATGTAATTCATGTCATTGCTCTGAATCAGTAACCATTAGAAACACACAGACACATGGGTTAAAGTGTAATAAGAATAAACTTTTATAATTTCCCCAGAGCACAGTCTTAAATATAGTAGACTATGTACTATTATTATTGGTATTATGCAAATACTACCTAAAAGGACAGGAGGTTGTATGAAAATGTGATCATATATTTACTTAAAACATAGCACTGGATAATAATAATGCAAAACATAAACTAAAGTCCCATGTGGTCATTACACCACCATACTGATAATTAGATGCATATACATTTCATCATTCATCACTTCATATAATAAAAGTATATATTATTGTGCATAGCACACTGTGTCTTCATCTGCTCAATGAAAGATGCAATTAATCCTGGCTTGTGTAATCCAATTAACTACACACAGATAATGTGATTAGAAATATTTTGAAATAGTATGAAACAGATCTGAAATTATTAGTGTATGGCATTGTCGACAATAAGAGATATCTGAGGAATGGAAACAGTAGTAGAGGGTGGGAAGATTAGGAGCTCAGGCTTTGACAGTTTGAGTTTGAGTTCATGGGTAGACATCCAGGAGGAGATGCTTGAGAGGCAGTTTGAAAGTTGTGGTGGAAGAAGTGGTGTCAAAGGAGACACTAAATGTTGGGTCATGTAGGTAAGATGAAAACCAAGAGAGAAAACTGTCACGGATCCCAAGGGAGTGGAGAATATGGTCAACTGTACCAAAAGCAGCATATAGACCCAAAAGAATTAGGATAGAGAAGTGACCCTTTGAATTGTAGGTGAGCAGGTCGTTAGTATTATTAGTAATATCAGTTTCTGTGGAGTTTTGGGGCCAGAAGCCGGATTGAAAGGTGTCAAGAAGAGAATTGGAAGAAATAAATTGGGTAAGGCATTTGTAGACAAATCGCTCAAGCAGTTTTGAAGCCAGAGGAAGTAGAGAGATAGGGCAATAATTAGAAGCAGAAGCTGGATCATATGAGGGTCTCTTAAGACGGGTGTAATTATAGCATTTTTGAAAGTGTAAGGAAACTTGCCAGTGTTTAGGGAAAGGTTAAAAAGATGTATGAGAGCTTTGATGAGTGTAGTAGAGAGTGGAGGGATATGCTGTGATAGAATAGGTTGCAGAGGACAGGTAGTGAGTTGGAAGGTTGAAAGTAGACTGGAGGCTTCATCCTCTGTTACAGGATTAAAATAGTGCATATTGGATTGTGGACCGGTGAACGATGGGTGTTGTCAGTTAGTGGAGAGAAGGGAGTGTGTGAGTCAAGGTGAGTGGAGAATTAATTACAAATGTTTTCAATTCCTCAGCCATAAGAAAGGTAGGGGTGGGAGGTGGTGGTGGTGGGCAGAGGAGATTGTTGAATATGGCGAACAAACGTTTGCGGTATGAGGACAGAGATGTTATTAATAAACTGAAATAGTGTTTTTTGGCACGGTTGAGTGCAGAGGAGTAGGAGTGCAAAATAAACTTGTAATGTAGAAAGTCTGCTGAAGTCCAAGATTTCCTCCATAGATGTTTAGCACTGTGGCACCACCACTGTGTGTATTGTCTTTGTGTAGTGTGTCAATTTGTAGATAAGAGCGGGGGTGCATGCGTGTGGTTGGGGGAGCAAGAGTGTTGAAGGTGGAAGTGAGAGACGAGTTGTACTGTGAGGTGGCAGTGTCAGGGCAGGTGAGGTCACAGCAACAGAGAGATATAGGTGAGAAGAGGCGGACAGTGTTAACTTCAAAAGATAAAAATTGGAGGGAAGAAACTGAGGGGATGCAGTTAAAAGTTCTGCGAGAAGAAGTAACACACCTCCACCTTGCTTATTTCCTGTTCTGGGTGTGTGACTGAAGTGAAGGCCACCATATGATAGTGCCGCAGTGGAGGCAGTATCAAATGGAGTGAGCCAAGTTTCAGTGATAGCCATGAGATTGAGGGAGTTGGAAGTAAATAGGTTGTGAATGTAAGTGTGTTTATTATAAACAAACCTTGTGTTCCAGAGCAGGGCAAAGTGGAAGGACTGTGGCAAGTGATGGGTATTAAGTTATGGGTGTTACAGGAGTATGCAGCAGTGGGGGCTGAACATGGCTGATAAAAAGTGGGAATGAATGAGGTGCTGGGGTTAGGAGATATGTCTCCAGCAGACAGCAGAATGAGTAATGAGGAGATGTGACTGGTACTTACATAAACTTTTCTGCTTATGAACATAAGATGGAAGAATAGTGACTTTTTGATGGAGAGGAGCTCATGGGAGCATAGGAGAGGTGAGGAGAGTATGGAAGGTGAAATGGATATCGTGTGGGGGGTATGAAGTGTGGAGGTTGCATAGGTGAATCTGAGACAAGGAAGGAGGTTATAAGGATAAGAAAAGTATGACGAAACATTGTGACATGTGTGTGAGCACAGAATAATATGATAGGTGAAGGAGAAGGTAATGTAGCTTGTCTAGAATAAATAATTATAATAGTAGAATTCAAGGGTAGGGGAAAATGAGTGAGGGAAGTTTAATCAGATTGGCTGTAATGTGTAAGTAAGTGATACTTTTATGTGCATGATATGTGTGTATGTTTCAATAAATTAAGACAGAATAGGACGGGTGGGTAGAGGTAGAAGTTTAGCAGGAAAACAAGATGGAGACAGGAGGCCGAAATCAGAAGAGGTGTTTGTTAGAGGAATATAGGTGAGTGAGTGACACAAACAAATGTGTAAGGAGAGAAATTGGTGGTAAGCAAATCGGGAGGTGTGAATAGGGTGGATCGGGGAAGGAGGGATGTATGAAAAAATGTAAAATGTTTACAAATTAATGAAAAGTTCTAATAAAATGACAATGCACTAAAAAATTATAACAGAGATAGATATTAATAGCCATAAAAGACAAAATAATAGGGATAGTATTGTTGGGTCCTCCAGATGGTTGTGAATAGTGTTTGTATGTCCAGTGTAGAAGTTTAGCAGGAACACAAGATGGAGACAGGTGGCTTTTGGAAGTGTTTGGGGGTTAAATGTAGTAGTTTAGAAGGAAAACAAGATGGAGACAGGAGGCTTTTTCCAGTGTTTGGATTTTCAATGTAACAGTTTTGCAGGAAAACAAGATGGAGACAGGAGGCTTTTTAGCAGTGTTTTGGTGTATAATGTGGCAGTTTAGCAGGAAAACAAGATGGAGACAGGTGGCTTAAAATCAGAATAGGTGTTTGTTAGAGGAAGAGAGGTGAGAGTGAGAGGGCCTTAATGTATGTAAAATGTGCCTATTTTTTAAAAAAAACAGGTTGATCAGTAAATAATAGAACATTTTTTTTATATAGGGAGTGCATTCTCTCATCTCATCTCATCTGCACATCAATTGGTGAACTGATAACCATAACCATACATGTCCACATATACGATTATCATGGACTATGTGATGGTGGCTAGCCACATGGTTACTATATATCACCATTACCAAGGCTATGATCATCCACTCTGTAGACAAGCATGACTAAGTTAACATTTTACCAATAGGGTTTCATTGATGACTGTATTTGAGAAGTTTAATGAGATACAGCCCTTATCTCCTCCTGCTGATGTCACAGGACCCCCACCCTTTGTCACGATGGCCTCTGCCACTTGGGATCTTCTTGGAGATGCAGTTGGAGGTTTAGATGATGGAAAAGACATAGTTAATGGTGAAGGTGGAGGCATTGAGGAAGAGGATGACTGACCAGGCTGTTGATGGCTTGGGGACTGCTCTGGAGTGCTTGATGCTGTACTTACCAAAGATTTCTGCTGCAGGTCCAAAATAATCTTTATGACTGCAGTCTGATTGTTCTGATTTTGTATCAGCCTGGCCATGTATGTCTCCATCTGAATGTGATGCCTCCTCATCTCCATAAAAATGTTTTGCTGGGTGCGTGACACAGTAGTGTAACTGGCCTGTACACTAGTGAGAAGACCAGATACTATAGCCTGCTGCTGCTTATTAAATGCAGTTAGGTTTTAAAAATGTTACTCACTGGTGTGAATGATCCTGGGGTGAGGAGCGGTCAAATTCAACAGTGGTTGTGGTGGCGCTGGTCGTGGCATGGTGGGGAGGTCCTGGGGTGGCAGCAGCAGTGGTGGTACAATGGATTGCCCCTGAAGCCATGGTACTGGAGCAAATGTTGCTGGAGGAACTGTAGGTGGAGGAGGAGACCAGTGTGAGTAGGGGCCAGTTTGATTTAATGTAATCCTGGTAACTTATCCTCCTCCTCCTAAACTGCTCCTCCTCTGCATATTGCCCCCCTTCTCCCATACCAGGAATCCAGCTGTTGTTCTGACTTATATTCAGACGGTGTCCATGGCTCTGTCTTCATAGGATGTACTTTGAGCTGAAATTAGATATCAATAATATATCATTGGATGATCATATGATCTCTGTGTGTTACTTCACAATCTGTTGACCCTGGATGGTTAAATTAATTGCCACTGTAAGGAGTTTGTTTTTCCTGGGAATTGTTACTGATATCATTGATTTGTATTTCAAGGATATGTGCAATAAGCCCAATGCACACATTTGTAAAATTATGACTTAGAATCCTTATGGTGATGTTATTAATTTAATGATTTTGGGATTATTTAAAAATATATGTAGGTAGATGATAACATCACAACAATGTGTAGCAGATTGTTAGCCTTTCATTTTTTTATGTCATAGGAAACACTAATTTGAATCTCACAGCATCAATAAACATCATCCATTTGCTAAAAACAAATCTATTGAGGATGGCATTTGATGGTATAATGTATGAAAAAACTAAGTGAAGCACGCATCCATTTCCTTCTTGTTGAGGTGAAAGTATCCATTTAAAGAGATATGTAACTATTATAGATTTAACTAGATATATAATGTACCTGTGTATCTATTTATATCTATGTACTTTGTTTATTAAGAATTGTTCATGAGCCGTGTTTGTTGTGCCTCATAGCAAAACAATATCCCCTGTTTGGGTCTTCAATCTGCTACTTATAAAGACACAAAATCGAAGGAACTTGCTGTGCAGTTTCTCTCATACTAACCAATCGGTGACCATCTCTCAGAATGATTTTGCAACATGCTGCTGAGACGTGGTCTCTGATTGACTAGGACACTACACTGCATATCAAGCTCTACAGAGTCTGTGTTTGCATACTCTGCAGTGGGCAGACACAGAAATGGACTATTTATTTGATGTTTATTCAGTTAAAAAGAGGTTTTTGTTGATTCTCTATTCATTAAGGTACATCAAGTAAATACACACAGGTATATTATATTACTCTTCAAATCCAGGAACCTTACTTATCAGTTTAAGTGATGCTCAACATTTACATTGAATGTGTTGTATCTATGTGTAGTGTACATGTTTGAGTTTTGCCGGGATGATAAGTTTTTGTGATAATCACCTGGCATGGATTCAAGGTGTCCACCAGTTCCATTAGTCCGACCACTGTTGAATGCTCAATCCCATCCTGCAACATCTTCTCACACTCACTAAAGTGGACTGTAGCTGGGAGCTACCACCAATTGCCCTGGTACTTGCTGCCTCCTCAGACATTTTCCTCCTCACTTGGCACTGGCAGTCATCATACCAGTGCTTGACAGAACGTTCATCCTCATATTAACCCCAAGAGCACTGACCCCCTTGTCCCAGCCTCACATACCTGCCCTCATGGAGTACACTAGGGCTGGCATGGATGTCACAAAGGAGAATCAGGAATTCTTCATGGGTGTAATTGCAGGACCTGTGTTTTGGGACAGCCTCCTGCCCTCCTGACTTCCTCTGGAGTGGCTGACGTCCCTCAGCTGCCCCTGCGGAATGCCCTTCTCCAGCCCAATCATATTCTCTACAAAAATAACAAAATAAACTAATAAACATAATAGAATATGTATATGTAAGTGTAAAAAGAATAATATGTACTGTGTGTCAATTTATTGGCTGAGGGTATAGGTTTAGGTTAGAGAGAGGGGGTATGGCGTGAATGTGTGATTTGGCCTTAGTGTAATATATTTAGATAAGTGTAACTATGTTAACTTATGTGGTAGTAAATTATGTAATATATGTATAATCTAAGTACAACAGTAAATTGTGAGTAAAATAATTTTAAGCTAACTCCTTCCTACCTTACTGACCACCTCTCTTATATACAGTGGGTGAAAAAGTATTTGATCCCCTGTTGATTTTAAACGTTTGTCCACTGACAAAGAAATGTGTAGTCTGTAATTTTAATGGTAGGTGTATTTTATCACATGCTTCACTACTACATATATTAATGCTGACTGTCATTAACATGCCATTGTGAGACTTTGCAAGTCCACTGCCATAGTGGTATTAGTCTACATTTAAGCTAACAACAATTATGTCTTAGATATCTGAATATATGATAACTTCAATATTGACAAAATAACAATGCTTATCAAAACCTCAATGAAAGATAATTAACTACTTAATATACATGATGGGTTAATACATAGGGAACATTCTGAATAATAGGCAGTGTGGAAAGTCCAAGTAGTATGCTAAATTAATGTGTCAGCAACTAGTTAAATCAATGCACATACTGTGCTTAATGAAATATCCACCTTGAGTTATTCACATTTTATATGGACACCAGGATAAGGGAAATAGACCCCAATAAGAAAAGCAAACAAACATGGCATTGCCACACTACCTGCCTTCAGATGAGGAGCGCTACAGGCTCAAGACGCACGCCCTCAGACGCAGACCCCAATGCGCGTTTCGTCAACGGCGCGCTGACGTCTTCAGGGTGCAGTGTTACTACAAGCAAGTATTCGCGGCCTTTAAATAGAACTTAACTCAAAGCCCTAACAACAGTTACCATAGAAACGTGCCTAAATACAGAGATAATACAACGATTTAATGACTTCATGCTAAGTAAAATGAAAACAAATAAATATGCACATTTCAAAAATTCAGTGCATAGCAAAAACATGACCATAGAGCCAGCAACATGATCATAGTGTTAAATCTAAGCATACACAGATCCTCCACCATGGAAGTCACAATCCTGAAGTATATAATGTAAACTTTAATTTTAAAAGCCCATATATTGAAAAGTTGGATCCCTCTATATTTACAAAATACAAATCTTCCCTATATTGTTTGACATTCCACTTTATCTGGATATTATCTTACTTTCCCACGTAGTTCAAAAATTAATAGTCATATTAGTTCTAAATAAAATATTGCCTAAATTACAAGTAGAGACAATTAGGAAAATCAGGAAAATATTCAGTGACCATTGGAAGATCCTACTAGATGATGATGATTTAAGGCCATTTTTGAGTAATCAAGCTCAAATCACTAGTAGAAGAGCAACTAACCTGAGAGTTATGCTAACTAGAAGCCATCTTGAAGGTGCTAGAAACAATACCTGGCTTAACAGAACAAAGGGCTGCTTTAAATGTTTATCGTGTAAAGCATGTAAATATGTTAAAACTACAAAAACATTCCCCTCAAAAGATGGAAAAAATGATTTTAAGATCCAACAGTTAATAACATGCAAAACTGTAGGGGTAATATATCTCATGCTATGTAAATGTGGTATGAACTATGTAGGAAAAACCTGTAGAGAACTGAGACGCAGAATCTTAGAACATGTATATAGTATCACCAAAGAATATGACACACCAGTGGCAAATCATGTCAATTCCCACCATAATGGAGATTTAAGATATATTTCCTTTATAGCCATTGACGGCGGAAACAAAATATTAGAAGAGGCAATATTGATAGGGAATTATTAAAAAAGGAGGCCTTCTGGATTTTTACACTTAAGACCAAAAAACCATGGGGTCTAAATGATGGATTCACTTTTACACCATTTATTTAGGGCCTCCAGTCAACATTTAATATTTGTGATGTCCGACACTTTAAATATAATATAATACTTGATGAATGTGAATAAATTTGCTACAATGACATTATAAACTCTTCCCTCCATGTACTTTGTACGATAACCGTGAAGAAAATAAGGAAAAGAATCAAGGAGGTTATTATTGTAGAGCAATATCTTTCTATATTTGGGCATGTATTCTATAATACTCAATAACCCTATATATAGAAGAACATAGCATAATTTACATTTCATTATAGCACACGTGGAATACCAAGTATAGTATATAATATTGGACTAATGAATAACTATCCCTGTCCTTCAACACATAATAGCCCTATTTATACATTAGGCTAATTTTTGAGCCATATGACACTATAATAGTAGGGCATTTACATTTCTATATCTAAGCCTATATCTAATACATGGTTGTCACATTCTCAATATAATCAATATTTATTACATATAGGACACTGTCCTGTTTCCAGTTTCTGCCAGGATCATCATTCTACTTATTATAATATTGCTATAACATAGCCATGTAACAACATGGCACTGGCTCAGACTATATCCCACCATATTAACAGTAACATTTTAAGATCGCATATTTCTTTTAATGCATATGATTTTATTAGCCCCTGAGGTTGCTATGACAACCACGGAGCATAAATAGCTCCCTAAGAGACTCCTTCGGTAACCCCTGATGAAATATTCAGAAACGTGCGTCGGGTTGCACGTTCTATACCGCGTGGCCACGTCATGACGTCACACGCAGACGCCTAGACCTCGCGCGGATAGCTTAGGAACACAGGAGCTGTGCTAATCCGACATTAGACAATATCTGATGTTACAAAGATCGCATAATATGATTCCTACCTGCCTTAAATGTACAATATACTTCTTAATATGATACATAGGTGGAATTTAATAAACCACAGCTCCTAAGTTCGTATAGTGACTCTGATAAATAATTACAACGATATAGGTCTTCCCCACATTAAATTATACTGGATTATCTGAACATATCCTCATAAGCACTGGCACTTCATATATATTGTATTCACTATTATATCTATTTATTATATCAATTTATTCTATTGTTATTGGCACTTAGCACTTTAGAATATCATATTTATATGAAGGTGCAATATTTACTAGTGACATCACATTTGTAGCACAAGTCACTTTATGTATATGGAATAAATATCAAGCAAACATATAGGCCTTTGAATTTCAGGACCTATGTTTCTGCTATTTATTAGTATTCCACAATTTATTTGCACTTTATAATCACTAAGCACCTTATATAGGAGGATCAAGTGTTTATTCCCAGTTTACAATTTTTCCCTATTAAATTAGGTAGTCCTTACCATTTCAGATCTCATTATACATTGGATCTCGTCAGTCTTTCAGGATTTTACTATTATTTTAATACTGATTATTAAACGTTAAGTTTTAATTTTGCTGTTCTATATTGTTATTAGGGCAGAGGGTGTGCACTTTAATACAAATGGATACTTTTCTTTCCTTCTTCAGCCATTTAAGTTATTTTTATCCTTAAGTAGCACCCCTTGTGTATTTCCCAGATTCTCTCTTTCACCTAGAGCCACCCATTCTCTTCGTATAATATCTAGAGACAATTAAAGCCTAAACTTAGTGAACATAATGGGATATAGCAGAGTCAGTTCACCTAGATATATCACATATTTCAGGGAAATATAATGTTACTACTCAAATTCAGGTATAGAAATGAAACTGTTGTAGGGTGATCATTCACTATCAACTATAATAGTTGTCAATCTGTGAGTTGTCATCAAGCTGATGAAGCTCACGTAGCGGGAGAAGGCCCGCAAGACTTAGCTGCAATGAGCGCCGAAGGCACTCATTGCAGGCCTTGCAGGACGACAACTGTCATTTGGCTCCCCCTGCCCCAAACCCCCTGCACCAGCTCCCCCTGCCTCAGACCCCCGGCACCAGCTCCCACTACCCCTGACCGCCTGAACCAGCTCCCCCTGCCCCACACCCTCTGCCCCAGCTCTACCTGCCTTTCGGCCCATACCTGGTTCTGACCACGCCAGTAGCGCTACCCTTATAGAGACCCAAGGCCGGGGGAGGGGGGAAGAGACCCAGGGGAGGGAGAGGGGGGGGGAGACCCAGGGGAGGGAGATTGGGGGCAAACAAAGGGGAGGGAGAGGGGCAGGAAGATACCCAGGGGATGGAAAGGGTGGAGAGAGACCCATGGGAAGGAGAGGGGAAAGTGACCCAGAGGAGGGAGGGGGGAGAGACCCAGGGGAGGGGAAGGGAAAAGAGAACCAGGGGAGGGAGAGGGGAAATAGACTCAAGGGAGAAAGAAGGGGAAAGAGACCCAGGAGAGTGAGGGTAGAAGAGACCCAGGGGAGGGAGAGGGGAAAGAGACCCAGGGGAGGGAGAGGGGAAATAGACCCAGGAGAGGGGGAGGGAAAAGACAACCAGGGGAGGGTTAGGGTAAATAGACACAGGGGAGGGAGAGTGGGGAAGAGTCTAAGGGGAGGGAGAGGTGGAGAAAGAGACCTGGGAGGAAGAGACAGGGGAGGATGATGAGGGAGGTGGGAGGATGATGAGGGAGGGCGGATGAGACACAGGGGAGGGTGATGAGGAAGGGGGGAAAGAGACACAGGGAAGGATGATGATGGAGGGGGGGAAAGAGACACAGGGGAGGATGATGAGGGAGGGGGTAAAGAGATACAGGGGAGGATGATGAGGATGATATAACTTCTGCAAGTGCACAGTGCCACTCATATCTGTTGTCACAGTAGCTTGCAAGCATAGTACCAATCTGTCAAAACCTGTAATGATGAATGAGGTCTAGAGTAGCCTGGTTCCCTTATCCTCTACAGGTTGAGACCTAATGTTTGGGCGACTCCAGACCAACACATGAGTACAAGCATCACACAAACTCAAAGCCGCCATCCTCCTCCTGGTCCAGCATCATCAGCCACATGAACCACTGCTGTCCTCCTTGCCCCCTCTCAACCATCCGCCACTCCGTCTCTCGCCTTGAGCAGTTCCTGCTCATCTGCCCATAGTCAGGTACCTGTAAAGGACATGTTTGAGCGTAAGAAGCTAATGTCACAAAGTGCCCCAAATTTGAAGTGATACGACCAACCAAGCATCTTTTTCCATCTCCCGGTCCCAAAAATCCAGGCCTTATACACGTGCCCTGATAGGTGACGTAACAGGTATTAAACTGATAAGAGTAGTACTTACAAACACGCCACTCCTATATGGTGGCACCTTTGACTGCACGTGCCGTGCCCCAAAATTGAAGTGATACGATCAACAAAGCATCTTTTTCCATCTTCTGGTTCTAAAAATCCAGGCCTTATACACGCCCCGTGATAGGTGACGTAACAAGTATTAAACTGATAAGAGTAGTACCTACAAACACGCCACTCCTATCTGGTGGCACCTTTGACTGCACGTGCCGTGCCCCAAAATTGAAGTGATACGACCAACAAAGCATCTTTTTCCATCTCCTGGTTCTAAAAATCCAGGCCTTATACACGCCCCCTGATAGGTGACGTAACAAGTATTAAACTGATAAGAGTAGTACTTACAAACACGCCACTCCTATCTGGTGGCACCTTTGATTGCACGTGCCGTGCCCCAAAATTGAAGTGATACGACCAACAAAGCATCTTTTTCCATCTCCTGGTTCTAAAAATCCAGGCCTTACACACGCCCCCTGATATGTGCTGTAACAGGTATTAAACTGATAAGAGTAGTACTACTTAACACACCTTATAATAATGCAGAGAGAGGCAACGCAGTGAGAGGAGTCTGAAGAAGAGGAGTCAGAGGAGGAAGGTGGCTTTGAGGAGGTGGAAGACCAAACACAGCAGGCGTCCCAGGGGGCTTGTTGTCACCTTTCAGGGACCCTTGGTGGCTGGGTGGAGGAAGAGACCTTCAATGACATCAGTGAGGACAAGGAACGGGACATGGCTAGCTTGGTATCCAACCTTGTGCAAATGGGGAGTTTGCGGTTATGCAAAGGGACTGATTGCGTTTTTTTGCGGTGCATTAAACGGGGAGATTGGTCTGTTCCTGTGAAGCGGGTGTAACCCTTACACTACCTGATCGATACAACATCATACCTGATGTTTTAAAGAATGTAATTCCAAACAATTTAGGAATGTTAGGTGATTTATGCCCTTTATGGCTTACAACCAGACTCTGCATCAACTATGTAATTTTCCGTGGGAGTTTTGCCATAGATCCCCCTCCGGCATGCCACAGTCCAGGTGTTAGTCCCCTTTAAAGAACATTCCCATCACTATTGTGGCTAGAAAGAGTCCCTGTGGGTTTTAAAATTCGCCTGCCCATTGAAGTCTATGGCGGTTCGCCGGGTTCGCCGGTTCGCGAACATTTGCGGCCGTTGGCGTTCGCCGTTCGAGGAACCGAAAATTTTATGTTCGCAACATCACTACTGATAATATAAAAAGAACAAAGTAATCTCTTAACAATAAATAGCGAGGTTCAGAATCTGACCAAAACGCTTGAAGAATTCAGGGCTAATGATGAATATTAGGAATTTAGTAGTAGACTTCAACAAAATAATGAGAAATTTAAGGAAATATTCAAAATTTATAAGAGATCAGAATGACTAAAGGAACCAACGTTTGTATAAACATCTTAATACACTATGTACCAAAGAAATGACCACGAATATAAGTTTATCCGAAGTGGAGAACTCAGATACAGATGAAAATTGTACAGCTAGTAAGCAGAGTACTGAGGTGGCTGCAAGAGAGTTACCATCTACAAGTTAATTTAATCCCCCGAAAAATAAAATAGAATGTTTAGAGAGAGGGGGAGGTCAGAAATCTTGAACATGGGATCTAATCAAGTGAGTTCTGAATTGGGTCCTTCTAGTAAGGTCAAAAGTAATCGTTCTAATAAGGATGATGGTGTTAACCTAATAATTAACATCTCTGACTTTACGCTATCAAAATAACAAATATAAGTATGAAGCAAAGGATTGACCTGTGTACCGAGTGACAAACCAGTACTTTTTGATAACATAAAAGACCTAAACCTCTTTGCACACAAATGAGCCCTCAAAAATGATTTAGCAATAATAACAAGAGGTCATTATTAAGGTCTAGCCTTGAGTTAACAGATATAGAAACAGTGGATGTACTCATGTCACTAGTTGAAGAACAAGCTGACTATATAGAGAGGATTCCCTTTAATACATTTATGGAGTCAAGTAAATTTACACCATCGTTCTCAGAATATGCAAATATTTCGATCTTCGTAGATTTAGTAACTGCAGAGTTGGATAAAAGACATCTGAATGGCACCCGTAGGGTTTACAATAATCTAACTTTCCAACAACGAAGAGCACTTAAAGAACTAAAAGATTGTTCATCAATTATAATTAAGCCAGCAGATAAGAGTGGCAATCTGGTGATTCTAAATACAGATGATTATGTCAGTATGTGTGAAGTTATCTTAAGGGACAGCGAGATGTACCATCTATTACCTTCTGATTCAACCAACCTATTTAGAATAGAGTAGAGTTGAATATTGCACAAATTCAAGACAGAGGAACTTATTAGTCAAGCCCAGTATGACTATTTATAACCATTAAAACCCAGGATTTCAACTTTCTATGCTCTCCTGAAGGTCCACAAACAAAAATGTCAAATTCCGGGAAGGCCAATTGTGTCAGGTGTAAAAAATCTGACACAAAATATCAGCAAGTATGTGGACAGCCATCTATGCCCATTTATAAGTGCTTTACCGTCTTATATCAATGACACTCTAGACACACTAAAAAGACTGGATGACTTAACAGTATCTAGGGACACATACATTGATAGTATTGATGTAGAAAGTCTTTATAGCTATATCTTACATAAATTGGGGATACAGGCAGTTGCCTACTTTCTCGCTTCGTCAAGTTCATATCAGAACTTAAGGAATATATTCATTCTTGAACTACTCGAGTCCATTCTAACAATGAACTATTTTGTCTTTAATGGCAAGTTCTTCCACCAGTCCTGGGGTGCAGCAATGGGCACATCATGGGTGCCAAGTTATGCCAACTTATACCTGGGCTGGTGGGAGGTCACTATAGTCTTTGCTGAAACAATGGAGGAAGGCACAAAATAAATTGTTCTATGGATCCAATACATAGATGATGTTCTATTGCTGTGGGAAGGGACTAAATCTGATTATTACAAATTTGTGGAAAGACTAAACATCAACAATAAAGGATTGAAATTCACAAGTGTCATTAATACTGTAAGCCTTCCATTTCTTGACCTTCGGATCTGCAAGGATATCAGTGGGAACATAACAACTAAATATTACCGAAAAACCATTGCAACAAACTTACTGCTTGAGTGGAATAGCTGTCACCCTAAACGGCTCAAATAGGGGATTCCAACTGGCCAGTATTTTCGGATTCGTTGCAACTGTACTACCATAGCTGACTTCAAGAAATAGGCTAATGAACTGAAATGCCACTTTAAAATGCGGGGATATCCGAACCGCTGTCTAACGATAGCTTATAAAAGGGCACTGGAATCCGAACGTAATCAACTGTTACACACCCAAAAGAAAGTGGATAAGACAAGTTCTGTTTTGGGAGGATTGGAAGAAATCTTTACTACATTTTGGCAAATTCTATCGATTGATAAGGACTTACATGCAAATATTACAAGGAAACCAGCATCACATTTAGGCGATCACCTAGTTTAAAGGATATTCTGGTCCAAAGCCATTTACAACAAGTTGTAAAACGAGCTGGATGGCTCTCTTCAGTAAGTGGTTGCTTTAAGTGTGGACGATGTGACGAGTGTCACTTTGTAACTCGAGCAAAATATTTCAAGCACCCCATAAGTAGAAATGAATATGTGATTAACATATTCTTTTACTAATCAAGTATCGGAGTCATATATGCTATCCTAGGCTCATGTAAAAAAATATAAGTGGGAAAAATCTCCCGCCAGTTACGTCGTAGGATATGGGAACACATATACAGTGTGGAGAGGGAGGCAGATACTCCCATTTCAAGGCACATCAGAAATTGTCATAATAAAGATGTGAAACATCTAAAGTTTTATGCAATTGATGGATTAACCCTTAATCACAGAAAAGTGAATATGGATAAACTCCTTCTACAAAGGGAATGCAGATGGATTTTTAATTAAAATCACAATCCCCACAAGCGATAAATGAAGGCTTCTCCAACGCTTTTCTATGATCTTTGTATGTAAATATTTAAGATATAAATTAAATTTTTGAATGCTTTCGTAACTTCTCTATATACAATATATGATTTGATGTTTATATGTAACATAGCGAATGATCACCCTACATCAGTTTCATTTCTTTCTGTGTATTTGCGCAGTAACATTATATTTCCCTGAGATATGTGATATATCTAGGTGAACTGACTCTGCTATATCCCATTATGTTGACTACGTTTAGGCTTTAGTTGTCTCTTCTTGTAATTTAGGCAATATTTTATTTAGAACTAATATAACTATTCATTTTTGAACTATGTGGGAAAGTAAGATAATAGCCAGATAAAGTGGAATATTAACCAACATGGGTGAAGATTTGTATGTTGTATAGAAGGATCCACTTTTTTAATATATGGGCTTTTAAAGTTAAAGTTTACATGATATACTTTAGGATTGTGACTTCAATGGCAGCGCATGTATTCAGCGTTAGGCTCTATGATCATGTTGTTGCTATGCACTGAAATTTGATATGTGCATGTTTATTTGTGTTAATTTTAATTAGCCACACTTATATGTTATTGTATTTAGGTCATTATCTATCAATGAAGTCATTAAATTGTTAATGCTGTATTATCTCTGTATTGGTTTATGGTAACTGTTGTTAGGGCTTAGAGTTGAGTGCTATTTAAAGGCCGCAAACGCTTCCTCATAGTAACGGTGCACCCTGATGACGTCAGCACGTCGCTGACGGAACGCAGCGCTCATCTCCTAACTTGTACGCACCACGCAAAGTGTGACGACGTCTCGCAGTTTGACAACTATTATATGTGATTGTGGGAGCTACAGTACATGTTAAGGGGGGCTGTCATTGAAGGAATGTACCTGAGAGACACTGTGAAAATCTTACACCTAATACATTTCCTTCACAATGCTTGCAGATGCAGATGATGCCTTCATGGACCTGATTTGTTCCTAAAACAAAACAAAACAAAAACATAACACCTACAAAATAAAAAAAGATAGGGACTGCAGCATCTCTTCTCAACAGCATTCCTCAGTGACCATGAATTGGTAAAATGTTACACAGAACCCTACATGTCCACAGAGAAGAGGATGATGGACCATGTGATGGGTGGTAGCCATCTTCATACAAAATAGCACCATCACATAGGCCATGATCCTTGTGAAGATCGGTTTGTCCTTAACTTGCATACTGTCATGTTTTAAAGGATTGTTGTATAAAATAAACCAGCAAGACGTTGGGGTAATTACAGACTCTTTGTTCTGTTTGACGCTCTGATGCTCTGTGGGTGCGGCCCAGTGATCCACCCCCAAGCCAAGCCCATAGTTTTCCTGTCCCCTGATTGGCAGCCGGCCACATACCCCAGGAGGCACGGCTATTATTGGGTGATGCTAATCTCGGAGGGGGATTTTAATGTGTTCTGCCCATTATGATGTAACTGTAGATAAATTATTTTGTGTGTTACTGTTTTGGAAATGTTGTGAGAGAGTAGATATAAAACCATGCTTTCTGGAATACATAGGGAATGGTATAATTTCTTTAAGAGGGAAGGCGTTTATTACTTTGCTATGCTGAGCCTGTGATCTTGATATGACTGCCGGTCACCGAGAGACCAATTCCTTCTGAGAAGATTGCCAGCTGTAAGAGGGGGATTCATGTAGCGCAAAGGCAGGAAGTGTTGGAGCAGAATACCCCCCTATCTGGGATCTTCACAATCCTATACTATGTGGCCAGGCTCACATTTGGACCAACAGATTGTCACTGAGGAGTGCTGCTGAGAAGACACAAAACATATGTGCAGCCCCTACATCCTTCTAAACCTATCTTTAGGGTCCCAATTACCTGTTGTAGGCCAACACCTCCTTAGTGGTGGTGGGGGTGTGGCAGGAGGAGGCATCCCCCCAGGAGGCAGATAAGCGGTAGTGGTGCTGGTGGTGGTGGTCTTGGTGGAGACATGAAAGGTGGAGAGGAGCAGACAGGTTGCGGGTGCGTGGGGGAGGCCTCCGGGTTGGAGGAGGTGGGGCTAGGGACCAGAGCATGTTGCATGGTATCTGCAGTCACTTGCTGTTCCGCCCCCATCCTGAGCAGCCTGGTAAGATACGATTCTGTCATTAGATGGTGTCTTCTCTCCTCCCTATTGTGCCTGGCCCGGCTGTGAATGACCTCTGTATGATTGGCAGAGATGCTGGCCTGGATCCCCTCTATACACTCCAGTTGCTGGCGCATGATGGCCAGCATCTCCACCTGCACAGCCTGGCTTGGTGGTGGTGGTGGTGGGGATTTAGGTCTGTGGGGCGTTGATGGATGAGGAGGTGGCAGTGGTGTTGGTGCTGGTGGCCCAGTGAGGATGGTCTAGGGTTTTGGTCGAAGACTCGCTCCATGTGAGTGGAGATAGGTCAAGCCACGCTGGTCCCTCAGTAGAAGGGCCCTGGTGATATGCTCAGTGTCTGGAGGAGGGCAATGGTGGGGTCAAATGCCACTGGTGTGGCTGATGGTCCTGCTGGTGACCCCACTGCCCAGATGACAACGTCCTCCGATCTAGTGCCCTTGGCTCCACTTCTTTCCTCCTCCATCTGTGACGTTTCCTGCTGGGCGGGGCTGGCTCGCCAACGTCCTGCTCAGAAAGAGCCGACGTTCCCGACTCTGGCTCACCACTGGACCCAGACCTCCTTGATGCTGAAAGAGAGAAAAGAAAGGTATATGTTATTAGTATGATGAATAATACATTGTTTTGTGTTCATTCCTAGCTAACGGACATCTACGCTTGAACCTTGATTATTCACTTAATTACAACTATGATTAGCTTTCAATTTCTAGATGTGATGTATTCTTTGGTTCTTCATCTTGATTGTTCTTGGCACCTAACACTCTCTTGATTCCGGTCGCGGTCTGTAACTGCATACGCTGCAGTGGGCACACCCATACATGGACTCTCTATTGGTTGTTTACTGTTGCTGTGCCCACAAATGATAGTGATTTGTCAGCTTCATGGATTTACTGACTGATCCATCTATCCCTTGCTAATTCCATTGAGCTGACATGTCAGTGTCCTTGTTGAACATCATGTACATGTGTAGTGTGTGTGAAGGTCCTTGGCCACCGTCTCCCTCTCATTATATCGCACAGTCACTTGGGGGGCATTACTTGATGCTGCAGCTTTACTAGCCTCCTTGGCTATCATCCTCCTCACCTCAAACCGGTGCTTCACAGACCTCACATCCCTTTCCACTGTTACATAGTTACATAGTTACATAGTTACATAGTAATTGAGGTTGAAAAAAGTAAATTTTAGTCCATCAAGTTTAACCTTTTTAGATCTCCTCTGATTTGTAATATGCAGCTTAATTGTTAATTGTTAATTGATCCAGAGGAAGGCAAACAGAACCCCCCCCCCCCCCCAAGTGAAACTTTGCCGGTTGTCTCAAAAGGGGAAACAAATATAAATTTCTACCTGACCCCAGATACTGGCGATCAAATTCCTCCATGGATCCATACTCCCTCTCTAATTATTCAGGATAGCCCTGAATGCCCTTTTTATGTAAAACTATATCCAATCCCTTTTTAGCCACACTCCTCATCTTCTCCTCCGCCACTCCTCACCTCCTCCTCTCCTCCTCCACTCTTCACCTTCTCCACCTCCTCCTCTCCTCCACACTCCTCACCTCATCCTCCTCCACTCCTCACCTCCTCCACCTCCACCTCCTCCTCCTCTCCTCCACTAATCCCCAAGGCCTCCTCTCTCTCCTCCTTGCCTCTCCTCTTCTCCTCCTCCCCACCTCTCTACTCCTCTCTCCTCCCTCCATTTCAATCCCAAAAAGAATATAACTATAAATAAAAATAAGTGTTACAGTATATATATGATGGAAAATAAAATGTACTTTATGTGTATTTAATTACTGTTGGGGGGTGGGGTGTGGGGGATGAAATGGGTTGGTGTGTATGGAGTGACCGAGCACTATGTGTATCTATGTGTGTTATATAATTTATTTGTTTTTGTATTATGTGTAATCTGTAAATATGTGTAATCAAAGATTAGTAATTAGAAGAATATACAGTAATAAACCGGATACTGCTCTCACAACTCGTCTACTCTCTCTCTTTCTGCTCAAACCACCAACTCCGAGACCTGCGTGCTCCCTCGTCAGAATCTACAAGGACACAACAGTAATCAGCCAATAGAAAGTCCATGTATTGGAATCAAGATAGCGTTAGGAGCCAAGAACAATCAAGATCAAGAACCAATGAACAGATCACATCTAGCAAATGAAAGCTACTCATAGCTGCAATTAAGAGAATCATCCAGGTTCAAGGCTAGATGTCCGATAGTTAAGGATGAACACAAACAAATGTATTATTTATAATACTTAACACTGGGAATATCTGTGAGTGAGAAAGGAATATTATGGCAGGCAGTTTCATGTTTTGTGTTAAAATGTAATCAGGTAGTGTGTCTTTAATTGCTTTCAGCATCTTGCAGCCACACTTTTCATATTGGCATATGCAACATATGACAAAATAAAATATTTTTTAATGCTTATTTGTTCCTTGGTAATTGTTGTGCAATTAATTATAATGCCTTCCATTGCTTTCCCCATATTTTAAAGTCCATTGGTTTGTTTTATTTGTCTTTTGGAGTGTTACAAACTTGTCTGTAAACCCTTTGCAAGTCCTATTTGGAACCCAAAATATATTTGGCTACATTTGCCATTTGAGGATTTGAAGGAAATTTCGTCCTTGTAGAATTGAAGCAATTGAATATCGATTTGCGATTTTAGCAATTGTAACATTTGGGGGCTTGGAAGATCAAAGGCTTAAATTAGTTGGAGTTACAATTTTAACAACCGCTGAGATTTTCAGATTTTCTAGATAAAAGACACCAATTTATACATCCAGGTATACAGTCGTCTGTTAAATAACATAAAATGTGATACATAACCATTGATTCTCAGAACACCTATTACATAACACACGGTAAATAACATGCATTAATTCACAGGCAGAAGGACCATGCATTCACAAAAAAAGCAAAAAACAGAACCCCCCCCCAAAAACAAAATTATAGGACAAAAATAAAAGAAGACGCCAGCCTACACTTATAGACACAATAAGTGCTTTACAGGTTGTAAAGGTAGAGTTCGGTTGAAGACAGGATCAGGGCATCAAATTACATTTTTCTGAATCCTATGTTTGTCCCATACTGACCATTTTATCTTAATTTTCTTCTTTGAGACAGGATCTATTTTTAGATAATCTTCCTCAATCTGTCTATTCCTATTAATGGCAGCTTCTATTTCACTCCACTGCGGAAAATATGAAGTTTTCCATCTCCTCACAATCAACCACTTGACTACAAGGAGAATATTTATAGTAAAAGCTATTTCAGATTGTTTCATAGTTTCCGGAGTCAAACGAACAGAAACAGCTCTGGAGTTGCAACTCATGTCCCAAGATTGCTGACAATTGTTCTGCACATTTAGACCATATTGTTTAAATGTGTTTGCACTCCCACCACATGTGGGTCTGTGTGCCGAGGATTTGACAGCCTCTCCAACAATTGGGTTATTTTTTTGTGTTGTTTTAAGTACATAGCTGGGCACGCTGTACCATCTTTGACAGAGCTTAAAATATATATCTTTAAGTAAAACACAGCTAACCAATCTATCTGTATTTGCAAATGTTCTAAACCATTTTTATCTTTGTCTTTTATATCTTTAATAAGTTTGTAGTATTTAGAAATTGAAGGAACTTGATCTATACTCTATATTTTTTTAAAAACTAGTCAATTCTCTTGCTTGATATAAAGCAAAATTGGATTTCTTAATTTCCTCATTCCAGGATAAAAGATGAAGCCATTTATCCTGATGTAAACCATATGTTAACATCATGTCTTCCAGAGATATAAATCTGTAATTCCTATAGAAATCTGCCAAGACCAGACTTCCTATCTGGTGCAGATTATCATAGTAAACTAGCGACTTGCCCGTCAAAAAATGATGGCAATAAAATTGTAAAGCAGATAATGCTGTTTGACACACAATGTAAGGCTTTTAGTCCTCTGAGTACCTTCAGCACTCATTGCGAGCCTCTCCCTTCATGTAGTTTTGGTCGTCTGAGCACTTTGGTACTCATTGCAAGCCCTGCGCTGAGTGCGTTGTGTATACTATTGCTAATCTGAGCACCCACGGCGCTCATTTTGAGCCGTGCGCTGAGTGCCTTTGGAGCTTATCGCATGTCTCACAATGGGCGCCGAGCCTCTGCCCTGCACTTTTTTTTTATATAAATATATATTTTTTATAATAATTAATTAATTAATTAAATAATACATTAATATAATTTACCTATTTGTAATTAACATATCCAGCAATCAATATGCTGAAGAGCTAACAATGGCTTTTGTTTTTCCTGGGGCATACAATGTACATTTGGACTGTTGGTAACCTGAGGTGTCAGTGTCAGTAATGTGGCAAGTGTGCAGTGTAAATAGGCTGCGTGTAAGAGGCTAAACTGTTTGTTTAGTTGAAAAAGCGGCATTTTAGAATGGTAATGTTATTAGTTTGAAGTTAGTGTTGTAAAATGGCAGCGATTGTGTATGTGTTACGCGGGTTTCGAGCATTTTACGTCCTTCCTAATAGTGTATTTTGTACCTTGTACGTTCCTGGGTAAAAGTTGTTAGTGCCTGGCGGTGTTTTGCGTGCTTAGGGGTTGTGTAGCCTCGGTTTTGTTTTTTTCTACGGCCATTTTTTTTCTTGCATAGGCAATTTTCGATTGGCAAAACTGCAAAATTGCCTTTAAATCGTGTTTTTCAATGTGCGCCGTTCGAGCGTTAAAGTCGTATTTTTTGTGAGTTGTATTTTTTTTTCTCAAAGTGTCAGTTTCCTTTTTGTGTTACGGGCCGTCATTTTTGCAGGGGATTTTTTCAAAGTGCTACGGGTCTCGCCCTGTGAATTGTGTATTTGAGTTTTCTGTTGATCTGTATTCCCGCTGGTCGTAGGTATGATGCATAAGTCGTGCAGGGTCGTAGGGATTAGCGCCTATGGAGCTCATCACCACCAGCAAAGTGAGCACCTTCAGCACTTCCTGCCAAAGTCGTGTGGGGTCCTAAGGATGAGCGCCTACAGCGCTCATCTCACCCTTCGCAAGGAGCGCCTTTGGCGCTCCTTGCCTGGACCGCAACCATGGCCTTCTCTTTGCAAGGGCCGCAGTTGCAGCTGGCTCATTTCTCGAGGCCTCAGTTTTATTGTTGCGTTACCAACAGATTTTGGCAAGCCCGCGCTGCTGAGAACTATATATGTGACTAGCGACTTGCCCGTCAAAAAATGACGGCAATGTGATGTATATGTTTGTCAAGTTGTTTAGTTATTTATATATATATTTGACTCTTGTAGGTATTGTGATATGAACGTGTATTTTTGTAAAATGTTGATTTAATGTTTTTTTTAACATGAAATTTGTATCTGAATAATTGTTCACTTTAATATACATTGAATCCAGAGGAGAGCAAAAATGAAAAAGCCTTGTTGAAAAGTCCCTAATTTTAAAATGAATTTTAAAATATATGTAAACAATAACGTTCAAAGTATATATTTTTAAACTTGATCTTTAATTTTTATGTAACTTTGGAAGTTGACAAAATATTTGTATAATTTTGAACATTATAAACAGGAACACAGTGAATACATTTTGTAACTTAATTTTGTATTAAAAGTATTAAGATTTGAATGTAAAAACAGTTGAACTTTAAATTAATAAGTATTAACATGCAATTTGTATCAGAATAATTGTTAATTTGAATATACATTGAATGTATAGGAAGGCATACAGTAAAAACTCTCATTAAAACGTACGAAATGAAATTAATTACTTAGTGATCACATAAACTGTCGATAAACATTAATTTAGGTAGTAATCTTAAGATAACAGACAATATTTACATTGTGACTTAAAAGGTGCTTGAGCTCTTAACATGAATTTTATAATCTGTTTGATGAAATAACTTATAAATATTGTTTTTAAACTTGTAACATTAGAAACATTAACACAGTGAGTTAACATTGTAACATAATTTTTCTTAAAAATGCAAGGCAAGTATTTTGTGAAGCGAATTATCCATAAACATGACTTCCATTAATTATGACTGAATTAAACAACAAATTGTTATGTTTTTTTGAATGCTTTTCCAAAATGTTTGCATGGCTTTAGTTTGTATCCTGCAAAGTTATAGTACTTCATAGTAGACAATGTTTTTAGTAAAAATACGTCCATCTTCTAATAAATCACCTTGACTTTCATTTTTTTCAATGTAAACTTTAATAGCCTGTGGATTTTTGCACTGTGACAATGCAACGTACAATTGACCATGTGCAAATACTGGTTCTTCCAAAAAAATACCCACAGATTTGAAAGTTTGACCTTGTGATTTATTAATGGTCATGGCAAATGCCATAATAATGGGAAATTGTCTTCTTTGAAGTATAAAAGGGAGACTACTTTCACTTGGTGCTAAATCTATTCTTGGTATGAAAACTCTCTCTCCTTTATGTGTCCCAGTTAAAATTTCAGCATCTATAAAATGGTCCCTTAATTGTTGAACAATTAATCTTGTGCCATTGCATAGGCCTTTTTTGGGGTTCATATTTCGCAGTAACATGATAATTGCACCTTTCTTTAGCTGCAAAATATGTGGTGGCATTCCAGAAGGAGTTAGAGAGTTTATGAATTCAGTCGAAAAGTTAGCCTGACTTTCATTGTCATCAGCAAGTACAGAATCAGCACTGTGATAATTTCTTTGTGGTGCATAAATTTTTTTTAAGATTTCATTATTGAGGATTAATGCATCTTTATTTTTACACGTCAGTATGACTTGGTTGGCAAGCTCGGAATATTCTTCGTTATTGATGCTCCCTTCAAATATAGCCGATATAATATCTTGTTGACAAATCATCGCAGGTGGGATCTCTACAGTGTCGTCAGCTAAATGTAGTATTTTTTCTGTTCTGCCTTCTCCAATTTTAATAAGCCAATCATTGAAATCATTTTGTCCTTCTGATCTCATATTTTGTTGCAGTTGAAGATGGGTAAAATGTTTCCATACTGTGCTTGACTTGATACAGGTTTCGATAATGTCAGTTCGATTTCCATGTACAACAACAGGTAATGTTTGTCTAAAATCGCCACCCAACAACATTACCTTTCCACCAAATGGAAAAATATTATCCATGACTTCACGAAGCAAACGGTCAATACATTGGAGGGCATAGCATGACATCATTGTGGCCTCATCTATTATAATTAATTTACATTTCTTAAATTTCTTTGCTTGTAAGGATGTCATGCGAATATCTGACACAGAATTTTCTAAAATAGGCACTAGCAGTTTAAATCCACTATGAACAGTTCTTCCACCTTCTAATAAAAGTGCAGCAATTCCAGTAGTGGCAAACGCCATTGCTATTTGTCCTTGTGCTCGTACTGAACTCATTAATAAATTGTACAAATAGGTTTTTCCTGATCCGCCAGGTCCATCAAGATAGAAATAACGCTCTGTCACCATGTCATCATCTATTGCATTTTTAATGGCATGAAATGCTTGCAATTGTAGTGTATTTAAAGTTGCAAGTCTTTCTTGTGTTCTTTCTGCTTGTAGTTGAATGTTATAGTCTTCAAAGTTTATGTCATCTATAAGACCTGGATCAGGCAAATTAAAACTTGCACAACTTAATCCATGAGTTAAAAAGACTTCTTGGATTTCCATTAACGCTTTTAAGTGTGCAATGGGTTCATTGTATCGTCATATAAAGTCTTCAGCCATATTACTTTTAAAAGTCTTCCACAAAGCTAATGCATTTGGAGCATTTGAGAAGATACAAATAAAAGCAAATTGTTCTCTCATCTGTCGTGGCATTTGACATTGTGCTGCTTCTTCTAAACATCTTTCCCACTCTGTATCATCAGCGAGTAAGTTTCTATGTCTTGCAGCTAAATGGAAGGATTCATATACAATGTCATTAACAGTTCTTAATTGTTCAAAACTTTGTGCTCCTGGAACATTTAAAAGTAATATCCGTAAGCAAAAACGTTCAACATCTCTTGGACTGACTGTGTAAATTCGTGGAATTATTTTATTGCCTCTGGTTTTTCTTGGTCTCCATAATCCATTCACAAAAACATAGTGATATGGAATTTCAATATATAAGTATTGTGTTGCTTGAGCATCATTTGAATTTAATGCAAACCATGCAGTTAGTGTAGTGTGACGATCTTCACTTTGGGCCAATGCATTAATTTCATTTCCAGCATGGAAATAGACTAAATGTCGTTGTGGCAAATGTACTGCTAATCTATATTCTGCATGTGAACTATCATGCATTTCAAATTTTAAAAGCCGCCACATAGCTTCTGGTGCACTGACATAGCGAGCATCTACATGAGATGCAAGTTCATCATGTACTAACTCACTACATTCAGGGTTGTCTGCCCTTTTTACGACTACAGTAGCTGCATCATAGCCTTTGTAAATATATTTGTAGACATATTTAATGGATTTGATGGAAGTGCAGGCTTCTACGTTGATGTGGGCGTTGTACTTCATGAGTAAATGTGGATTGTAGGGTACTACATATCTATTGTCCACTTTTTTTCCACGAATAATGGCACTATCTCCTTCTCTTCTTTTATAAAGTGGATATCCATCACAATTTGCATATGTTTTGTCTCTATAATCTTTTGGAAAATCTTTTGAACATTTATTATTTTCCATACATGGGCCCTCATTCAATTGCAATTTGCCCAATTGAATAGGGCTCTAAATAAGAAAATAACATTTTTTTTTAAATAAGTTTTTAGTTAGTAAAAATCTATCCAAAAAAAAGTTTTTCACTGACTAAAAACTTCTTTAAAAAAATATGCTATGTGCTTATTTAGGGCACGATTCAATTAGCCAAATCGCAATTGAATGAGACCCATGGTGATTGTGGATTAAGGTCTCCACAGGGTCCATGAATCATGCGATGAGTAACAATCTTATATAGTCTACCATATAGTTCTGGATCTGGTAGTTCAGCAACTATGACTGCATCCACTTTGTCCGAAGTATCTAATTTATCTTTCTCTTGAAGTATTATGAGAAGATGTGCATGTGGAAGGCCTCTTTTTTTAAATTCAATGGTATATACATAAGCAAGACATTTGCCAAATAACTGATTTATAGTGAAGTCACGTATTAATTCATTTAATTTGATCTTAAAAACTCTGGCTACTAAATCTGGTTGATCTGCAGCACTTTGTCCAAGAAGTAGATTTTGATTAATTTCTGGCCATTGTGGATTACATGTAAATGTCACAAATAAATCTGGTTTTCCAAATTTTGTCACAATAGCCATAGCATCATTGTATCTTTCTCTCATATTTCGAGGAAATCCTTGAAAGGAAGATGGTAAAATGATGGCTTTGCCAGCTGTCATGTCTCTGCTTGTAGCCACGTCAGCAACATCGTCCATGAGTCCACAATATTGTTCTACACGTAGTTTATCTTGTTGATATTTTATAAAGTTTAAATTATTTGCCTCAACTTGCAAATATGAATCAATAATCCATTGTTGTGTTAGTTTTCCACCACATAAAATTGGATTAAATTCATCTCGAATGGCAATTTGAGCTACTTTAAATTCAAGCATAGAAACATTATTTCGGATTCTGGCTTTAGCATTTGGGTAACTGGGAAGGGTTAATTTTGGTTGCCAACCTGCTTCTCCATGTGGGAAAAAGATGGGATATGTCATTGGATCAAAATTTGGACTTAAGATATTAATATTAATAAATGGTTGCTCCTCATTTCTTGGATATACTCTAATGTCTCTTTGAAATGGTGGTTCTCCTTCATCATTCTGAAAGACCATTGCAACTTCATTTGATGTTGGCAAGTTATAACGACGTTTATCAGTTTGTCTGTCTCTTTTAAGCACCATATTAACCTTTGGCATGGGTAATTGATGTCTTTGTGCATGAAGTTGTTGTTCATTTTCTACTTCTGCCAATTTTTTGTATGCTTTATTGTAGGGATTGTTGTCCATAATGTTATTTAGCTCTATGAAAACACTGGGTAAGCATTTTTTATTTTCTTCCATCTGCATATGTTGGTCAACAGCTTCCATTGTATCTAGGACATATAGTTGAGCGAATTTTCTTTGCTCTCCTTGCTCTGGATGTAAATCTGAAGTCCGATGATAAATTTGTCCTTGGACTTTAAAACAGTAAGGACCATGTCCTGGTACATTAGCAGCCAATGTTGCCCCCATAGATGCAAATGATATGGCACTATTGTAGGATCTTATGTTTGTCTTACATTTTTTGTAATTTGGAAAAGTAGGTTCAGTCATAATATTTTGTAAATAGCTTGGAAATTGTTTCCTTTCTGGAATTTTGAACTTGCCTTTTTGACAACAACTAATAAATTGTCCATCTCTGGGTCTCTCCTGTTTAAAATAATAAGCCTCACAAAATTGACATTGAGTACTCATGTCCCCACAACTATGAACCTCTACTGCTAAAGACTTGAGTAAAGGACAATTTGCAAAGCATATTGGATGTTGACTTTCATATTCATCAGGTGAAAAGTCATGAAATGTTTCAACAACAGGTTCTAAATGTTTAGTTTTTTTTGTGGCTTTTCTTGGTATATGTTGTCCTTGTTTTGTTGAAATGTCCTGTAAGTTTTTAGTAAGAGTTTGTAGATGCTTTGTTTTTGTATTTGCTTTTTTTGGTCTGTCTTGACTGGTATCTTGTAAAATGTCATCTGATGTTTGAGGAACAGTTTGTAAATGCTTTATTATCTTTTTATTTTTTTTTGTTGTATCTTTCATTTTTGCAGCTGATAGTCTTTTATTTGCAAGTCTTTCGCGTTCTTTTTCTCGTCTAATTTCTTTCTCCTCAGGTGTCTGCTGGGCGGCCCATCTCTCTTGTCTTTCTCTAGTTTGACGTCTTTTCTTCTCTTCTTTGGTCTCGTTATCAGCCATATTAATCTGTAAAGGAAAAAAAAGAAATGTAATTGTGTATATTTAAATTTGTAATTCCTGTTAAAGATTCTTGTGCACAATTGGTGAAATAAAAGGCAAATCATTAATGTATCAGTTATATTTAGTTAAAATTATAATTCCTGTCCTCACTGACTAAGAATTTTGCCAATGGAATACTGCTGTAAATAAGCATGTAACATATTTTTTTGAAATAATGTTTTTATTTATTAAAAACGTTGTTTGTGGATAGATATTTACCACTGCAAAACTTCTTTGCTAAAAAAAAAAATGATGTGGTTATTGAGCTATGTATTACATAGTGGCAATTTAAATAGAATAAGGGAGATAGTAAATTTATTTTTTTATTTTTCTGTTGACACGAATGCAACTGAAAGCTGTTTCTTTAGTTTTCTCCTTTTGTACTTATTATACTGTACCTTGGTTGAAGTGTGATTTAAATCCGAATGTTTGTTGGTCCTCCGTTGAAAATCGTTGTCCAATGGTGTGGTCCTCTGTTGGAAGTCCTCGTCCAATGGTGTGGTCCTCTGTGTAAAATCCTGGTCCTATGGTCTGGTCCTCTGTTAAAAGTCCTGGTCCGATGGTGTGGTCCTGTGGCGATAGCCCTCGTCCGATGTTGTGGTCCTGTGGCGATAGCCGTCGTCCGATGTTGTGGTCGTTTGGTGAAAGTCCTCGTACGATGGTCTGGTCCTGTGTTGAAATTCCTCGTCCCCTGGTCTGGTCCTGTGTTGAAAGTCCTCGTCCGATGGTCTGGTCCTGTGGAGAAAGTCCTCGTCCGATTGTCTTCACGCAGTATCTGTTGTAATATTAAATAGAAAATGTTGTTTGAGTGAAATGTCTTTTAAATAAGTAAAAAATGTATGAATTTGGCTGTATTGTATCAGTTATGGTTATTTTTTTCTATTTTTTTTTTTTTTACTTTCTGTACAATCCCACGACTTTTGTTATTCTTATTTAAGGTTCTTAGTAAGGCTTGTGGGTTGTGATATATTAAATAAGAATATGAATTTATTTTGCTATGTGTTTATGTTAGTTTTTGTACAATCCTGTTTTGTGCGCACCACTTGTGGTATACTTATTTAGCCTTTATTGGGATAGTTATAGTTTGTGAAACATGAAATAATATAATTAATGTAGTTTGCTATGTGTTTGTGTTAGTTTTTTACAATCCTGTTTTGTGCGCACCACTTGTGCTAAAGTTATTTATTCTTGATTGTACTGGTTATAGGTTGTTAAACATTAAAGAAGAATGTTAATGTAGTTTCCTATGTGTTTGTGTGATTTTTTGTACAATCTTATTAGGTGCGCAACACTTTTGTTATTCTTATTTAGGCTTCTTTGTAAGGCTTATAGGTTGTTAAACATTGAATAAGAAAGTTAATTTATTTTGCTATGTGTTTGTGAGTTTGTTCCAATTCTGATTTGTGTGTAGCACTTTGGGTCTCATTCAATTGCGATTTGGCTAATTGAATCGTGCCCTAAATAAGCACATAGCATATTTTTTTAAAGAAGTTTTTAGTCAGTGAAAAACTTTCTTTTGGATAGATTTTTACTAACTAAAAACTTCTTTAAAAAAAAAATTATGTTCTTATTTAGAGCCCTATTCAATTGGGCAAATTGCAATTGAATGAGGGCCTTTGTGTGTACCATATGTTGCATAGTTTGCCCCTCATTGAATTGCAATTTTTACAATGTAATAGTACTCTAAGGCCCTCATTGAATTGCAATTTTGAAAATCGAATAGAGTTCTAAATAAGCACATCACATATATTTGTTAAAGAAGTTTTTAGTTATTAAGCATCTATCCAAAAGCAAGGTTTTCACTAACGAAAAAGTTCTTTAAAAAATATATGTTATGTGATTATTTGGATCCCTATAGAATTAGCAAAATGGCAATTGAATGAGGGCCTTTGGTTGCTGCATTTGTTTTATTGTCAGCTCCTCATTCAATTGTGTTTTGGCCAATGGAATAGAGCTCAATATCACCGCAGAGCATATTTTTTTACCGAATTTTGTATTTAGTGAACTTGTATCCAAAAGCAACGTGTTCACTAAATAAAAAGTTCCTTTAAAAAACATGCTCTGTGAAAAGCAACGTGTTCACTAAATAAAAAGTTCCTTTAAAAAATATGCTCTGTGCTTATATAGAGCCCTATTGAAATGGGCAAATCACATTTGAGTGAGGCCCTCTGCCATTAAAGATATATAGGTCCTCATTGAATTGCAATTTTGCCAATTGAAGAGGGCTCTATATAATCACATAACATATTTATTGAGCAAAGTTTTTAGTTATTGAAGACCTTGATTGTGGTTAGAAGTTCAGTAACTAAAAAGTTCTGTATAAAAAATATGTTATGTGCTTATATAGAGCCCTATTCAATTGAGCAACTCGCAATTGAATGAGGCTCATGGTTCTTTCTTTTTTATACTTTACCTTAATACTTTACCTTGATTGAAGTGTCGAATGACAGAGGGTCCCCTCCTGCCAATCTTAATCCGCCGGTCTTCTTGTAGTGTCTGTTTGAAAAAGAAAGTGAAATAGTTATTTGTATATTTATAATTTTTCATCTACCAAAGCATGGCCTTTTGAGCATGTAATGTCTTGTTGTATCTTACCTGTTGTTCTTTGTTGGTGTTCTTTAAAAGGGATTGTGCTTCACAATGCACGGTGCAAATTGTTGAGTGACGCTGTTGATGCAGAGTCTGTTTGAATATTAAAAGAAATAGAAAGATTCAGCTTTATATGATCTATTGAATTGCAGTAAATTAATGTCATTTAAATATATTTCTGTAATTATTTTCAATTGACCTTATTTTTTGGTGGGGGCTACACACATATGTCACATACATGAAGCACATTCCATAGTTTAATGTAATTATTTTGTGTGCGTGTGACATATCACTATACATGAATCATATTTAAATTGTTAAATTAACCTTATATTTTTTTTTCCAACACACATAAATGTCTGTGTGTGAGATGTAACTATAGATGATACACATATATGTGCGTGTCACATATCAGTATACATGACATATAATGTCATTTAAATGTAGTTGTCTAATGATTTTGTTTTAAGCTAATTTTGTTGCAGTGGCAGCAATACACATAAATGTGCGTGTCACATGTCACTATGCAGGGGCAATACACATAAATGTGTGTGTCACATGTCAATATACATGATACACATATATGTCCGTGTCACATGTCACTATGCAGGGGCAATACACATAAATGTGAGTGTCACATGTCACTATACATTCTATACATATATGTGCGTGTCACATGTCACTAGACATTATAGACATATATGTGCGTGTCAGATGTCACTATACATTATAGACATATATGTGCGTGTCACATGTCCCTATACTTTATAGACATATATGTGCGTGTCACATGTCACTATACATAAACCTCTGTTTAATATTGAATTATGTTTTTTTGTTGTTTTGTTAAATGAACCGTATTTTTTTTGTGGGCCTATACACATAAATGTGCCATATATGTCACTACATAAATCCTAGTTTTTTTTTGTTTTTTTTTTGACCTGTCCTGATAATAAAATGTAATATATTATAGCTTACCTCTCAGTTGTAATTTGCACAATGTAAAGTAGTAAATTAGTAAAGAATTGTCTTCTCAAGTAAAAGCAGCAGTTATCTTTGAAGTCACTCCGTTCATCAACTGAGGAGAAATGTATTTTTTGTGTAAAATAGGCAGTATTTATAAACTTGTAGAAAGTTCTGGAAAGTGAGACCGTTAGAACGCAATACGCATGCGCTATTTGCGTTCCAGCTTACAATTTGCGTTCCATCCGCCATTTTGTGCGTAGTACTGTTCAAAATGGTGTTTAATACGATTGTGATACGTTCCGCATAGTATGTGTTTCATTATTGCGAGTAAGTGTAGTATAGTTACGTCTGAAGCCTCGTTTTCGTTTTGTTCGTCGGCCATTTTTTCTCTCGCTTAGCGATGGTATTAGTGTCTAAAGTGTTTTATTTTGATTTAAATGTAGATGTAACTTGTTTTTTTGAGGTGCTGGATGGTTCCTCTTGCTGTAGGTAAGCTTTTTATGTGTTTGTTGTGTGTATTTCTTAAGTTTTAAATGTTTGTATGTCGGCGTGTTGCGTCCGATGTTTGCGAGGTCGTAATGTGTGGTAACGTGTCTCGTATGGTGTTTGCGTGTGTAGCCTCGTTTTCGTTTTATTCGTCGGCCATTTTTTGTGTCGCTTAGCAAATTATTTAGTGTCTAAACTTTTTTATTTTGAGTTCAATTAAGTTGTAAGTTGCATTTTTGAAGTCGTGGGTGCTCCCTCTTGGTGTAGGTAAGCTTTTTATGTATGTGCTGTGTGTATGTATTGTGTTTTTAATTTTGTAATGTTCGCGAGTTGCGTCCGAGTGTTGCGAGGCCGTAATGTGTATGAACGTGTGTCGTATGTTGTTTGCGAGTGTCGTAATGTGTGTGTCGTGCTCTTTGGGTTGCGACGTGAACTTTGCGAGGTTCGCAGTTCTTTGGGTTGCGAATTTGGGTTGTGAATTTTGCAAGGGTCGCAGTTGCTGCAACTGAAGCCCTCGCTTTGCGAGGTCCTCAGGAGGTCCTCAGGTGCTGGCATGGAGCGCCTGCAGCGCTCCATGCCAGGCCTTCGGCGCTCCATGCCAGCAACTGAGAACCTGGCGCAGTGCCCTCGCTTTGCGAGGGCCGCGGGCTCGCTATGCGAGCCCGCAGCGTTAGCAACAACTCGTACGCTCACAACTATATATGTGATCTCAGGCAAGTGAGTACTGATTGCCCACATAGGCGTGATTGGAGATCGAATAGGTGCTAAATGTCATCTCTGAGCACATCTATGCCAGGTCCTAATCGCGGTCTGGACCACCAGTGAAATTCTCTTTAATGCGAATTTATCCAGGTCTCTTGACCAAGTTAAAGTATTGATATTTAATTCTCCAACAAGAGCTATCTCAATATACCAATATGCCGGCTTCATCTCCTGTAATTGCCGGTTCATGAAATGGGCTAAGTGTATGGCTTCATAATAATCAGCAAGGTTAGGTGTGGTCAAACCGCCTCTCTTAAATCCTCCATCTAACATTTCCTTTTTTATACAAGACTTTTTGCCACTCAGCATAAAGAAATCAATTTTCTTTTGAAATAATCTCAGTACATATTACGATATGCTGAGTGGTATGTTCCTCATCAGATACGTAACTTTGGGTAAGATATTCATCTTGACAGTGATAATTGCACCGATCCATGTGAGATTTAATTTATTCCATGCCTGTATTGAAAGGGAGATCTGTTTATATAATTTGTCAAAATTTGCTTTCACAAGTTGCCTTACATTAAGAGTAAAGTCAATCCCTAAGTGAGTGAAGCCATTTTGCCTCCAATAAAACTTGTAAATATCTCTTAACTCTTTTTTTAACTTCTCCTTTTAGACCTAGCATCATAATTTGTGATTTCATAGTGTTTAATCTGTAATACGAAATGTCACTGTATTCTTCTACTACGGGGAGCAGTCTAGTCAATGATTGGCCTGGTTTTGACAGAGTTATGACCACAAACAAAGTGACTTTCATAGTTGTATTTCCTATCTCAATACCCTTGATACTTTCGTCCAATCTTATGCTCTCCACGAGGGGTTCTATCATGAGAATGTATATATCAGGGGTGACAAAGGACACCCCTGTCTCCTCCCGTTGCTTATTCTAAAGTTAAGACATAAGCATAGACTTCTGTATATAAGGCCTTAATTGAGATAGAACCAAACAGCCCAAACCCATACTTCTCCAGCACACACTCCATATAGTCCCAATTAACCCTATTGAATGCCTTATCGGCGTCTAGCAAGAGTGCAATCAATGGAAATTTTCCTGATCTTGCAAATTCTAAAATGTCTATTAATTTCCTGATGTTTTCGTCTCCCTGTCTTTTTTTAATAAAACCAGTTTGGTCAGTTTTAACCAAAGTGGCTATCAGGGGATTTAGTCTCAGCGCCAATACTCTTGCGTATATTTTTATGTCAAAATTTAACAATGATATGGTCCTATAGTTCTTAAAGTCCATTTGATCTTTACCTACTTTGGGTATTGGGACAATGGCTGCTTCCTATGTTTCAGTCACAATTTTTTTTAGATGGACTATTATTGATGATGCAAAAACCTTGTAATAAAGAGTAGGAAAGCCACCTGGGTCATCTTTCTCCAACCGAAGCAAATCAATACATTCTTTAATACATCTCTTTTTCCAGAGAACTCAACTGGACCTCCGATAGCTTAGGAAGTTCCAGCCTGGATAAGAAGGTTCTTATCATATCTTTGGAAGGTTTCTTCAATTTGTATACTATAATACTCTTCAAAACATTTACCAATCTCATTAGGATTAACTTTAACATGGCCATTGGGGTCTTTTAATTTTTTTCCTAGATTATTGCTCCCTTTTATCTGATTAGCTAAAAATCTACCTGACCTATTAGCCAAATGATATTGTTTCTGCTGAAAACACCATAATTTGTTGTCTATTTCAGTTTGTAATATTTTGTTAATACTTGATTGTAAAGAGACGATTTCCTCAAGCAATTGTTTAGACAGGGACATTTTGTTTCTCTTCTGTAAGGTATATAATTTAATGTACCTATCTCTTCTCCTCTAGCTCTTTTTCTTGCTGCCAATCTAGAAATGAGATGCCCGCTAATCACAGCCTTATGGGCATTCCATAATAACATTTTTGAGTCTACAGAATTCATATTTAAATTGGAGAAACCTTCATTTTCTGATTTTATTTCTCTCACATCTTGTTTAGATCTAAATAAGGTTGAGTTTATTTTAAACCTCGGAATACTATATAGTTCTTTGGGTTTATTTAAAGTTATCTTTATACATGAATTGGCTGACCTGCTTATGGGTTCAATAGATTCTTGTGTGTTCTATCTAGGATCTTCTGATATATCAAAAAATAGTCAATACGGGCGTATATTTGGTGCCTAGCAGAATAGAATGTGTAATCGCGTTCTAACGGGTGCATAACCCTCCATCCGTCAAATAAATCATGCTGTGTTAAAATCTGACTAAACTTGCCTGCCCTCTTCTTAGTTTCTCTATCTGGGTCTACTCTTACATTTGATGTTCTATCGAGCACGGAGTCATGGCACATATTCAGATCCCCTGCTATAAAAAGATAACCTTTTTGTATAGGAGTAATAAACTTACACATTTTCTTAAGAAAAGGGATTTGATTCTGATTATGTGCATAAAGATTAACTAACATGTATATTTCATTATTTATTGCACCAATCCAGATAATGAACCTCCCCTGTGCATCAATCTGAATTAATTCATCTTTAATATATAATATTAATATAAAATATTGTTATTGAACATAATTATCACTCCTCTAGATTTGGTCTTATAAGATGCCGTTATTATCTTGCTATTAGCAGATTTAGGTAATCTTGGTTCCTTGTTTACTAGCCAATGTGATTCTTGAGCAAAAAATATATTTTTTTTTCTTTGTGCAAAAAGTGCATAGTTGCATGTCTTTTGAAAGGCGTGTTTAACCCCCTTACGGTTAGGGACATTATCTTAAGTTCCATCACAAATATTTTGTCCTATATTTGTCCCTTACCTCAAATTCCATACCTCCCTCTGTCTCCACCAACTGCCATATTGCACAAGGACTGGTGTAAAAAAAAAAAAAACACAAAAAATACCTCCAAAGATATTCCAACATAATACTTCTTCCTTACTACATAAAGTGCATACAGTGCATACATCTCCGATAAAATTAACCGCCATGTTGCCAGCAGTTACGTCTCTAAACAATAGATATGTTCCTTTTGCTACTGTCATTAAGCAGATTACTTCCCACTAAAATGAGAGATACAAAATTGGTGGGAAAACGGATCAGGATACTCATCCTTTTGGTCTATTTTAAGGTTTCTCTTTTGTTCCCTTCCTACACCCACACTCTGCCCCCAATTCCTTCTGTAGACTCTATCTCCAACGAGGCGAGAACAGCCTATAGGTAATTTCAAAGAGCAAACAGTGCTCTTAAATTAAAACCTGTTTATTTAGAAAAAAAATTATCTGTTTCTCATGTGAAACTTTATGTGGCATACTAATATAATCTTACTTCCCATATTTTTATCGAACCATATAAACCTTGAAACACCCAAAATACAAATTCTAAAATTCCTCAATAGGTGATATACGTATTACTTACCATTTATATATAAAGTCCCCAAAATATCAAAATTCTAATTCTAAAATTTTCACAATACATGTTAGAGTATATTCTAAACCTTATGTGCATAGCATTAACATCTTAACATCTTAACACAAAAAGAAAGAAAATGGAAAAAGGGTCATTCCTTTTCAGTCGGGACTCCACCTTCACATTTACCCCCCCCCCCCCCTTCAAAAAACTTTAATTTAAATCAGTTCAGCAAATGTTCCTAGGGCCTCGCCCAAAGCAATATTACCCACTCTGTTAATATTCTTTCTGCTTCTAGAAGTGAGTTCATTATAACATTTTGACCCTCTTTTATAGCCCTTAGGTTCTCAGGGAATCCCTCTATCTGTGTTTCATGTGAGTCAATGTGAAAAGTTATTTTAATAATGTGAGTAGCTATTTTACAGCCACTTACCTTATTATCCTTTCAAACAGTGGTTATGTCAAAATCTGTGTTAAAATTACCATATTTTTTAAATCTTTGTCAGATGAAGTCTTAGTTTTTTATACATTTCATCTTTATTATTTAGTTTAACTGTTTAAGTGTCTACTCATGTATAATCTTACTTCGCATAATGTTATATCAAACCTTGTGAACCTTAAAGAGTCAAGTGTGAATACTAAAATTTGTCCTTGAGTGTTATAACTATTACTTCTTAAAGGAGTATACTGAAACAGAGAACTCCTAAATACCATAATACAAATACTACATTTTCCCCATACATATCAAAAACATTTTAAAAAAATGATCTGCCTAACATATGGTTTAACCAAAAAAAAAAGGAAACTGAAGGAAAAATCCTTCACTTTCAGTCTCGACTCCCTACTCAGACTTTCAGACCCTCAGGGAAATTTTTGCTTAGCAGATATTCCTAGGGCGTCGCCTGAAGCGGTATCCCCCACTCTTTATGCTTCTAGTGGTGAATTCATAATAACTTTTTGACCCTCTCTCATAAACACTAGTTTCACAGGGATATCTCATCTATATAATATTTTCTCTCTTCTTAAGGCTATTGTTATCTCTTTAAACTCTTTTCTTTTGTTTAACATTTCACCTGAGAGGTCTGAAAAAAAATTACAACCCTTCGTATGGTGTTTCAAATTGCTTTTGGGCCCAGGCCGCTCTTAGGATTCTTTCTTTGTAGGAGTAATGATGTAATCTCAAGATCAGATCTCTTGAAGCTTCTCTAGGAGTGTTTTTGGACAGTGGTATTCTATGAAGCCTATCTATTTGATTCTCCTCTGTCTTTTCAGACCCCAATAGATACTGAAAAAAGTTAACAACATACTTCTGTGGCTCAGCTGAAGCAACTGAATCTGCAATGTATCTAATTCTTAAATTTTTTCTTCTTCAATAGTCTTCAAGATAGCTGTTTTCTTTTTCAACAATTCAACCTCTTCTTCTAAATTACATAGTTACATAGTAATTAAGGTTGAAAAAAGACTTTCAGTCCATCAAGTTCAACCTGTTAAGATCTCCTCTGATCTGCAATATGCGGATTAGTTATTAATTAATTTGTTGATTAAATAATTATTAATATTATAGTATTGGAGGGTGAATAAAGAGTTAGTTCCTCAAGTTCAACCCTTAGATCTCTATTGATCTTTTTAATGTGCACTATTTATTATTAATTGTTAATTGTTCCAGAGGAAGGCAAACAGAAAAAAAAAAAACATTGAAACTTTGCCAATTGTCTCATAAGGGGAAAAAAAGCAAAATTCCTTCCTGACCCCAGAAATTGACGATCAAATTTCTCCCTGGATCAATATTCCTTCGCTAGTTATCTAGGAGAGCCTTGAATGCCCTCTTTATTCAAAAATATATCTAACCCCTTTTTGAAGTTGTCTATCGAATTTGCTGTTACCACCTCCTTTGGTAGAGAATTCCACAGTTTAACCACCCTAACTGTGAAGAACCCTTTTCTTTGTTTAAGGTGAAATCTTTTTTCCTCTAACCTCAAAGGGTGTCCTCTTGTCAGTTGAAAATCTCTTGCTACAAAAAGTTCACTTGACAAAGCCTTATATTGACCCTGGATGTATTTAAATAAGGTAATCATATCCCCTCATAGACGCCTTTTTTCTAGCGAAAATAAGTTTAGTTTGGTTAGTCTTTCTTCATAACTTAGCCCCTCCATTCCCCTTATTAGTTTTGTAGCCCTTCTCTGTACTTTGTCCAGCTCTAAAATGTCTTTTTTATGAAGTGGTGCCCAAAATTGTACTCCATATTCCAAATGAGGGCGTACTAGGGATTTGTATAGTGGCAGAATTATATTTGCTTCCCTTGCTTCTATACCCTTCCTAATACATGCTAATATTTTACTTGCCTTTGCAGCTGCTGCTTGGCTTTGAGCGCTGTTACCTAGGTGGTTGTCTACAAGCACTCCTAAATCCCTTTCAATATCTGATACACCAATATTTGCTCCATTAAGATTATAGATTGCATGGCTATTTTTCCTTCCCAAATGCATAACCTTACATTTATTTGTATTAAATCTCATCTGCCATTTAGCCGCCCATTTCTCTAATTTATGCAAATCCCTTTGTAGGGAAAGTACATCATTATCTGATTTTATTACCTTGCACAACTTAGTGTCATCAGCAAAAATGGAGACACTACTTTTCGAGTCCTACTTCTTTATCATTAATAAATATGCTAAAAAGGAGAGGACCTAATACTGAACCTTGAGGAACCCCACTTCTCACATTAGACCAATCGGAGTATGTTCCATTCACAACAACCCTTTGCTTCCTGTCTTTTAGCCAGCTCTCGATCCATGAGCAGATATTTACTGCAATTCCTGTATCCCTTAGTTTGCTCACTAGTCTTCCTTGTGGCACTGTATCAAAAATCTAAAAAGACTACATCCACTGAGTAGCCCTGATCCAAGTTCCTACTAACCTCCTCATAAAAACTAATTAGATTGGTCTGACATGACCTACCCTTCATAAATCCGTGTTGACTGCTACCTACGATCTTGTTCAAATAGACATATTCGTGTATTCTGTCCCTTATTAACCCTTCTAAAAGCTTCCCAACTACAGATGTGAGGCTCACTGGTCTATAATTCCCCGGATTTGCTCTAGATCCCTTCTTAAATATTGGTATAACCTCTGCTTTTCTCCAGTCATCCGGTAGTGCCCCTGTAGTGAGTGAGTCTTGAAAGAGGAGATATAATGGTTTGGCTATTACAGAACCCAGCTCCCTCAGTACCCTTGGATGTATTCCATCAGGACCTGGGGCTTTATTAACATTTATTTTCTCCAATCTCTTTTGGATTTCTTCCTGCGTTAACCAATTATTTAGTGATGGTTGTGTAGCCCCATTATGTTGCGGTGTCCCAACCACTGGTACCTCCCTTGTGTATACCGATGAAAATAACCTATTTAGCTCATCTGCCTTTTCCTGGTCACTAATTATCAGATGGCCTGTGTCACATTGTAATGTTCCTATAGCTTCCTTCCTGGCCTTCTTTCCATTAATATATTTAAACAATATTTTTGGGTTAGTCTTACTTTCCATTGCAACTGACTTCTCATTTTCTATTTTAGCCAGCCTAATAGCCCTTTTGTAAGCCTTGTTGATTTCCTTATAGTCACATAAAGCTGCCTCTGTTCCCTCCTTCTTGTATAATTTAAATGCATGTTTCTTTTTCCTCATCATGATCTTTAAGTCATTGTTAAGCCACATGGGATATGATTTACTCCTATTCATTTTATTTCCATATGGTACATGCCGATGAGTATGTTTATTTAGTAAGGATTTGAATGTTGTCCATTTATTTTCAGAATTTTTCCAAGTAAGTTCTTTGTCCCAGTCTATATGTTGTATTGCTTCCCGTAGCCCAATAAAGTAAGCTCTTTTAAAATTTAGAGTTTTTGTTGGCCCCTTACAACTCTGTTTTTTGTATTCAATCTCAAATGATACTGTGTTGTGATCACTGTTCCCCAAGGGTTCCCCTTTTTTAACATTTGATATTATATCAATATTACTTGTGATGACTAAATCCAAGATGGCCCCATTTCTAGTAGGCTCTTGTAATACCTGTGCCAGATAATGATCCCCGAGTGTACTCAAGAACCTGCTCCCCTTAGCTGAGCTGCTGGTCTCATTTATCCAGTTTATTTCAGGGTAATTAAAGTCTCCCATTATTAGAACTTGCCCATGCTTAGCTGCATTTCCAATCTGTAACAATAATTGTATTTCCTCACTTTCAGCTATATTTGGGGGTTTATAGCATACTCCCACCAATATGCGTTTAGAATTAGCTCCTCCACTATTTAGCTCAACCCACAAAGATTCAATGATGCCGTTAGTGCCCACATAAATATCTTCTCTGACTATAGGCTTAAATTCAGGCTTAACATAAAGACAGATCCCTCCTCCTCTTTTACCATTTCCCCTATCTTTCCTAAATAGGTTATAACCATCCAGATTAACAGTCCAGTCATGAGATTCATCCCCCCATGTTTCAATAATGCCTATAAAGCACCATTTTTCTTGTACTGCTAATATTTCTAGCTCGTCCATTTTCCCAGGCAAACTTCTTGCGTTAGCAAGCATACACTTTATGTTGCTATGGCTCTGACGTTGTGAAGTGCTTGCCACTGTATTTGAGGCCCCTATTAATAACTCCCTACTGTCTATTGTAACCCTCCCCCTTCTCCTCCCCCATGGGTAACTAATTCATCCCTTCCCATCTCTACCCTATTTACCCCAATACTTCTATATAGTCCCTCCCCCCCACCTACAAGTTTAAAAACTCCCCCAGCTGTTCTACTATCCTATCCCCTAGCACAAAAGCTCCATCACTAAGGTGCTTCTTCTTCTAAATGTGAAACCCTTGCTAGAATAGCCTGGTTTCCTGTAAGCAATCTGTCACATCTTAATGCTATTTGAAACTCTGCCAATATTTTTTTCAAATTTGTAGTTAAAGTTTCTTGGGAATCCATTTCTGCCGAATTGAATGTATCTGGCGTTTATATATCTACATATCCCAAAGGCATAACAGGCTATTCCAGCACATAGGAATTCTGTTCTTTTTCTATCACACTCCCACTAGACACCAATTGAATTGCAAATTAGTTTACGGTCAACATTACGGGCTCCAGTAACTAACAATTGCTCAATTGAATAGGGGCCTATATCTATTGGAAATTCAGGGCCCTATTAAATTCCAGCCTCGTAAATAAGAGGCTTCTACTTAAGCCATACGTACTGCAAAGTTTCTCTAACTTACAATGCTATTAAATTAGCCCTGCTGCGAGCAACGTATGAGCTACGCAGCAGGGCCGTACGTATCTACACTGCGTAAATGTACATGAGGAGTGACAGCCTGCGAGATGATATCGCAGGCTCCCACTCCTCATCAATTGCTGCGGGGGTCCTAAAAGGGACCTCCGCGGCAGTCCCCCACATAAGCCCTGCCCTGGGGGTACTCCGAATACCCCACCCGGAACCTAAAATTAACCCCCCCTCAATGCGGGGGTCCCCGTCGGGACCCCCGAAGTGTCCTCACATGAACACCTTGCTGCAGGGGTCCATAGGAACCCCCGCAGCCCCCACACATTAACCCCTTGCAGCGGGGGTCCCCGATCTGCATAGATCAGGCCCCCCGCTGCATTTCAAACTTTTAAATTCCCCGCCGCGGCTCCTTAAAGGGGCCGCGGCACACTATTACCCAATCCCGGCCGCGGCACTTAAAATTAACCCCCCTCTATGCTGGGGGTCCCCATCGGGACCCCCGAAGTGTCCCCATATAAACCCCCTGCAGCGGGGGGCCCCGATCGGCACCGATCGTGACCCTGCTGCAATTCAATTTTAAATTTCCCGCCTCGCGGGTCCTCAAAGGACCGTAAAGGTCCTGAAAGGACTCGCACTAAAAATATTAACCCCAGGCAACTATAATTACCCCATTAACTCATGATAATCAATCCAGACCACCATAAGGCCTAAATTAACCCATTAACTCATGATGGTCAATCCAGACCACCATAAGGCCTAAATTAACCCATTAACTCATGATGGTCAATCCAGACCACCATAAGGCCTAAATTAACCCATTAACTCATGATGGTCAATCCAGACCACCATAAGGCCTAAATTAACCCATTAACTCATGATGGTCAATACAGACCACCATAAGGCCTCAATTAACCCATTAACTCATGATGGTCAATCCAGACCACCATAAGGCCTAAATTAACCCATTAACTCATGATGGTCAATCCAGACCACCATAAGGCCTAAATTAACCCATTAACTCATGATGGTCAATCCAGACCACCATAAGGCTCTATTTAACCCCATCAGTCCCATAAGGGTATATTATTACCATTATGGGCCTGTTACAACCCAACATTAACCACATAAGTGCCATGATGGTCCTCAAGGACCATCATGACACTAACTACAAACACTACACTATAAACCCCAATAAACCATTTAATCTAAACTAACCCCCCTCTACACTAATCTATTAACACTTACACTACCTACCTACACTACCTACCCCCTAATAAACCTCCCCAACACTCTAATTACAAAAAACAAAAAACCTACAGTACAGAAAACAAAAAACCTACAGTACAAAAAACAAAAAAAACCTACAGTACAGAAAAAAAAACAATTACAACCCCACCCCCCACTACAGAAAACAAAAAAATACATTACAACCCCACCCCCCACTACAGAAAACAAAAAAATACATTACAACCCCACCCCCCACTACAGAAAATAAAAAAATTACACACCTGAAAAGGAAAGACAGATAAACACAATACAATACATACATATAATACATTACATACATTACATACAATACATGACATTACATATAATATATTACATATAATATATTACATATAATACATTACATACATTACATACAATACATGACATTACATACATTACATATAATATATTACATATAATATATTACATATAATACATTACATATAATACATTACATACATTACATACAATACATGACATTACATATAATATATTAAATATAATATATTACATATAATATATTACATATAATATATTACATATAATACATTACATACATTACATACAATACATGACATTACATACATTACATAAAATATATTACATATAATATATTACATATAATATATTACATATAGTCCTAATCAAATACCCTCTATCTAACATACAATCTATTTAATTTAAAATAAATCCTAACTATATCAAATACATCCCCCTATCTATCTAATATACAAAAAATCCTAACTACATACACAGACCCTTATTCTAAAATAAAATAAAATAATTACAGTCCTAACTACATACACAGACCCTAATTCTAAGCTAAAATCAATAAATTAAGACCACTTACCTTTAAGATGTTGCTTCAGATCACTAACCTATGGGTCAAACAAAAAATAAAAATTAGTACAAAACATTAACATCAAATAAATAAACATTCTATACATTCTAAATATTCAACTCACCTTTACAGCATGTCCAGTCACTGTTTAGCTCTTCCGGCGCGGCCCTGTTAAAAAAAAAACACAATACATGAATACATTAATACAATATATAAACAATAAATAAAATACACAAATAAACATCTAAATATACATTTAACTTACCTCCCCGCGATGTCCCCGGCCTTCTCTCCTTCAGCCCCGGCTGGGCCGTGGAACCATCCGCGCTCTAAAAAAAAAAAAGAAAAAAAACTAACGGAGGTCTGCACTGGCAAGGCTTTTTTGGCCTTGATGTCCTTGTATTAAAATCAATTGAGTTTGGTAACAATATCTAAATGGTAAACTAAAAATTAAACCTATAAACCTGACATTCTAGTATTCAATAACTACTAGAATACATACTAGTTACTAAGGGTTGGTTCTATGAGGAAATTATTTGAGAGACATTGGCCCACATTAAATTTGAAGACCGTAACTCGATCGCAGACAGCCGAATGTCTGCAAGTGAGTTGCGGGCTCCCGCTCGTCTGCGATTGCAATGCTATTCAATTGCTGAAGGGAGCGAGTTACGGGCCCCAAGCCAAAACCGTAAACCATGTACTGGTTTGGAGCGCGAACCTGATCAATTCAGCAAGCCAGTAACCGCCCATTTTGAATCAAGAAAATGAGACCATCAATATTATGGCAGTAAAACACAGAGGTTACATGTCAATCAATTAGGTTCGGGGGTCCAATGTGCGATTAGCCTCGCAAAACTTGCAAAATAAAGAATTCTGAAAACGAATGCAAATACTGTTTTGGTCCATTTGGGTGGCCTGATATGTATTAACGCATTGATACCCGAGATCAATTTAACCCCGAAATTACACATAAAATAAATTTTATTTCCTGACCATTTGCGAGCTTGAGACTGTTGTGCAATTAATTCTATCTATCATTGATTTACAGTGCAGTATTGATTTTTTTATTTGCATTTTTTTATTTGCATTTACAGTACTACAAAAAGATGTTTAACCCCCCTTGCGGGTACTCTCTAACACATGTAGGGTTTCCTCCTTCATTTACTGTTTATGGGTGTGAATACATTTGCTGGCTTGGGGGAAATTAAGCAATTGAATAGCAATGTGCAATTTTAGCCTTGCGAAAGTGACAAATCGAAGGCTTCTGGAGGCTGTAAGTTATGTAAGTTTAACCATCGACCATTTTTTCAAGCTCGGAAGCTGATCCGAGCCCACAAACAGGCAGCAATTAAATAGAAAAATAGCTTGCAACCTCACTTACGGGCTACCGGATTTCAAAATCGCTCAATTGAGTGTGGCTCTATGAGTAGAAATAGTTTACTTAAATTTAACTACACTGACAAAAAGCAACGTAACATAAAACTAGGATGCTTATTGGACACTGTATATTGATATTTGTACTGATTCTGATTAATCTGCAATGTATTCAGGCTATCATTATGATAACAAAATCGGAGTTGAAGAGATAATGATCATGAATTAGGTAACCTAACGTATGTTGTCAAACCATGTTTCACATGAAGGGCCATGCTGATTTTTTTTAAACAAATTACTAAAAAAAATGTATTGAAGCACAAAGTCGCTCATCTCATGGCCCGCAAGTTGGGGGTTGCGCATGCGGGTTTGCGTCTACTGAGGCTTGCAATGAGCTACATGTGCAGTGCATTTTGCACCAAAACGAACGTTTTTGTCTTGAGACTGCGGTCTGTATAAACTGGACAGTTTCCAGATCCTTCTCACTTTCTACTCAGTTGATGAACAGTGTGATTGGACATTTATCTGCAGGAACAATTTCTGAAGAGAGGTTGTTAGTTCTGTAGAATTTTGAATTCTGCAAATTACAGATAATAGGTAAAGTATAATTACTTCTTAATTAATTAATCAATTAATTGATTAATTTACAAAATCAATATTAAATTATGAAAATTATTACAATTTATTTCAAACGTAAACATTTTTTTGCATTAACAACATTATTCATGTATACCAATATTTAGAAGACAGTTTGTTTAAAAAAAAATAATAGCAATGTACATAAATTTATAACAAATAGAGTTCAAGCTAACAAAATATTAATTTAGAGATAAATAACAAATATTAGTAGTATATTATTTAAAAAAATATATTAATTCTTTTCATATGAATTTATAATTTGCAGCTCTCTGTCAATTTAAACAGACACCTGCTGAAGACAGTGTCACAGAATTTTTTTCTACAGTGGTCGTTTATGAAGACAGACTGTTAGCTCTGCATGATTTTCCATCCTGCTACAGGGCCTCATTCTGTGATTCCTTGCGGCCAGCTTACGGCCCTGCATAGCACTACGGCTATGCTGCTATTCAAATGGACGGCGCCGCAAGGAGGTCTCCCTTACAGCCGGTCGCAAACTATGCAATTGGCCGCAAGCATTTCCTGCGCGCCCGTAAATCGTGTTTCAAGGCCGCAAAGTTGGAAAACTGTAGTTGTAAATATAAATTCAAGACAGTACTGTAAAGCACTGTAAATGATAAGCAACATAATGGGGGGCATGAGGAATAATAGCAACACCCTCTCAAGCTTGCACATCGCCCAAATCCAATATTTCATTTCAGGTTTATTTTCCGTCCTAAGTCATGCGGGTAAATCAAGCCAGTAAATCATTGTTAAAACCTGTATGGGTTCGGAGGTTGAAGGTCGCAAACTCAAAGCATTGTAAATACAAATATATATTTAATCCAGCACTGTAAAGCACAGTAAATGATGGGGAACACAATGGGGGAAATGAGCAAAACATTCTCAAGCTTGCACATCGCCAAATTATAATCTTTGATTTTAGATTTAATTTCTGTCCACTGTTCCACGGGTTTCAATAACCTCCAAGCCCGTAGCTCATTATTCAAGCCCGTGCGGGCTTGGAGGGTGAATGTCCTCCAAGCCCGTGGGACTTGCATGATAGATAGAACACGAAGATTGAGCATGAAATTAGATTTCTTTATTTGTAGATTTGAGAGTAGGGGAATGTTGAGCTATCAATTCTAAGACCAAACATCACTTTCACTTTTAATAAAAGTACAGGATGGCTTTTCTATTTGCTTAATTAGTGCTACGATTTGTAAGTAAGCCCTTTGGGACACCTCCATGACCCAAGTAACCTGTGGGTCTATTTTAATAATTTACGGGCTTGACAGAGGCTAATCCCGCAGCCGTTGTGGGTCTGATATGCTCCATGCCCGTGGGACTCGGACACGGAAATTGAACATGAATTACAAAAAAAATGATTTGCAGATTTGAGTTTAGGGGAATGTAGTGCTAGGAATTCTAACACCTACAATCACATTCACGTCTCATCAAAGTACAGGATGACTTTTTTATGTGCTTAATTGGTGCTACGTAAGTGTTAGCAGTTTTAGGGAATTACGGTTTGCGTAGCATTTGAATAGCGATCTGGGATTTCTTGCGGCCGAAACTCTTGCGGCCGCAAAAGATCAAAGGCTTTCCCTGCGGAAAGGACATTAATGTAGTGTACTGCTATTTAGACATAAAAAATATTATGAATTAGATTGGAACACAGGTTTGATATTATAACACTTACATTTCTATTACAGACTGCTAAAAAAGTTTTAAAGAATTGACATACCATCATATGTTGCAAAGAAGAGTGGACTCAGAAAAAAAAAAAAGAATTATAATTCTTTAATCTATTACAACTTTAGGTAAGCTAAAGAAAGATATTAGTAACATTTACAATTTAAAAAAATCATAATCCATATGTTCAAAATAACATTTTCACATAAAATTTACAGATTAGATTGTCAGATAACAAAGAAAACAGGGAAGGACGAAAAAAACGTGTAACAAGGGAACACGTACAATGATGGAGAGATCGAAAGTCGACGGAGACTCTGAAAAGGTTATGAGAAGAAAATCGTGAGAGAATTGAAAAAAAAAGGAAAAAAGGGGAACTTAAAATAAAAAAAGGTGATAATGATTATGCATGTGAAGAATATTGCAAAGATAGTAATGTTGATATATATTCCCAGGAAAGTTCATTATTTAAATCTATAACAGTAGAGCCTAACAGTTGTGGTTTTTTTAATGTTGTTGTCAGAAAGGAAAGGTAAGACTCCAAAAGGAGACGAATTCACAGCATATTCGCAAAGTATAATGAGTGACCCTACATTTCCAAATTATAGTCATTTCAAACAAAACATATAGTCTTATAACAGTGGCATTTCATTTGATTTTATGGGTACAAAATTGTAGCAGAGTGTCATTTCTTCAGTGGTGTCAGATGAAAAGATATAATAAATTATTTACAAAACTGTGAGGGGTGTACTCACTTTTGTGAGATACTGTATATACATAATCAGTTGGCAGCAGGGGGGCAGCACAAAAAAAATTGTCCCTGTCCCCAATGGGAGTCCATTTTTTTTTTTTTTTTTTTGCACAGTGGACCTGCATTGGCTAGCTCCTCCACTGTGTAGTATGTATTTGAGGAATGTCTACATGTTCTGGTAATGTTTTATTTTAGCTATTCTATCTATCTATGTATGTATCTATCTATCTATCTTTCTATCTATCTATCTAAATACCTTCCCATGGCAAGAAACAGGTTAAGTATCAAGAACAAATGAATGTGGGGTTGATAAGGTCCCCATATGTATAGCAAATCATAAAAAGAATGTTATAGAAAATATTATGGCACAATTTTTGTTAAACAAGCATCAGACACCATGAGAGGGTGTGACAGTTGGACAAGTAACTTTTTTTTATACAAAATTACACAGTGTCAGCCAATGAGCAGTAATATATATGTGTGAGTCATACTTGGCTGCCCATTAAATCTACAAACATTCCTGTTAGTTTCAATTAAGTTTATTGAGGCTTTGCTGAATATTTTTTCATGCAAACACAACTATGGTAATGTTTAAATAATGTTCTTTTAAATGCATTTAAAATATAGTACAATGCAATACTATATTTTGACTATGCTGATTAAATTTAGGATTTTTGGAAAAAGTAAATGCACAAAATTAATTTGTTTTGTCACCTGTAGGTTTTAATCCAGATTTTTTTTATTTTTTTTAATGTAGCTCATTGACTTTACTTATTTGTCTTGCCTAAATTATTTATATTTTTTTATAGTGTGGTGGCTTTTAACATAACCCATTTATCTGTTTAACATGGAATGGAATATTTAGAGTCACATATAAAAATGATTCAATTATCTGGAGGATAATATACTATAACATATTTAACCTTACTCTCTATTTACACTAATTATTTTATGCATTTAATACACCAGGGGTCTCATTCAAATGTAATTTTGCCAATTGAATAGGGCTCTATATAGGCACATAGCATATTTTTTTACAGAAGTTTTTACTTAGTAAAGACCTTGCTTTTGGATAGAAGTTCACTAACTAAAAACTTCTGTAAAAAATATGCTATGTGCTTATATAGAGCCCTATTCAAATAGCCAATTCACATTTGAATGAGGCCCCTATTTTGTAGTTGAAATTAGATTACATGAATATGAGATAGATATTGTCTTTCTGTTTGAAGATAATGTAGCATTATTGCACAAATACAACAGTGACTATGTCCTAATGAGTTTAATTATTTTATGCATACAATTATCTCAGTAAATACAGCATTAACCACAGGGCAAAGAAAATTAATTCCTAATTTAGTCAATTACATTAATGGCCCCCAAATTAAGAAAGCTTAGCAGACCCCTAATATCAGTTGAAAAAATTAAACCCTGCTAACTGTAATAGTTTTCCTCTCTACAGCTTAATTACTTAAAAAAGGTTTTGGGTCAGTAATTTTAAATAGAAAATATTTTTTTTATTTATTTTATTATTGAAACCTTTTTATAAATGTTAAAATTTTGCTTTTGTTTTGCATTTGTTTATAGTAATGTATTTGCCTTTATCTGGATCACAGTACATTGAAATAATTAAAAATAACATGTCACCACTAACTTGAAAAATCAGCTTTTTTTTGCACACAAACTCACTATAACATTAAAGGGTATAGTTATACATTTTAATAAGTGGGGTATTGCCACTTTCTATGCTCTCAATCGGATGCTATTACAAAACCGAGACATGGTTTATGTCATTAAAGTCATTAAAAGTCACAATGTTCCCAAACCCCTCCTCGAAACGCCCCAGACAGGCCTTGATTTGAGTCAAACTCTGTATCAAGCTGAGGAATTAATCAATTGATACATATCAGGCCACCCACATGGACTAGAACATTTCCTTCATTCATTTTTAACATTTTGTACATTGCCAGATTGCGAGTCTGATCGCATATGGGACCTCTAAAAGCTAATTGACTGACATGTAACCTCCATGTTTTACTGAAGTAATGATGACAGTCTCATTTACTTTTGGCTGTTTCTAAGGCGGTAGTTATGGCCTTGCTCTGAAATGCTACTTATGACTGCATGGTTTAAAGTTTTGGCCTTCGGACCATAAATTGTGGGCTTGTTCAATTGAATTGCTCAGTAATTGTAGCACATTTCAAGCCAGCAGACATACGGCCTGTATAACGTAATCTGCCGGTTTGCAATTGTATAGGGGCCAAGGAATAAACAGTGTTATTGTGAGGCACATCATCCAGTGGGGATCAGGATCGGTCAAAAAACAGTGATATACCGGGGTATAGTTAATCAGCGCTAAAAGGGGTAGCGTTAAGAGTGGTATACTTGTATATACACATACATACACACACATATATATACATATATATATATTATTTGTATTATTATTATTATCTTTATTTATATCGCGCCAACATATTCCGTAGCGCTGTACAGGGGTTGAGTACATAGCAGAAAACAAATTAAACACCTTGTAAAGAATGGAGGGCCCTGTTTTTGAACATAAAATCAAATGTAGACAGAGCTTGTTTCCAAGGCACTGACACAAGATTGAAAACTCGCAAACTTACAATCTAAGGGCTAAATAAATATATATATATATATATATATATATATATATATATATATATATATATATATATTGTATTAGAATCAAACAAGGGGTGTATGTAAGTAGCAGACTTACCAGAGCCCTTTTTCCCCTGGGAAGTGAAAGAGTTAAGCCTCCTACAACAGACTAATTAAGCCCAGCTGCATTCTGCCTTAAAAGGACTACTGAGCACTCAGCAGGTTGGGTTCAGTCTGGACTGAGAGCCAGGAGAGACAGCTCTGCACTCTGAAGCAAACACACAGACATTTGGTGCAGAAAACTTACAGGCCTGTATATATGAATGCTTTATTTTGCATTAGTTTCAGGTAGTGAGGAAACTGCTAGTTCTGTTTAGTCAGTGCTTCAAGGAAGCTAGGCTTTGTTTTGTATTATTTTTGTTTGTACCTGCTAACCCAGGGCCCTATTAAATTCTCCCTCGTAGTTCTCTCGGTGCTCGCAAAAGGCAGTTTTCCTGCTGTTTGCGAGAACCGAATCTCTCGCAGCCTGCTTTACGATATGACTGCGAGAAAATGGCCGAGAATAGGCTCCGAGAGAGCTACGTAGCCTTAAATCTATGTACGAGTCTCGCATATCGTAAGAATCCCTACGTGGACAAAAAGTCCACGCAAGGGATCCGAAAGCCTCTACGTGCTGCCTCGTAACAGCCCGAGACAGCAGTGTGAGGCTCCCCCCTGCACCCTATACACATCCCCATGCTGCAGGGGTCTCTATCGGGACCCCTGCAGCACCCCCACATTAACCCCTTGCAGCGGGGGTCCCCGATCTGCATAGATCAGGCCCCCCGCTGCATTTAAAACTTTTAAATTCCCCGCCGCGGCTCCTTAAAGGGACCGCGGCACACTATTACCCAATCCCGGCCGCGGCACTTAAAATTAACCCCCCTCTATGCTGGGGGTCCCCATCGGGACCCCCGAAGTGTCCCCACATAAACCCATTGCAGGGGGGGGCCCCGATCTGCATAGATCAGGCCCCCCGCTGCATTTAAAACTTTTAAATTCCCCGCCGCGGCTCCTTAAAGGGACCTCGGCACACTATTACCCAATCCCGGCCGCGGCACTTAAAATTAACCCCCCTCTATGCTGGGGGTCCCCATCGGGACCCCCGAAGTGTCCCCACATAAACCCCCTGCAGCGGGGGGCCCCGATCGGCACCGATCGTGACCCTGCTGCAATTCAATTTTAAATTTCCCGCCTCGCGGGTCCTCAAAGGACCGTAAAGGTCCTGAAAGGACTCGCACTAAAAATATTAACCCCAGGCAACTATAATTACCCCATTAACTCATGGTGGTCAATCCAGACCACCATAAGGCTCTAATTAACCCATTAACTCATGGTGGTCAAGACAGACCACCATAAGGCCTAAATTAACCCATTAACTCATGATGGTCAATCCAGACCACCATAAGGCTCTATTTAACCCATTAACTCATGGTGGTCAATCCAGACCACCATAAGGCTCTAATTAACCCATTAACTCATGATGGTCAATCCAGACCACCATAAGGCTCTATTTAACCCATTAACTCATGGTGGTCAATCCAGACCACCATAAGGCTCTAATTAACCCATTAACTCATGGTGGTCTATACAGACCACCATAAGGCCTAAATTAACCCATTAACTCATGATGGTCAATCCAGACCACCATAAGGCCTAAATTAACCCATTAACTCATGATGGTCAATCCAGACCACCATAAGGCTCTATTTAACCCCATCAGTCCCATAAGGGTATATTATTACCATTATGGGCCTGTTACAACCCAACATTAACCACATAAGTGCCATGATGGTCCTCAAGGACCATCATGACACTAACTACAAACACTACACTATAACCCCCAATAAACCATTTAATCTAAACTAACCCCCCTCTACACTAATCTATTAACACTTACACTACCTACCTACACTACCTACCCCCTAATAAACCTCCCCAACACTCTAATTACAAAAAACACGCATTGAGGGGGGGTTCATTTTAGGTGCCTAGGGGGGGGTTTGGAGTACCCGCCACGTCAGGGCTTATGTGGGGGACTGCCGCGGAGGTCCCTTTTAGGACCCCCGCAGCACTTGATGAGGAGTGGGAGCCTGCGATATCATCTCGCAGGCTGTCACTCCTCATGTACATTTACGCAGTGTAGATACGGACGGCCCTGCTGCGTAGCTCATACGTTGCTCGCAGCAGGGCTAATTTAATAGCATTGTAAGTTAGAGAAACTTTGCAGTACGTAGGGCTTAAGTAGAAGCCTCTTATTTACGAGGCTGGAATTTAATAGGGCCCCAAGTTTTCAGTAAAACTCCTTAAAGCTGTAACGCCTCCTGAGCCAAGTCATTGCAGAGCCGGTCAACAGGGTATTGACCCTGGAAGTGGCAGCCAGTCTGTCCCAATATATGGTATATATATATATATATATATATATATATATATATATATATATATATATACAGTATATACAGTTGCAAGCAAAAGTATGTGAACCCTTTGGAATGATATGGATTTCTGCACAAATTAATCATAAAATGTGATCTGATCTTCATCTAAGTCACAACAATAGACAATCACACTCTGCTTAAACTAATAACACACAAATAATTAAATGTTACCATGTTGTTGTTATTGAACACACCATGTAAACATTCACAGTGCAGGTGGAAAAAGTATGTGAACCCCCCAGACTAATGACATCTCCAAAAGCTAATTGGAGTGAGGTGTCAGCCAACTGGAGTCCAATCAATGAGATGAGATTGGAGGTGTTGGTTACAGCTGCCCTGTCCTATAAAAAACACACACCAGTTCTGGGTTTGCTTTTCACAAGAAGCATTGCCTAATGTAAATGATGCCTCACACAAAAGAGCTCTCAGAAGACCTACAATTAAGAATTGTTGACTTGCATAAAGCTGGAAAGGGTTATAAAAGTATCTCCAAAAGCCTTGCTGTTCATCAGTCCACGGTAAGACAAATTGTCTATAAATCGAGAAAGTTCAGCACTGCTGCTACTCTCCCTAGGAGTGGTCGTCCTGTAAAGATGACTGCAAGAGCACAGCGCAGACTGCTCAATGAGGTGAAGAAGAATCCTAGAGTGTCAGCTAAAGACTTACAAAAGTCTCTGGCGTATGCTAACATCCCTGTTAGCGAATCTACGATATGTAAAACACTAAACAAGAATGGATTTCATGGGAGGATACCACAGAGGAAGCCACTGCTATCCAAGCAAAACATTGCTGCACGTTTACAGCTTGCACAAGAGCACCTGGATGTTCCACAGCAGTACTGGCAAAATATTCTGTGGACAGATGAAACTAAAGTTGAGTTGTTTGGAAGAAACACACAACACTATGTGTGGAGAAAAAGAGCCACAGCACACCAACATCAAAACCTCATCCCAACTGTGAAGTACGGTGGTGGGGGCATAATGGTTTGGGGCTGCTTTGCTGCTTCAGGGCCTAGACGGATTGCTATCATCAAAGGAAAAATGAATTTCCAAGTTTATGAAGACATTTTGCAGGAGAACTTAAGGCCATCTGTCCACCAGCTGAAGCTCAAGAGAAGATGGGTGTTACAACAGGACAATGACCCAAAGCATAGAAGTAAATCAACAACAGAATGGGTTAAACAGAAGAAAATACGTCTTCTGAAGTGGCCCAGTCAGAGTCCTGACCTTAACCCAATTGAGATGTTATGGCATGACCTCAAGAAAGCGATTCACACCAGACATCCCAAGAATATTGCTGAACTGAAACAGTTCTGTAAAGAGAAATGGTCAAGAATTACTCCTGACCGTTGTGCACATCTGATCTGCAACTACAGGAAACGTTTGGTTGTAGTTATTGCTGCCAAAGGAGGTTCAACCAGTTATTAAATCCAAGGGTTCACATACTTTTTCCAGCTGCACTGTGAATGTTTACATGGTGTGTTGAATAAAAACATGGCAACATTTAATACTTTGTGTGTTATTTGTTTAAGCAGACTGTGATTGTCTATTGTTGTGACTTAGATGAAGATCAGATCACATTTTTTGACCAATTTGTGCAGAAATCCATATCATTCCAAAGGGTTCACATACTTTTGCTTGGAACTATATATATATATAATATTTTATTATTTATTATTATCGTTTATTTGTAACGCGCCAACATATTCCGTAGCGCTATACATAAGTTAAGTTACAGGCAATGACAAGTTAAAGATTATACATTGCAAAGAGTGTATGGCCCTGTCTTTGAGCTTGGAATCCAGTGTCAATAGCGCTTTCCCTAAAGCACTGCGCAGGATTGAAACTCGCAGACTTATATATATATATATATATCGTCATGACTGACTTTTGGGGTCAGGGTGGAACTTCCCTGAACCCCACAAGCAAGAGCACTGTATGTCCCAAAACTGTATAGTCACAGCCCCAAACGCTATTACAGAGATGTGTTTCAAGGACTGTGGCAATTTATCTTTATCACATATTATTATTGTCGAACTACGAGACGTCGTCACGCTTTGTGCGGTGCGTATAACTTAGTGATGAGCGCCAAAGGCGCTTTTCGCAGGTGAGCCTCTCGTAGCAAGGAGAGTCGTTAACTCGGGGCACTAGGGCGATGAGCGCCAAAGGCACTTATTGCTGGCGAGGCTCTCAAAGGGAGGCGAGCTGTTAAAACACTAAAACGCGTAGCACTTAGGCGATGAGCGCCGTTAACATGTAGCACTTAGACGATGAGCGCCAAAAGCGCTCATCACGTGCAAGGCAAGCCTTTAAGGCACTACAACACACTACAACTATCACCACAAACACGATGAGGCAATGAAACACGAGGGACTTAGCCACAAAACTCATCCTAAACGCGGGATCGCCTTGCCCTGCAAGCGGTTGACAAATGCGGGACTTAGAAAAAAAAATTACGAGCCATTAACACATAGCACTTAACGTATAAGATTTTAATTAATTAATAATTAGTCATCATTAAAAAAAATAACAATAATTTGAGACTGCAATAAAAGTAATAACAATTTTTAACATGCACTTATATATCTGCCTTACTGCTCATTCATGTACATTGCTTTTGGAACTATTAATCACATATAATAGTTGTCAAACTGCGAGACGTCATCACGCTTTGCGTGGTGCGTACAAGCCAGGCGAGCCTCGCAAAGCGAGCCATTACGAGACGCAGTTGCTCATTGCTTGCGAGGCTCGTGAAGCGAGGCGAGCTGTTAATGCCTACCACTTAGGCGATGAGGCAATGAAACACGCGGGACTTAGCCGCAAAACACATCCTAAACACGGGATTGCCTTGGCCTGCAAGCGTTTGACAAACGCAGGAATTACGAGAAGCAGGACTTAGAAAAAAAAGAGATAGGAGACGCAAAAAAATACGAGATTAACGGACGAAGTGCGAAAACAAAAAAAAAATAGAACCACACTATATAAAACAAAAAAAAATACAAAATCACAGACAGCACGGGGCAACAGCCAGGAGGTCTGGGAGTGAGGTGGAACGCGAATTTAAGCAGATTTAGACAATTTTCGCCACTCGAAAATCGCCTAAACGAGGAAAACAATGGTGGGCGAAAAAAATTAAAACGAGGCTACACGACCCCACGCAAAACACTGCCAAATGCAGAGCACTTTACACATCACACTACGAACTAGAAAATACACTATTACAAAAGAGAAAATGCTCACAAGCCGCGTATTCCATTAATAACATTACGAATATACAATGCTGCTTTACACAATAAACCAACGGCTTTACTTTGCGCAAGCAGACTATTTAGAATGCACACTTGGAACATTCATAACACTTTATCATCAGGGCACCAACACTCAAACTATATATTCTTTACTGTCGGAAAATACAAACAGATTGTTAGCTCTTAAGGCTATTGCTGGCTGCATATATTAATTATAAATACTTAAAGTATATTAATTTATTCAATAAATAATTCATTATTACTTAACTACATATACATAAAAATATATATCTCTCTTTATCATGACTGATGAAGGTGCTCAGAGGACCAAAAGTACACGATAGAAGAAACTTGCAATGAGTGCCGAAGGCGCTCATTGCGAGGCACGCAATGAGCACCAAAGGTGGTCAGCGCAAGGCTCGCAATGAGCGCTGAAGGTCCTCAGAATACAAAACGGTTTACATTGTGTGTCAAACAGCATTCCCATGGCTTAAAATGTTATTGCCCTGTCATTTTTGATGGGCAAGTTGCTAGTTAATAATAATATATCAAAAAAAATATGGGGTTATAAGACTTAAAAAAAAGATGTACATTTTACAAAGCACTTAAATATATGGACTGCTTATAATTGCCTGACAGGGCTAGGACCTTTAAAGCACTTCAATATTTAAAGCACTTTCTTACGTTAGGACATGTGCTACATTTACAATGTTATAATGATTTCAGTTATAAATATATTGATGATTATGCATTTATGTTTTACATCTATGCAAATTAAACATCATAGTTTCATTCAATCACGAATTAATGGAATACAATAAGTAAAAATTATTTTCATGTTATTTCACAGATTACTCATCTCTGCACCTGACAGAAGACATAGTGAATTCTCAAGGATTTTTACACAAACAACAGCAATTTCACAGGTATATGATTTCATCATGCCCTTATGGTTTTGTATTGATGACACTTAATGATTAATTAATTAAACTATATTTATTTAGGGACTCATTCATTTGCAATTTGCATATTAGCATATTATTTTTACATAACATTTTAGTTAATAAACATCTATCCCAAAAAATATATATATAAGAGGGGTAGGGGAAAGACAGCGCGCCACCTCCTAGTGCAACATGAGTGTATAATCATGTCAAAACAACAGTCATATATTGTTTCACTCACATGTGGTGACCCAAGGTTATGAGGTATCTGTATGGTTTAAACAGGATAGCTCGGGAAGTACCCGATGTCCAATCCCTAGATCTCCATCCGAAGCTCAGGATACGATCCAGATGGTTTTGTAGCAGGTACAGTTGGATCACCAATGCTATTTGGTACACTATTATATAGTGTCTACAGAACAAAATGTGATTCCAACTCCTTATGTCTACTATAGGGGACAATTGAAACACACTAGTGTGTTTATCATGTGTTTATTGCACCATATAATCCTCAATATATGCCATATATGGCCAATAGGGATAAGCACATTAAAATGAATAAAATCAATAATCTAAAAACATAAAAAAATATCAAACGCGTTTCGCCCAAAGGCTTCCTCAGTGATATAAAAACATAAACAGTGTAAAAATATGTGTATAAGTACTGCTCATCAGCACTTACCAACATCAAACCCTTTCTGCTCTCACACAGAGGCTTATATACCCTCCATTGTTTTAACAATCAGGAAGTGCATCCAAAATGGCGTCGCCCCATGTGACGTGCATCATGTGACTCTTGACAACATCACGTGACCAACATAACAGTCCCAGTACTTCCTGATACATAAACTCTCATCCTATGTGAATGCCCTCTGGTGGCTTTACAGGCACATTACATGTCTTTCTCCAGATATGGGCACATATATATATGTATATATATATATATACATATATATATACATATATGCATACACATACACACACCTACATATACATATATACATACACATACATGTATACCCCCAAGAAAGGGATCACCCTGGGGTAAGAATGAATAAATATATATAAAAAAGACATTGATAAATCAGGATGCATATAAAAAGGAGATATACATAAATATATAAAATATATAAAAAAAATACATGTAAAATATATAGATCAATAGAGAACAACATCCCAATATATGATATAATCCATATCCCCACTTTTATCTATCAAAAAACATTGCACATATATCTTATGATTAATTAAAATACATATAAAAAAGGATATAAATACAAAAAAGGACATGCAAATATGTAAAAATCAATAAAGGACAATAGCCCAACATATTGCACAATCCATATCCCCACTCTTGTCAAACAAAAGCGGTACACATATATCTCATAGACAGAGATTAATAAAAAGCAAACATATACAGAAACTACTGTCATTCATAAATGCAGCAGGGGAGACATCATATAGAACTCAAGGATGGGAGGACAATCATAGACACCTAAAACAAGACTAGGGGGCATCTATAGATAGACTACTATCTATATTGGCCTTCTAAAAAGGCCACCAGGTCTATATCCCTATTTAGACCTAGCAGTTCCAAGGTGCCCAAAAGATGTATCCATTTTGTTTCTTTCTGTCTCAAATTCCCCCCTCTTGTATTTGGTTTTACTTGTTCCACTGCCTGTACCATTATGCCAGAGACATCTTTGTTATGCTTCATAATGCTATGAGCGGAGAAACCATTCGTAAGGATCCCCCTATCAACATTATACAGATGCTCCCTAAATCTGGTTTTTAAAGAATGCTGGTGCGGCCCACATACTGTAGGCCACATTTGCAAGTAATGGTGTAGACCACATACTCTGATTTGCACAAAGTAAGATGTTTAATTCTAAACTTATTATTATTGCTAGTGGATACTACCATATGTCTCTCTCTAGATTTGAGGAATGGGCACGTACCACAATTATCTGTACTACAGCCAAATGATCCTTTTGTCCCCCTAATCCACATGCTTTCATCCTTTTTAACTGGCCTCAGCTCACTAGGAGCTAATCTCTGCTTTAAATTAAAAAAAATTCTGAATGTGACTATGGGATTTGCAGGTAAAATCTCTCTCAAAAGATCATCCTGTAATAGAATGGGCCAAAATTCCTTCATAACATGGCGTATAGATGTGGCTGCTGCGTTATATTTAGTGAGAAACCGTACATCTGATCTTTTGAGAATATTCTCTCCTCTACAGGGGTCCTTCTTATATAGAAGACTTGTTCTATCCAAATCCTGTGCTCTCTGTCTAGCCCCCTCCACAACATGAGGGTGCATATAAAACGGATGCATATCCTTTAGCCAAAAATGTATGTCCCAATCGTATACTCTCTTTATCGAAGTCAGCAAGGTCACTACAGTTTCTCCTCACCCTTTGGAATTGGCCATAGGGTATGTTTCTGATCCACTTTGGATCATGGCCACTGGTCGCATCTAAATAACCATTAGAATCCGTGGGTTTGGTATACAAAATCGTAGTGACCCTGCCCTCTCCTCCTCTGAGTAGGACATCCAAGAACGGTATCTCCTGTTTTGCTGTCACCATGGTAAACTCAAGGTTCATAGTATTTGAGTTGACACATTCTAAACATTGCTCTTTAGAACCCTGTATGGATTCGTCCCAAATAATGACAATATCATCAATATACCTTCGGTAAAAAAACATGTTATCAGCAATGGGATTGTCTTTCCAGATGTACTTATCTTCCCATTGCCCCATAAACAAATTCGCAAAACTAGGGGCAAATTTGGTCCCCATAGCTGTACCGGTAGTTTGTAAATTTCTGCTCAAATAGAAAAAAATTATGGTGAAGGATAAATCCCAAGGCCTCCAAGATAAAATCCACCTGAGAGTGTTCCACATTATTGTAGAGGTCCAAATGGTATCTAGTTGACTCGATCACCAAATCCTGGGGGATAGATGAATAGAGCGCCGAGACATCTAGGCTAATCCAGCAGAGATCATCACTCCACACCTGATGTGACAATAGTTCCAAAAGGTGTGGAGTGTCTCTGATATAGGACACTCCACAGATTGGGAACCATGGGCTTTAAATACTCATCTATATACGAAGAGAGTCTCTCAGTCAGAGACCCAATACCCGAGATAATAGGCCTTCCCGGAGGGTTAGACAGATTCTATATATATAGGCTATGTGCTTATATAGTGCCCTATTGCTTTGAACAACTTGCAAATGAATGAGATCTTTAGGATAAAAATTTTCATTACAATAACAAACAATAATGGTAAAGAAAAGGAAAGAAAATCCCTTTGTAGTGGTGCACTCCTAAGAACCTACTATAATCAATAATAGCCAATAAAACTTAGCTTTTAATAGTTATTATAAAACCAATGGAAGTAATAAAAAACTAAACACATGATGCTACAGCTGCCAAATATTAAATATATGAATACCTTTACTGGCTAAACTGCATTAATCATAACAACAACCAGATGATTGGATACAATGATGAAGAGAAAATAAGCGAAACGTGCTAAGTGCTAGAGCTAATACTAAAGTGAATTAGGACCCTAAAGAGTCCTATTGTGCAAATAAACTGTGAATTGATCAGTGTAAAGTGACTAAGCATCATGTGTTTAGTTTTTTATTACTTCCATTGGTTTTATAATAACTATTAAAAGCTAAGTTTTATTGGCTACTATTGATTATAGTCGGTTCTTAAGAGTGCACCACTACAAAGGGATCTTTCCTTTTCTTTACCATTATGCATTACATTATGGATCCCTGGTAGCACCCTATCATATCAAAAGTTCCTGGGCTCAATGCTTAGAGCCACCTTACTTGTCCTTTTTACAATAACAAACAAAACAAAAAAGTAGGAGTATATATATGCTTACCTAATATAACTTTTAAAGAACGTAAATTAGACATCATAACTAAATTGATTTCATCATTAACAAAATCGCCCATTATTTTAAGCCACATCTATATTTTGCTTATAGCTGTTTCTGTTTGCCCTTCTTTACGACAACATAATTCACTTTTTAGGTTTACCGATGATCTTGGTTATTTATTAATTCAGAAACGTATATTGATTTAGTAATTACTTAATAATTCACTAATCCTCCCCCCAAAAAAAAATATATATAGTATATATATATCAATATATATATATATATATATATATATATATATATATGTGTGCTTTGCTTTGCTTTTTAATGTATGCCAATAAAACACACAAAAAATGGTTTCATTTATTACATAGAAAAAATAAAAAAGATTTTCGAATCAATGCATTCTTTAATTAATGCTATTTACCTTTGGATTGAGAGCAGCTCCAAACAATATGTACAGAACAAAAAAACATTACATCTTACACATGTATTTACAATTACAGATTACAATGGTGGACAACAGAGAAGGCAGGATTGAACGCAAAAGAAGATTAGCAAGGGAAAGGAAGCAAAGGTGAAGAGATGCACAGTCACCCGAAACTTCCCAACAGTTAAGAGAAGAAAACCGACAGAGACTTTTAAATAAAAGTAAAATGAATAAGAGAGCACAAGGTGAGTGTGCTGGAGCTTCAAAGAAAATAAAAAGTAAACAAAATCATATCTGGGAAACATTGACTAATGATCCAATATTGCCTATTGACACCGATGTTCATTCACATGACACCAATGTAGATATAGAAAGTTGTAGTGATATCTATGTTGAGGAAGCTCAGGATACTGCGTTTATTAGAGCACTAACAGTAGACACTCATTATTGTGGATTACTCAATGTTGTTTGTCAGTTTTGTGGGGCCTATCATTTTCTCAAGGAAAGACCAACTGACGGAGACTTCATTAGTTGCTGTCAGAAAGGAAAGGTAAGACTTCCACAAAGACACGCATTTCTAGATATCTTGAGCGGTCCAACATTTCCAAATTATACCATTTTTTTTTTTTTAAATCATAAGGTCTTATAACAGTGCAATTTCATTTTCTTCAATGGGTGAAACATTAGCAGAAAATGTCCCAGCACATGGTTCATACTGTTTTAGAATTCAAGGACATATTTACCACCGAACTTCACATTTACACCCACAAGAAGGAGAGCAAAGGAAATTTGCATAGTTATATGTCTTAGATACAATGGAAGCTGTTGAACAAAGTATGACGCTTCCAGAAAATAAACAGTGCTTGCGCATAGTCTTTGAACAGCTGGATAAAATTATAGCCAACAACCCATACGGTCAAGCATACGAACAATTAGCACTGGTTGAAAAAGAACAACAGCAACATGCTCAAAGACATCAATTGACAATGCCAAGAGTAAATATGGTGTTAAAAAAAGATTGCAATACTGATCAAAGACGGTATAATTTACCAACAGTAAATACGTTTGCCATGGTCTTTAAAAATGAAGATGGTGAACCACCTTTTCAGGAGCATATTAGAATATATCCACGCAATGAAGAACAACCTTTTATAAACATAAATATATTAAGTTGTAATTTAGATCCAATGACATATCCCATTTTCTTTCCAAATGGTGAACCTGGATGGGAACCAAAATTACAATTGAAAAGTTATCCCAATAGTAAAGTTTGTGTTAGATGCAATATTTCTATGCTGGAATATAAAGTGGCACAAACTGCTATTCGGGATTCATTTAATCCAATTTTATGTGGGGGCAAACTCACACAACAATGGATTATTGATTCCTATCTACAAGTCGAAGCAAAAAATCTAAATTTTATAAAATTTCAACAAAATGAGCTTTGAGTAGAACAATATTGAGGATTGATGGATTATGTCGCTGAATTGGCTACCAACATAAACATTCCAGCTGGAAGAGCAATCATTTTACCATCCACTTTCAAAGGATCTCTTAACAATATGCGAGAAAGATATAATGATGCCATGGCTATTGTCACAAAATTTTGAAAACCAGATGTATTTATTACATTCACATGTAATCCACAATGGCCAGAGATCAAGGAAAATTTGAATCTTGGACAAACTACTTCTGACCGACCAGATTTAGTGACAAAAGTATTCAAAATAAAACTCAATTCATTAATACATGATATAACTAAAGCACAGTTATTTGGAAAATGTGTGGCTTTTGTTTATACCATTGAACTTCAAAAAATGGGACTGCCACATGCTCACATACTTTTAATCCTGCAGGAAAAAGATAAGTTGAGTGGATTCAGTAATTACTGCTGAATTGCAAGATCCAGAAAAATATTCCAAACTTTTTGAGATTGTAACGCACAGAATGATTCATGCGCCATGTGGAGATATCAATCCAAATTCACCATGTATGGAAAATAAAAAATGTACAAAACAATTTCCAAAACAATTTAAAATGTAAACTTATGTTAATTGTGATGGATACCCTTTGTATAAAAGAAGACAAGGATAAACAGCTATTATCCATGGACAAAAGGTTGATAATAGGTGTGTCATTCCATACAATCCACATTTGCTCATGAAGTACAATGCACACATAAATGTGAAAGCTTGCACTTCCAAATAAATCCATCAAATATGTGTATAAATATTTATACAAAGTATATGATGCAGCAACTGTTGTTGTGCAAGGTGCAGCAAACAAAAAGGAAAATTAAATTTTACATGACAAGCTTTCTAATTATTTAAATGCTCGCTATGTCAGTGCTCCGGAAGCAATGTGGCGGCTTCTGAAATTTGAGGTGCATAATCGGTCACATGCTGTGTATCGATTAGCTTTACATTTGCCACAAAGTCAGTTTGTTTGCTTTACTACAGGCAATGAAAGAACTGCCTTAGCTCAAAGTGAACACAGAGAAACACTTACTGCATGGTTTAAATTAAACTGCCAGGACACGCAGGCCAGACATTTTTTATACATTGAGATTCCATATCACTATTTATTTGTAAATGGTCTATGGTGACAACAAAAAAGAGATATGCATAAAATTATACCACAAATTGATACTGTCAGTCCAAGAGATATTGAACTTTTCAGTTTAAGATTACTTCTTTTACATGTTCAAGGTGCACAAAGTTTTGAACATTTAGGCACAGTAAATTACATAGCTTATGAGACTTTCCTATTAGCTGCAAGACATAAAAACTTCATAGCAAATGATACAGAATGGGAGAGGTGTCTGGAAGAAGCAGCACTGTGTCAAATGCCAAAGCAAATGAGAGAACTATTTGCATTCATTTGCATCTTTTGCAATGTACCTGATGCATTTACTTTGTGGGAAACATTTAAATTAAAGATTTTGGAAGACTTCTTGAAATGTTACAATGAGCCAATAGCACTGTTAAAAACTTTAATGGAAATTCAAGAAATATTTATTGCTCATGGATTAAATTGTTAAATTTTTAATTTGCCTGATCCAGGACTTATAGATGACATTAACTTTAATGATTATGACACTGAGCTTCAAAAACAAAAAACAGATGAAAAACTGCCAACTTTAAATACTTTACAATTGCAAGCATTTAATGCCATCACAAATGCTACAGATGATGAAATGGTCAAAGACCGTTATTTCTATCTAGATGGTCGTGGTGGATCAGGAAAAACGTATCTGTACAATTGTTCCAGCAACAACTGGAATTGCCGCACTTTTGTTAGAAGGTGGCAGAACTGTGCATAGTGGATTTAAACTGCCAGTTTCCATTTTAGAAACATCAGTGTCAGTTATTCGACTGAATTCTTTACAAGCCAAAAAATAAAAAAAAAGTAAATTAATTATCATAGATGAGGCAACAATGATGTCATGTCATGCCTTGCAATGTATTGATAGATTATTTTAAAAAAAAGTGATGGATACTAATTTGCCATTTGGTGGAAAGGTGATGTTGTTAGGAGGAGATTTTAGGCAAACATTATGTGTTGTGACACATGGAAATAGAACTGATATCATTGAAACATGTATCAAGACAAGTAAAGTGTGGAAAATATTTACACACCTCAAATTTGAATTAAATATGAGATCTGAAGGACAAAACACATTTAATGATTGGCTCATTAAAATTGGAGAAGAAAAACATCCACAAATACATGATTTACCCAATGACACCATTGAAATTCCATCAACAAATGGTTTGCAAGGAATCACTCATATCGGCAATCTTTCTAAACACTCTGAATAACGACGATTACTCAGACATTGCTAGCAAAGTGATATTAACATCAAAAAATATAGATGCCTTGAATCTAAATAACGAAATGTAATAAATTGATGTACGCACCCCAAAATAATTATTACTGTGCAGATTCAGTTCTGGCTGACGATAAAGACAGTGAATCTAATTTTAGTATAGAATTTATTCAATCTTTAACCCCATCTGGAATGCCACCACATGTTTTGAAATTGAAAAAATGGGCAATTGTCATGCTATTGAGAATTATGAATCCGAAAAAGGACTTTGTAATGGGACCATATTAATTGTGCACGATTTAAAAGATCATTTTATACATGGAGAAATTATGACTGGGAAAGGTGAACGAGTTTTTATACCAAGAATTGATATGGCTCCAAGTGAGAGTGGTTTGCCTTGTGTCCTTCAAAGGAGACAATTTCCAGTTATCATGGCATTTGCAATGACCATCAATAAATCCCAAGGACAAACTATTAAGTCTGTGGGTATTTTTTTACAGGAACCAGTTTTTGCACATGGACAACTCTATGTTGCTTTTTCAAAGTGCACAAATACAGATGATATTAAAGTTTCAATTGAAGACAACCAAAGTCAGGGTGATCTACTACACAATGGACGTATTTTTACAAAAAACATTGTGTACTATGCGGTTTTGTAATCAGAGAGAATAGTGGTTTCATTTTCAGTAAGAAATTTATGGTCACCTGTCCTCTTCTTAGAGGACCACTATTTCACTTACAAAACTATATCTACAATTTGAGAAAAATACAGTAATAACCAACAACAAAGGAAGAAGAAAATAAAAATAGTGGTTTCATCCCATAGACACAAATAAAAGTCTGCTGGGCTCTGTGAAAGGAAACCACTTTCACAGACAAAAAAAAACTGGAATGTCTTGGAAGTCACTTTCGCCATGATTGGCCCAAAAAAACTGTTAGCTTGCATTTTATTACCTTTAATGTTTCCAATTTAATATGTTTCTTGCAGGTTTGTAATGTTTAAAAATTTAAAGTTTGCAAAGGACTGAAAAGTTGATGCATTCTATGTAATTAAGGTTTAATGTTAGTAGCAGCATCATCATTTGTTGAAATATGTAAATGTTTCATGATATATCGATTATTGATCCAGGGAGGAATCCGATTGCCAGTTAATGGAGTCAGGAAGGAATTCATTTATGCCACAACTTTCCAAAAAATTACAACGTTGAAATGTGCTTTATTTTTCATTTGCCTTCCTCTGGATTCAATATTCAAGATCACTATAGTTTTAAATAAATTCAGGTTAAATGTTATTAGCTTACATTAATGTTTGCATTGTTAAACTTGTATTTCACAAGGTCTGAAAAGTTGATTTATTGAATGTTAGTAAAGATTGATGTCATTTGCAGTATAAACATTTGTTAACAAAACTCAATATATAATTATATAGACAGGATTCATCCAAAGAGTAATCTGATCGCCATCTAATGGGGTCAGGAAGGAATTAATTGTTTCCCCTTTTAAGACAATTGGCTAAGTTGCAATGGGGTTTTTTACTGTTTGCCTTCCTCTGGATTCAATACCTATGTGCTTTACCAGGAGTTTAAATACAAGTTGTATGTTAATAAGCATTCTGTCATGGTTAAAGAGACTCATTTAGACAAAGTTCAATGATTTGATATTAGTTCCACACTGTTTACAATATAAGCTGCATATTAGAAAAAATTTAAGTAATGGTTCACAATACGTATTCTGGGAAATGTTATGGATTGTTATATTATTATTCTATACATGACAATTCAAAAGTTTTATATGGTTTAACAGTTCATTGTTTAAAAAAAAATCATAATATAAATTTGGTTAATTCTTTGTAGATAAGAAAAAGATTAAGAGTCTTAAAGAATCACATTGTGTGGCAAACAGCATTTCCAGCTTTAACATTTTATTGACCGTCATTTTTTGACGGGCAAGTCGCTAGTTTATTTATAATGTTTAAAGAATGTATGTGCACTCAGAAGTAGGCCCTAGGATATGCTACTATTATATCAAGTCACTTCAGAGGTTACAGAACATTTACTTAAAGGACTGGATGTGATAGGGTCTCATTTAAATTACTAGTTAAATGGATATCCGTATTTTACTGTGGGTGCCATTCTGGTGGGTGCCATTAAAAAGGCCATGTCAGTTATCTGGTGTTTCTTATGGACAAATTACTATTTTTTGATCAGGCTTAATGGCTCCCACAAGAGACAATGTTTACTTCAAATAAACGAGAGTTTGTAACTAGGAAGCTGATGGAATGTTTCAGTTCTCTCAGAGCTGTTGCCTTATTTAATTAGCTACTTGCAAATGCCTTGAACTCCTACATTTGTCTTTGTGTGTTTTTTTTTATAAATGTTTATATGCATTCTTTTGACTTAAGAATTCATTAGTGCCAATAAGTAAGATTTGCCGAATATGTAGCAATATTAAGAGTGATTTTAAGTGTGTATACATTTAAGAATTGGGCAAATGAATCGGGCCTATGGATTACATACTGAGAAAAAAAAACTTAAAGTGTGCTAAAATAGAGTCAGAAAGGTCTTAAAATAGAATCTTTGTGCTTTATTAATCCTGATTAAATCGTCTTGTAAGTCTGTTGCTGCTAGAGAATAGGAGTTTGGGCATTTATTTGCTATCATTGATTTTTGTGTGAAATATGGTGGGGGTAAATGTATGAGTGAACTTTTAACTCCAATGGCATATATAAACAAGAAGTATTGTAAAATCAGAACCTGGTTTACTGCTCCCCCTTGGAGTATTAAAGGTTGAACTTAAAGAAACAGATAAGTAACAGAGACAGGGAGAAACCTGAGCCCTAAACTACTGACAACAGAAAAATGCCAGATGACTTATATCCAAGATCGAGAGGTGAAAGAGGGAGCACCAGCTTGTCAATCATAATTAAATGGTTAGGATCTGATCAGTTGTTAGTGGTTGGCTGGAAAGTGGGTTACCTAGTCAAGGGGTCTTGTGAATGTTGGGTCTTTGTACTGTTTACAATATCTGTGAATAACAAATAAAGTTGAGTATCTTTTTACACTAATCCATTGTGTGTGTTTTTCCATGAATGATGGTCTATCCTAGACAAAGGCATAGTGAAAATGGTTTTATTAATTTAATAAGCCAGTCAATTTTTATATCCTGAAACTCTGGGCTTTGGGTTGCTCCTGTGATCTTGATATTATCAGAGACTGAGCTGGGCACTGAGATAAACCCAAATTCTCACAATCCAGGGGGTTCCTGTAGTAGAAGGCAGGAAGGTCTGACACATATACATTGTTTACATAGTCTCCACAGGCTCAAGTGGGGAAAAAAGTCACAAATCTCAAGAGGATGGTTCAGTTAAAATTTTTATTTTACTTATTCCATTCTCAATATTTGTATTACCAGAACTCTCTAGGGTACTGTTTCATACATCAACTCTGTTCCCAACATTGTGTATTGGTAAGGGAGATAAATTCCTAGAGAAGCAGGCTGCTCTTTGGTGTTTCTAAGGAGTTGATTTACATATAAGACAGGTCAGGAATAACAGCCTCTATCCATGATGTCACAGGTCTCGTGGGCAGGGACTCACTGTCAGTCAAAATCCTTTCCTTAGACTTGATTGGGGGAAATACCCCTGCAACCTGATTGGTTGAACTAATGAAGCATATGAGCCCACCTTCTCTATAACCTGGAGCAGACGGTGAGCAGGCTTTCACATATGTAAACACTGATTTTATTTTGTTTTCTCTTTTTAAATTAAGTGCTCAAAACAGAACAAAAAACTGATTCAAATGTTTAACAGATCTTGGGGCTTTCCCTTGTCAGTTAGAAATAATTTACTTGTATGCCTCATACTTTCAGATCAAATGTACCTTATCGTTTTCTATACTGATAATTGGCATTCAACTAATCTGCTTTGCAGTATTCCCCCTAAAATGTTTTGTAATATTTTAGTGTGTGAAACATAGCTGTGTTCACTTAATTAAAGGACCACTGCAGCAAGTAAAAAATCAATTTTTATGATGTATGTATTAATCTCACAATATTAGCAGCTATCTAAGCCATGGAAATAAAACATTTTTGACATTTTTTAATATTATGTTTCTGAATGCAGGAATCAATTGTGTGTTGGTTATATCACTTCCTTTGTTACATCATTTCAAATGTTTTTTTTTTGTTTTGTTTTTCATTTTCAAGTGGTCATATAAGTGAACTGTTCTATGGGTAGAACTAGTGATAGACTGGAGAATATTCATACCATCACCTGTAACCATGCACAGTAACTGGTTTGTTTCTGGGTTAATCCTATAAATCTGCTGCTTCTACCAGTACCTAACATGTGGCAGTCAAAATACTTTAATTAAACTTGAATGGGGGAAATACCCCTGCAACCTGATTGGTTGAAGTAATGAAACAGATGAGCCCACCTTCTCTGCCACCTGGAGCAGACTGTGGGCAGGCTTTTACAGATGTTTAAAGGATATTGGGGCTTTCCCTTGTCAATTAGAAATAATATACTTGTAATACTCATACTTGCAGCCAATGAAGTATGCTCTGTGCATTTCCTGTTAACCTAAAAGAAGTTTAAACAGGTTTTACTTAATATTTTTTTATGCAAAAAAAAAAAACTTTAATCATGTTTAAAGTATGTTTTCCTAAATGTACTAAAATATATTGCGCTCCATGTCCCACTTGGCTCTGTGTAACACCACTTATGACTAACTAGTTTGTTTCTGGGTTAACCCTTCTTCCTCATTTCAGATTTAAATCTGCTGTTTCTACTTGTACCTAATATATGGCAGTCACACCTTATTATGATTAGATACCTTAAAGGTATATGAAAGTGAGGTGGGTTATGAATACATATTATAGAATGCATCATAACCCACCTAGCAAAAATGTTTGCATGAAAACATGCAAACGGTTTTTGCATTAAAATAAAAAATGTGCTGGGGGTGATGTTTACACCCACAACAGCTTCTGCAGTTGCTTCAGTGGCTGCTGTAAGCTGCCATGACGGTTACACCAATCGCTCATGTGTGCCCTCACACACAGAGCATGTGCATGGCTGCATTCTCAAAGAGAGTTGGGAGAGGGGTTGATAAGCAGTGTAGTTAGGTCTGACATGAATAAAGACACACAAATCTCTAAATAAGCTTATGCTTAGACAAAATGGGAATCTCTGGGAGTGTCAAAATTAAGAGAAAACTCTTTGTAAGAGCAAGAAATTCAGCAAACTTCAGGTTAACTTTGGATTTTTTTCATGCACATTTTTTTTTTTAGGCACCAGTTATTCTCCCATAGATGCATTAATAACCCAGCTCACTTTCATATACCTTTAACAAAAAATGCACATTTGTTATTTTTAAGTGGCAATGATTCTTGACATGATTGTTTAATTTATATTAAAGTACAGCATGTATCCATTTAAAACATCTTGAGTCTTAAAAATGAACTTGGCGCAATCTCATTGAGAGCAAAATGTTGTGTTTTTTTTGCTGAATTGTTTCTAAATTGGTTGTGAAGGGAACGGTTTCTTGTAGTACTTTAAACTATCAGTGGATTAGGAAAGATATTGTCTCCTCTGCAGTATATGTGCTCATTTGAGTAGTTTCTTACTATAAAAAGGAAGGTACATTTACTCCATCAGGATTTATGTTTTTCAACTTAAAAACACAGTTTTGATCCTAGAAATATAAAAATGTATACAGTGTATTTTTAGAGGCCAATATATTCCTTCACACTTCATAAGAAGCAGAGACAATAATAGCTATACCAAAGTAAAATAAGGCAACTGGGATCCAACATGGATCTTCATTTCATCTTTCCTTTTGCATATATCACATGTATTCTATGCATTTCTGTGTATAGCGATAGTGTACATGGGCTGACATTACTTAAGACAGATAAACATTGCCAAACTCTGTCTTAAATTTCAGCACTGCACATATAATCTGGTAACAAAAATATATTTTCCTAAAGGCACACAAAAGAGTCCAATACTTTTAAATTAGATGATTATTGAGAGGACCGATGCATTTCAAGAGAAGTAGAGTTTAAAAGCCTACAGCCTTATTAAATTGTGATTCAGCAAATTTAAGAGGTCTCTATATAAGCACAGAGCATATTTTTTACAGAAGTTTTTAGTTAGTGATCTTCTATCCAAAAGCAAGGTCTTCACTAACTAAAAACTTCTGTAAAAAAATATTCTATGTGCTTAAATAGAGCCCTTTTAAATTTGCTAAATGGCAATTTAATAAGGCTGCTAATGTTTTGTATTTCACTGTATCAAAAGGCTTTAACTCAATTACGCTCATTTTAAATCTAAGTTATATTTGATCATAATTGTTTTTTTTTTGTTTTTTTTTAAATAGTTCTGCTCTGTTTCTTCTATGCTAACAATCTTGACTTAGATGTAAGGCTGTAGAAAAGTTGGAGGCAGACATGCAAAAACGGTGGTTGGCAGATCCCAACAAAATGTAGATTCCATGTCACCAAAGTCTATGCACCCTTGAAGTATGGAATATTTATACCTTCAAAATAATCAAAGATAAATACCCAATGTCTTTGAGATCAGTAAGTTCTGGATAAAAGAATGTAAAATGTGTTTTCAGTTGAAAATAATATAGAGTTTGTGTAATCTATAGTAGCACTGGTTTTGCATGCTCAGTCTTTTAATGGGGTTAGTGGGGATTTCATGACCACAGCCTTATTTAAAGGTTCCATTTTTTATTCCATTTTCTGATGTCCATCTCATGTTAATTGAATCTGTCAAGGGTGTACCCATCCCCCATTGACACATTCATTTTGTATTGAACCACTTGTGATAGCAATACAGATTAATTTCAGGCTTAATGGCTCACAGGTTGGAAAACCTGATTATAAGTGTGTTAAATGTAGACAATATTTCACTATTGCTGACAACATTTGAGTAATAAGTGACATTTGATTGTCTAAAACATTAAGGGCCTTATTAAATTAGCACTTTCAAAAGGCAGTTTTTTGCTGTTTGCGAGGACAGATTCCCCAATACTTCCATCGCAGCCTGCTTAGCGAAATGACTCGGAAAAATGGCAGAGAATAAGCTCCGAGAGAGCTACGCAGTCACACGCAGCCTTAAATCTATGAGGTGAATCTCACACCTCGGAAAAATCCCTACAGGCACAAAAAAGTGCTAGCAAGGGAACCTAAAGCTTCTACGTGCTGCCTCAGAGCAGCCAGAGACAGCCGTGTGAGGCTCCCCCTGCTCACTATACACATCCCCATCCTGCAGGGGTCCATATCGAGAACCCTGCAGCCCCCCCACATTAACCCCTCTATGCTGGGTGTCCCCATTGGGACACCCGAATTGTCCCCCCATTAACCCCTTGTAGAGGGGGTCCTCGATTGGCATAGACCAGGCCCCCGCTGCATTCAGCAGGGCTAATTTAATAGTGTCGTAACTTTTATAAATTTGCAGCACGTACGATTTAAGTAGAAGCCTCCTATCTACAAGGCTGGAATTTAATAAGGCTGTAAAGCTTCATAATATAAAGTAAACTAAAATATTTTCAGTAGTTGTTTTACTATGACTAGAATTATTTAGTGTATTACTAATACATTTAATTATTCTATTGAACAGATGATTTTATTCCTCTTTCCTGGAATGGTTGTAGAAAGAGAGACTCAATTAAATTGTGCAGGAGCTGTTATTGTCCATTTTACAAATAGTAGCAACTCTAAAGATTGTAATTAGATGTAATATATTTAATTTCAGTGTCTAAATAAATATTTACTTATTGCAAGAAGTACCTTTTATTAGGCAGTTTGAAACTTAGAATAAATGGACTTTCACAAAACCACAAAATGATATTAATGGAAGAGTGGCATCCCCAATTTTTTATCTTTATTATTATACCTTTACAATGTCCCATGTGATGCCTTACCATAATATGGAAAAATCCCAGATGAAAGTCAGTATTTGCAGTTTGTTCAAGTCAGAATGTATCTGGATTTCTATAAAAGACCAGTGATACTACTTTGAATATTTTATTGTCATATACTTACATAGTTACATAGTAATTGAGGTTAAAAAAATTTTTTTAGTCCATCAAGTTCAACCTTTTTAGATCTCCTATGATCTGTAATATTCAGATTCATTGTTAGTTGTTAATTGAGCCAGAGGAAGACAAAACAAAAAAAAGAAAACATTGGCAATTATTTAAAAAGGGGGAAAAAATAAAATTCTTTCCTGACCAAGATACTAGCAATACTGGCAATCGGATTCCTCCCGGGTTCAATACTCCTCTAACTATCCAGAATAAACCTGAATGCCCTTTTTATTCAACAATATATCCAACCCCTTTTACAGTTATCTATCAAATCTGCTCTCACTACCTTTTTTGGTAGATACAGTCAGGTCCATAAATATTGGGACATCAACATAATTCTAATCTTTTTGGCTCTATATACCACCACAATGGATTTGAAATGAAATGAACAAGATGTGCTTTAACTGCAGACTTTCAGCTTTAATTTGAGGGTATTTACATCCAAATCAGGTGAACGGTGTAGGAATTACAACAGTTTGTATATGTGCCTCCCACTTTTTAAGGGACCAAAAGTAATGGGACAGATTAACAGTCATAAAACAAACTTTCACTTTTTAATACTTGGTTGCAAATCCTTTGCAGTCAATTACAGCCTGGAGTCTGGAACGCATAGATATCACCAGACGCTGGGTTTCATCCCTGGTGATGCTCTGCCAGACCTCTATTGCAACTGTCTTCAGTTCCTGATTGTTCTTGGGGCATTTTCCCTTCAGTTTTGTCTTCAGCAAGTGAAATGCATGCTCAATCGGATTCAGATCAGGTGATTGGCTTGACCATTGCATAACATTCCACTTCTTTCCCTTAAAAAACTCTTTGGTTGCTTTTGCAGTATGCTTCGGGTCATTGTCCATCTGCACTGTGAAGCTCCGTCCAATGAGTTCTGAAGCATTTGGCTGAATATGAGCAGATAATATTGCCCGAAACACTTCAGAATTCATCCTGCTGCTTTTGTCAGCAGTCACATCATCAATAAATACAAGAGAACCAGTTCCATTGGCAGCCATACATGCCCACGCCATGACACTACCACCACCATTCTTCACTGATGAGGTGGTATGCTTTGGATCATGAGCAGTTCCTTTCCTTATCCATACTCTTCTCTTCCCATCACTCTGGTACAAGTTGATCTTAGTCTCATCTGTCCATAGGATGTTGTTCCAGAACTGTGAAGGCTTTTTTAGGTGTTGTTTGGAAAACTCTAATCTGGCCTTCCTGTTTTTGAGGCTCACTAATGGTTTACATCTTGTGGTGAACCCTCTGTATTTACTCTGGTGAAGTCTTCTCTTGATTGTTGACTTTGACACACATACACCTACCTCCTGGAGAGTGTTCTTGATCTGGTCAACTGTTGTGAAGGGTGTTTTTTTCACCAGGGAAATAATTATTCGGTCATCCACCACAGTTGTTTTCTGTGGTCTTCCGGGTCTTTTGGTGTTGCTGAGCTCACCAGTGCGTTCTTTCTTTTTAAGTATGTTCCAAACAGTTGATTTGGCCACACCTAATGTTTTTGCTATCTCTCTGATGGGTTTGTTTTGTTTTTTTCAGCCTAATGATGGCTTGCTTTACTGATAGTGACAGCTCTTTGGATCTCATATTGAGAGTTAACAGCAACAAATACAAATAGCACACTTGAAATGGACACTGGATGTAATGATATAGAAATCACAAAGTTGTGGAGACCAGTAGCCAAGGTCAGCAATAATCCAGTTCCGCAAACTTGTAGGTGAAAACAGGAGCAAGGTTTATTGAAGTGATCAGAAACCACACAATAATCTGGCAAGGATTAATAGACAGGAAGTGCCTTATATAGGCCAAGGACCAGACACCTGACCAGACACAGCTGAAGAGACTTAGGTACTGATACAATTGCTAGCAGAGTCAAGCTTATAAGGTCTCAATGGAATTCACAACAGGCAGGCTGGCGCAGTGGTAGGGAAGAGGTATAGCAGCCTGGGGACCAGGGTTCAAAACCCAGCAGAGTCAATTCCTCACATTACCCCCGCCTCTATAGGTGCAGCCTCTGGATGCCCTATTACCTGGTTTAGCAGGGTACTGCACATGAAAAGACCGAAGGAGATCAGGAGCGTGAATATTGCCCACTGGTTCCCACGAACTCTCCTCCTCACCATAGCCTTTCCAGCGAACCAGATACTGAAGCTTGCCACTGAAGATCCTGGAGTCAAGAATTTTGTCCACTTCGTACTCATCCTCACCATCCACGAGGACTGGAGGTGGGGCAGGCAGGGCTCGGCCAGGGAAAGTGTTTTCATGAAAAGGTTTAAGCAGTGCAACGTGAAACACTGGATGTATTTTCATGGAATTCGGGAGTTGTAAACGGAAAGTGACAGCATTGATCTGAGCAATGATCTCAAAAGGTCCCATGAACCTTTGACCTAATTTATGAGAAGGAATCCGAAGCTTGAGATTCCTTGTTGACAGCCACACCTTGTCACCAACGTGATAGACTGGGGCCTCCTTTCTATGCCTATCAGCAGCTCTTTTGTAACATTCCTGAGCCTCCAAAGGAGTCTCTTTCAACAGTGCTTGGGAATCACGTAAGGCCGTTAGCCGGTCAGCAACAGCAGGAATGGGAGTAGTAATTGGGAGACTGACTAGAAAGGTCGGATGGTAACCATAGTTGGCAAAAAATGGGCTCAAAGAAGTGGAGCAGTCTTGGGCATTGTTATAGGCAAACTCCGCCGTGGGTAGAAAATCCAGCCAGTCATCCTGCAGGTAACTAATATAGCACCGCAAATATTGCTCCAAAGTCTGGTTGGTTCGCTCAGTCTGTCCATTACTTTGCGGATGAAAAGCTGACGACAGATTTACATTAATACCTAGATTAGAACAAAAATGTTTCCAAAAACGAGACGTAAACTGTACTCCCCTGTCAGAAACTACTTCATCAGGCACTCCATGAAAGCGAAATATTTCCCGAATAACCAGGTCAGCCGTCTGTTTAGCTGAAGGGAGACCACGAGCTGGTATGAAATGACCCATCTTAGTTAACCTGTCCACAACAACAAGAATGGTAGTGTGTTCCTTAGAGGGAGGTAGTTCCACAATAAAGTCCATGGATATAGATCCCCAGGGACGATGAGGAATCGGTAGAGGCTGAAGCAAGCCAACAGGGGATGAGCGAGGAGTCTTATGACTGGCACACACACATCACAAGAGGACACATACTTCTTAACATCCTCATGATACTTCGGCCACCAAAAGGATCGGGCAAGTAGCTCTTGTGTCTTTCGGATTCTTGGATGACCTGCTGGTTTTGAGTCATGGTAGAGACGTAAAAGGTCCAGTCGCACTGACTCCGGAGCAAACAGACGTTGTTTAAAAATCCAAAACCCATTACGCATCGTCATATGGAGGTCACGAGGAGGATCACGAAGAACTGGGTCTTCAGCGTAGCCCTTTTTAATGCGAGACATAAGATCAGAAGGAAATGTAACTCCTATAAATATATCCTCTGGCAAGATGGTGGTCTTGGTTACGGTAGTATGGAGGGGGTCAGCTATTCTAGACAAGTAATCCGCCTTACCATTCTTGGAGCCAGGACGGTATGTAACCAAAAAATTAAACCTTGAGAAGAATAGGGACCAGCGTGCTTGTCTGGCTGACAGTCCCTTAGCTGATCGAATACATTCCAGATTTTTGTGATCTGTGAGGACAGTAATTGGATGGGTAGCTCCCTCCAAGAGATGACTCCATTCGGTGAAGGCAGCTTTTATAGCCAATAGTTCTTTATTCCCTATGTCATAGTTTCTTTCTGCTGGCACCATCTGGCGGGAATAGAAGTCACACGGGTGTAACAGCATCTTAGGTCCAGTCCTTTGAGACAGTATAGCACCAACAGCTGAATCAGAAGCATCAACTTCCACAATAAATGGTAATTCCGGCTGAGGATGTACCAGGACAGGGGCAGAGGTAAACAGAGTCTTCAATCGGGAAAATGCGGTATCCGCCTTATCGGACCACTGAAAAGGAGTCCCTTTACGTGTGAGTTCAGTGATCGGTGTAATAAACGGCAGAGAAATTCTTAATGAAACGCCTGTAAAAGTTGGAAAACCCCACAAATCTCTGAACATCTTTTTCATTCTTGGGGATGGGCCAGTCCAGCACAGCTTTAATTTTACTTGCGTCCATACTTAAACCTTTGGGAGTTATTACATACCCCTGGAATTGAATTTCTGTTTGTTCAAACTCACATTTTTCTAGTTTAATGTATAGGCGGTGGGTACGAAGGCGCTCTAGAACTATACGGACCTGTTTTCTGTGGTTTTCAAGATTATCAGAGAATATTAGGATATCATCCAAATATGCCACAACAAACTGATCCAGGAGATCTCGTAGTACATCATTGATAAGATGCTGGAAAGTTGCAGGGGCATTACACAGCCCAAAAGGCATTACTAGATATTTGTAATGCCCGTACCTGGTTCTAAAAGCTGTTTTCCATTCATCATTGGGTCTTATGCGAATCAGATTATATGCCCCTCGAAGATCAAGCTTCGTAAATATTTTAGCTGAGCGGAGTCTCTCCAAAAGTTCAGGAATCAGAGGCAAGGGGTAGCGGTTTTTAACAGTGATGTTATTAATGTCCCTGTAATCAACGCATGGCCGTAGGCTGCCATCTTTCTTTTCTACAAAGAAAATAGGAGCTCCTGCTGGAGAAGTAGATGGTCGAATAAAGCCTTTGGCAAGATTTTCTTGTAGGTATTCACGAAGAGCTTTCAATTCAGGCTCAGAAAGGGAATATATACGGCCAAATGGGATAGCAGCCACAGGCAACAGCTCTATTGGGCAATCATAAGGCCTGTGTGGTGGAAGCTGATCAGCATTCTTCTTATCACAGACATCTGCAAAATCCCGATATTGTAGAGGAAGCTTAGTCAAGTTTGTAGCAACCATTTCATTAATTGTTGTGGCAACAGGTGTTACCTTAGAGGGTTGACAATTCATTAAGCAGTGTTCTGAAGGAAAGGACAAAGTTCTGATCTTCCAATCAATCTGTGGGTTATGCAGAGCAAGCCAAGGTACCCCCCAAATCACTGGAAACTGTGTTGAGGAAATTAGGTGGAAAGAGATAGCCTCCTGGTGATTCACTTCCACAGTCAACTTTAAGGACACAGTCTCATGTGTAACCGGTCCTGACGTAAGTGGAGAACCATCAACTGTCTCCATTAACACAGGTGAAGAATTAGGGATAGACTGAATTCTATTTCCTGCTGCAAATTTAATGTCCATAAAGTTTCCGCCTGCTCCAGAATCTATCATAGCGGTAGTTGAAATTTTACGAGCACCACATTGCAACGTGATAGGCACCACAAAATGAGGATTTTGAGTCAACATACCCTCTTCACCATGAGCCAGAGAAAACAAGGGTTGTGTGACAGAATCCAGTTGATCCGAAATCTGGGATTGGTGTCGAATCTGTGCACCCTCAGCCGCCATAGCTATTGTTCTTTTGGATTTGCTAGGGCAATTGATGGCATAGTGCCCTGCACTACCACAATACAGGCATAAATTGTGAGTGCTTCGCCACTGTTTTTCTTCGTTGGATAATGGCCCTCTTATTAAATTTACCTGCATAGCCTCTGGCTCAGAGTCTGTAGGTGTTTGTGGGATCGGAGTAGAAGTTCTTGAATAGGAAATTGGAGTAGTACTTCGTCTAAAAGAGCCCTGTCTTTCCAATCTTCTTTCAGAAAGTCTCCGATCAATACTGATAGCCAAACGCACAAATGCATCAAAGTCAGCAGGAAGATCAACACGAGCTAGCTCATCTTTTATAGCTTCTGAGAGACCTTTTCTGAAGTGGAACCTCTGGGCTGATTGGTTCCAGGTAGTATCAGCAACCCACTGTCTGAATTCAGCAGCATATTCAGCCACCGAGCGCCTCCCTTGATGCAAATGAAGGAGAGTGGCTTCTGCTGTAGCACATCGATTGGGGTCATCAAAAACTAGGCAGATGGCCTCAAGAAAGTCATTTAGATTACCCAAGACTGGACTGTCTTGTTCCATAAGAGGGGAGCCCCAAGCCAGGGCTTCATCTTTGAATAAGGAAAAAATAAATCCCACCTTCTCTCTTTCAGATGGAAATTGGTGAGGTAACATCATGAAGTGCAAACGGCATTGATTTAGGAAACCCCTACATTTTTTGCGATCTCCTCCAAACTTTTCTGGCAGGGGCAAGCGGGCCTCTTGAGCAGGTGTAACAGTAGCAGCCGCAGCATCACGTGCCCTGTAGCTGGTATACTCACTGTGCATTGACTGAAATTTATTTTGCAGTTCAGCTACCTGGTCCTGCAGCACTTGGATGGTCTGTGCCTGGGTCTGCACAGTTCTTGCAAATAAAGCAACCTGCTGGGCCAATGCAGAATCTGTCCCGGCGGTCTCCATGAAAGGGCCAGATTATTCTGTAATGATATAGAAATCACAAAGTTGTGGAGACCAGTAGCCAAGGTCAGCAATAATCCAGTTCCGCAAACTTGTAGGTGAAAACAGGAGCAAGGTTTATTGAAGTGATCAGAAACCACACAATAATCTGGCAAGGATCAATAGACAGGAAGTGCCTTATACAGGCCAAGGACCAGACACCTGACCAGACACAGCTGAAGAGACTTAGGTACTGATACAATTGCTAGCAGAGTCAAGCTTATAAGGTCTCAATGGAATTCACAACAGGCAGGCTGGTGCAGTGGTAGGGAAGAGGTATAGCAGCCTGGGGACCAGGGTTCAAAACCCAGCAGAGTCAATTCCTCACACTGGAGCTTGTATCTGCTTTTTGTAAATGGGATAATGAGGGAATAACACACACCTGGCCATGGAACAGCTGAGCAGCCAATTGTCCCATTACTTTTGGTCCCTTAAAAAGTGGGAGGCACATATACAAACTGTTGTAATTCCTACACCGTTCACCTGATTTGGATGTAAATACCCTCAAATTAAAGCTGAATGAAAAGTTTCATTTCAAATCCATTGTGGTGGTGTATAGAGCCAAAAAGTTTAGAATTGTGTCGATGTCCCAATATTTATGCACCTGACTGTAATTCAGCAATATAGCCACTCTTACTGTGAAGAACCCTTTCTTTAAGGTGAAACCATTTTGCTTCTAACCTCAAAGGATGTTCTCTTGTCAGTTGAAAACATCTTGGCACAAAAGGTTCACCTGACAAAGCCTTGTATCTTAGACGCCCCTCTTAGAAAATATGTTTAATATGGTTAGTTTTTCTTCATAACGTAGGACCTCTATTTCCCTTATTAGTTTTTGTTGCCCTTCTGTAAAACTGTATCAAAGAGAGTGACTTGTCCAACTGAGGATTACTCCCTCTCATGGTAATAAAAGGCTTGTTTATGTAACCAAAAATTTACGATAATAAACGCTAGAACTTCCTGATTATGATTTGCTATAAATATGAGGACCATGCTGCGCCGAATCTCTGCAGGCTCTGAGCCTCACTCTCTATCTTCTGCTATGCCGCTGAGCCGATCGATCCCTCAGTCTCGTGTGATTGACAGCTAAAGCCAATTATCATAAATATTGCTATATTATTATTACTTTTGTTTTGTTTGGTGTGTCGGAGTTGGATACATGCACCACAAGCCAAGGGGACCTTTTGGATGGGGGTTTGGTAGAATCTCTTATCATTTTGGTAAATTGCACCACATTTTTACACTTGGTGTAGATGGCATTATCTTGGCCTTATGGTGTTTCTCTAACTTTGACTAATTATTGTTTGGATATTTAAATAGAAAAGCAAATCCGCCTGTTTACCTTCCTTGGTTAATGGGGGGGGGGGGCTGCTATTGACTTAGAGTGTCAGAAATATGCAAAGGGATTTTTACTTGCAAATCCTTGGGATAAAGGAATTAAATTAGATTTAGGAAAATTGCCATATTCAGAGCGGAGGGAGGCTGCAGCTGTGGGATTGGTGTTTTTCCAAGTGCTGCAAGAATTATCAGAGTCTATCCAGATACTATGCGCAGAGCTGCAAACAGCGCATGAGCAACTATTTGTATATAAGATGTGTTTGAAAGAAATGGGAAATCAGAAAGACACAGTTTGAGTAGTATGTCATTAAATCAGTAAATCATAGGCGGTCTAAAAGAAAACAGCTACACATTGATGGAGCTCAGCAAGTGAAGGCTCTTATAACAACAGTGGGAGGAGTTAGGTCAATGGTCCAGATCTGATGAGATCTGATGAGGAGGAGATAGTGATGTAGAGACAGAGGAGGGATTTGCGACAGAGAGAAAGGGCTAATTTAAGAATTAGAAGCTAAAATACTGGGAATGGATATTTTGAGAGGGCAGACTATTAGTACTGGCTTAGATAGATTTGTATTTGGGATCAGGATATTTCAGGGGTGTGTTGCAAAACCCATTGTAATAGGAAATGCTAAATGGACTCCTCTCAAGATTCCTCCCCTTGAAGTGCCAGTAAATCTCGGCCAGTACCATTTGCCAGGAGGAAATAAAAAAATTGCTGAGACAATTCAAGCCTTCTTGTAATCAGGAGAAAAACGGCCCATTGTAAGACCGTTCAATGCTCCTGTGTAGCCTGTCAAGAAATCAGATGGTAGCTGGCTCGATTACAGGGGGCTCAACAAAAGAGCGCCCCTATTGGCAGCTTCTGTACCTGATATGGTGGCATCAGTTTAGAAGATTGAAGCAACAGTCAAAGAGTGGCCTGTAAATAAATGGACTGCGGGCAATAAATCAATTTTGAGAGGTGCTGAAATTATTATTATTATTATTATCGTTTATTTATAACGCGCCAACATATTCCGTAGCGATGTACATAAGATACGTTCAAAACAAGGATACATACAAATTAACAAATAGCAAGGCAAGGAGGGTCCTATCTTTGAGCCTCAAATCCATAGTGCTTTCCCTAAAGCACCTTGAAACTCGCAGACTTACAACCTAAAGTTATTGTGTGAGGTAAAGGAGGGAGAGAGAGGTGAGATTGTGTTAGGGTGGAAGGTGATACGCTTCTTTAAAGAGATGTGTTTTTAGAGAGGTTTTGAATGTTTTGAGGATGGAGGATAATCGGGTGGAGTGAGACAAGGAGTTCCAGAGAATAGGGGCAGCACGATAAAAGTCCTGAAGGCGAGAGTGAGAGGAGGTGACAAGAGTTGTGGAAAGAAGAAGGTCATTAGGAGAGCGAAGAGGGCAGGTGGGGGAGTATTTGGAGATGAGACCAGAAATGTAAGGGGGAGCGCTCTTGTTGAGGGCTTTAAAAGTTAGGGTCAGGATTTTAAATTTTATTCTGGAGGCTATGGGAAGCCAGTGGAGAGATTGACAGAGAGGTGATGCCGACAATGAACGTTGTGTACTGAAGATGAGTCTAGCAGAGGCATTCATAATGGATTGAAGTGGAGATATTCTGGTGGTGGGTAGGCCAACAAGAAGCGAGTTGCAGTAGTCCAGTCGAGAGATGATGAGAGAGTGTATAAGGATTTTAGTTGTGTCTTGTGTAAGAAAGTGGCAAATTCTGGAGATGTTTTTTAGATGGAGAAGACAAGATTTAGTTAGTGATTGTATGTGAGGGATGAAGGACAGGGCGGGGTCCAGAAGCTTGGGAGGAGGGGGTGATGATGTCATTTTTGACAGTGAGAGAGATGTGAGGAATTGACACAGTGGGAGAGGGAGGGACGATTAGGAGTTCAGTTTTAGAAGCTATGGGACACGGCACTTGTACAGGACATTGCCGTGGGCCATATGGATGCACGCTCGCATGTACCTGCAAATGAAGAAGCGGACCAGTTATCCAATGTTCAGGTGGGAGGACAATCCAGAAAGCAGCTTGGACTCAGACAAGGATCCTTGGCAGGAAGAGCTAGAATGTCTCAGTCCATGGACCCATCAAAATAGTGGGCATAAAGGAGCGGAAGGAACCTATGAGTATGTGAAAGAAAAGGGCATTCCCATAACCCATATATTACAGCAGTTAATCAGAAGAAACATATTCACGCTCCTGCGGAGCACATCTACCAGGGGACAAAGCAGGACAAGTCTGGCAAATAGATTTCATTGGTCCTCTGCCCATGGGATTTGGGGATTACAATATGTAGCCACAGCTACAATACTTACCCCTTACAGTAGTCTATTGATGATACTGGCTTCTAAATCAGCATATCGGGATACAACTTTGAAAAATTTACACAAAATGACTCAAGCATATTGATTGCCTGTGGAAATACAGTCAGACAATGGTACCCAGTTTACTGGACAAAGGTTGCAAGAATGGGCCTACCAGAATGATGTCAACTGGATCTTCCACATTCCGTATAACCCACAATCATCCGGCATGATCAAAAGGATGAATGGTTATTGAAGCAGCCACTGGGTAAACTGACTCCAACACAAATTGCGAAGTTGGGTGCCTGTATTAGAAAAATCAAAGAGTGGTGGCGGGGATGGTCTTCATATGAGTGTATGTTAGGTACCCATCAAGAGACAGCTGAAATGTTAGTGGTGGTGATTCATCACAGACAGTTAACCCAAAAAGGAATAGGTACTACTGTTCCAGTGAAAGTAAGCACCCCAGTGTTTAAAGATCCATCACAAGCCTTGAAAGTAAACACAAACATACATACAGAAGGGAGAACAAAGATCCTATTGTAGGGCACACCTACTAATCCAAATCTTAGAAACAAGAGAATAAACTAAATCATAAAACTTAACATTTAATGGTATTTAAAATCCTTATTAAAATATATGCACATAGGTAGCAGAGAGGTAGTAATGTTCTAATTGGCAGTATGGGTATCTATTACAAAAAGAAATAGGTCCTGAAAGGACCAGCTATATACAGGCTATATACAATATAAAGTGCTGGTGTTGATCACAAATAAAGTGATTGTCGTGCAAAAAAAGTGCAAAGTTTAAAGTGCAAAGTGCCAATAGTTCATGAGGTGCACAGCTATTGATGTGCACCAAAATAAGTGATAAATATAGTGAATATAGCGAGCTGTATAGGTTTAGAACATGAGGTAGTTCAGCTTTAATGCTGGAATTAAATAGCAGCCACTGTACCCTATATGGGGAGAGAAGTGCCCCAAAATAATTATAAGTCCCAAGGCTGGACAGTTAAATAATGTGTATTACTGTCCTAGCAGTGACGTCAACTGGGTTCACGTAGGAACGCAGTCGCGAGCCGATGACGTCACTGCTGTGCGTCTAGACCGCGGCGTGCTAAGCAGAGAGCTAGCGTGGTTTCCTTCTCAGGCCCATAGTTTAAAGTCCCTTCCCCGACGGTTAGAACTAGCTATTTAGCATATCTACGTTCAGAAAGGCATAGCTTTACTAGTCAGATCCTGTAGAACCACGCAGAATCTATTTTCAATATTTTGGCAATATTGGGTCTACATCTCTAATGGTCCACACTGTCACTCTAGGACAGTAATACACATTATTTAACTGTCCAGCCTTGGGACTTATAATTTTTGGGGGGCACTTCTCTCCCCATATAGGGTACAGTGGCTGCTATTTAATTCCAGCATACAGCTCGCTATATTCACTATATTTATCACTTATTTTGGTGCACATCAATAGCTGTGCACCTCATGAACTATTGGCACTTTGCACTTTAAACTTTGCACTTTTTTTGCACGACAATCACTTTATTTGTGATCAACACCAGCACTTTATATTGTATATAGCCTGTATATAGCTGGTCCTTTCAGGACCTATTTCTTTTTGTAATAGATACCCATACTGCCAATTAGAACATTACTACCTCTCTGCTACCTATGTGCATATATTTTAATAAGGATTTTAAATACCATTAAATGTTAAGTTTTATGATTTAGTTTATTCTCTTGTTTCTAAGATTTGGATTAGTAGGTGTGCCCTACAATAGGATCTTTGTTCTCCCTTCTGTATGTATTCATTATTTATCCTAAGGAGCACCCTACTCTAATAATTCCATTTGGTACTTTAGTAGTATACCTGAGCCACCACAACCCACTGTTTTAAACACAAACATAACTGAAATCTCCCCATCAGCCCATGTATATTTTCCTAAACGTAACTATGTGGGAGTCTGATATCTCATGGGAATATGGTTTCCTCATAGTGCAAGTGGTAGCTGCAATGGAACATCAGTTATGGGCTGAGGAGGAGGTGGGGCAGCTCATTCTGGTACCCAAACTAGGAGACTGATGTTGCAAACAAACGTACCTGTGTTAGGGACTCATGCTTGAATAGATATGCTAAGTAAGATGCAGGGAGAGGCAATTACCAGGCAATTACCACTGGACTGGGGGTAACATGTCTTGTTTTGTATCAAGGTAAAACTAGCTCTGTCTATGTTTCTTCCTATAGGTTGATACCTACTGATTTCTAACGATGGATCTTCTACACAAAATGCTGGATACTGATATACTACTTTCTAACTGTCTGTAGCACAATGCATGAGACTCACAATACTTTTCATGAGCTCTTGTTGGAGATGGTGCATTCATTCAACAAATCCAATTGCTGGGTGTGTGGTGCAATACATTTACATCTGCCCTGGCACTACCTTTCAATGCCTTACCTTTTAATGTTCCAATGATCGAACACATAAGGAATAAACTCATTATATCTGGACCAAGCCTATCAGGCTGTACAACATTTACATCAAGAAAGTACTAAATCATGGTGGAATTGCATTTTTTGAAGACACTGGGGGTGGTGAATGTAATAGCCTTATTATCATTTCTGTCTATGCTTGTATAAAAATCATTATTTGCATTGTGCAGAGCATTACTACTAGAAAATAGGTTTTGCTCATTAGTTTGGCCTAAGACATGAAGTTGTCTACAGTTGACAAGTCAAAGAGTAGAATGTAAGTCTGTATCAAAGAGAGTGACTTGACTACTCCCTGTCATGGCAACCAAAGGCTTGTTTATAACCAAAAATGTACAATAATAATTGCTAGAACTTCCTGATTATGATTTGCTATACATATGGAGACCTTGCTGTGCTGCGCCGACTCTCTCTGTAATCTTGAAACCCCTCTGCAGGTTCTGAGCCTCATCTATTCTGCTGAGCCGATCGATTTGGTGGGGTTCCTCAGCCTTGGATGATTAATAGCCAAAGCTAAGTATAATAAATATTGATATATTATTATTACCTGTGTATTGTTTGATTTGTCAGAGTTTGATATATGCACCACGAGCCAAGGGAACCTTTTAGATGGGAGTTTGGTAGAACTTCTTATCATTTTGGTAAATTGTGGTTGGCAAATTTGGAAAACTGCACCACATTGTTACACCTGCTCTGTACTTTTTCCAGCTCTAAAAAGTCAATTTTATGAAGTGGTGCCCAAAATTTTACTCCATATTCCAAATGAGGGCATACTATGGATTTGTATTGTGGCAGAATTATATTTGCTTCCCTTGTTTCTATGCCGTTCTTAATACATGCTAATATTTTACTTGCTTTTGCAGATACTACTTGGCATTGAGCATGCTTATGTAGTTGATTGTCGACAAGCACTCCCCAATAACTCTAGATTTGCTCCATTAAGATTATAAATTGCCTTTCTATTTTTTCTTCCTAGATGCATAACTTTACATTTATTCTTATTAAATCTAAATTTCCATTTAGTTGCCCATTTTTCTAATTTATGCAAATTTCTTTGGAGGGAAAGTACATCATTTTCTGATTTAATTACCTTGTACAACTTAATGTCATCAGCAAAAATGGAGACAATACTTTCCAGTCCTACTTCTAAGTCATTAATAAATATGATAAAAAGGAGAAGACGTAATACTGAACCCGGAGGAACCCCACTTACCAAATTAATCCAATCTGAGTATGTTCCATTTACAACAATGCTTTGCTTCCTGTCTTTTAGTCAGATCAATCCATGAGCAGATATTTACTGCAATTCCTGTATCCCTTAGTTTACTCAATAGTCTCCCATGTGGCACTGTATCAAAAGCCTCTGCAAAATCCAAAAAGACTACATCCACTGAGTTGCCTTGATCCAAGTTCTTACTAACCTCTTCATATAAACTAATTAGGTTTGTTTGACATGCCCTGCCCCACATAAATCTGTGTTGATTCCTACTTATAATCTTGTTTAAATAGACATATTTTTGTATACTATGCCTTATTAACTCTTCTAAAAGCTTTCCCACTACAGACGTGAGACTTAGAGGTCTATAATTTCCTGGATTTGTTCTTGCTCCCTTCTTAAATATAGGTATCACCTCTGCTTTTCTCCAGTCATCTGGTAGAGACCCTGTGATGAGTGAATCTTGAAAATTTAGATATAATAGTTTGGCTATTACAGAGCCCAGTTCCCTCAGAACCCTTGGATGTATTCCATCAGGACCTGGGGCTTTATTGACATTTATTTTTTCCAACCTCTTTTGGATTTCTTCCTGCATTAACCAATTATTTTGTGAAGGTAGTGTAGCCCCATTTTGTTGCAGTGTCCAAACCACTGGTACCTCCCTTGTGTACTGAAGAAAATAATCTATTTAGTTAATCTGCCTTTTCCTGGTCACACTGATTGTCAGACAGCCTGTTTCATATTGTAATGTTCCTATAGCTTCCTTCCTGACCTTCTTCCCATTAATATACTTAAAAAAATATTTTAGGGTTAGTCTTACTCTCCTTTGCAACTAATGTTTCATTTTCTATTTTAGCCAGTCTAATAGCCCTTTTGCATGCCTTTTGCATACTCACATAAAGCAGTATCTGTCCCCTCTTTTTTGTATAATTTAAATGCCTGTTTTTTACTTCTTTAAGTCTTTGTTAAGCCACATGGGTTGTGATTTACTCCTTCTACTTTTACTTCCACATGGTATATGGTGATTAGTAAGGATTTGAATGTTGTCCATTTATGTTAAGTATTGTTACCTGTCAGTTCTCTGTTATATCTATCTGGTTTTGGTTGTGTCTATTTGTCACATGTCTGATGCTGCTCAACAATTCAAGTGATATGTAAGGTTCCATGATTTGATGAGGGATAGATGAACCAGGGAGCTGGCAAGTCATTCTAATTTTTGTGCAGTATTTCCATGTGATTAGAGTTACTGTATCTATGTGTGCGTGGTGTACATGTGGTATAAATGTGGGTGTATCTGATATTCACCTGGCAAGGAGGCTGGTTCTGGTGTAGCCACCAGGACTGGAGCTCCAGGGACAGCCCTTGCTTCCATCATCTCCTTCAGCATCCTCCCTAACGGCTGGCTGCAGACAGTAACTCTGGGGCAACCACTTGGAACTGCGTTGCTCTAGCCTCCTCCTCCATCATCCTTCTGACCTTTGCCTGGCTGTTATCATAACAATGCCTTACAGACATCCCATCACTAGGCACATAACCAACCTCATTGACTGCATCTGCTACCTCCTTCCAGGCCTTGCCCCTGGGGCCTGCCTAAACTTCTCTACTCCCTGTAATAATTTTTGGCACGGCACAGATGGCATTGTGGAGTAACACCATCTACCTCTGGCATGTAGTTAGGAGCCATGTGTTTAGCTTCAGACTCTTGTCCTCCTGACTGTGGAATAGGACTCATATCTCCCTTATCTGACCCTGAGGTCTGTCCCTCCCACCCCTCTTCCTTCCTGGTATCAGGCCTCTCCCCTTCTTACCCTGAGCTACAAGTATATAAATCTAAGGGCCCATGCCACCCTCTCTCTACCTCACCTCTGTCCCTCCCCTCTCCACTCCCACCCACTGTACATCTCCTTTCATCCCCTCCATTAGCCAACCCTCCCTCACTTCTTCACTCAATTCCTCCCTCCCTCTTCTTCCCCCACTTCCTCTCTCTACCTCCCTACCTCCCACTTCCTCCCTCCCTCCATCTATTCCCTGGGCACTCTTTCTCTCCTATCTCTCCTGCTCTTCCCCTCTTCTTCCCTCCCCTCCTATACCCTTCTTCCCCCTCTCCCTTCCTCCCTCCATCACAGACCCCCAAAAATAGAGGGCTAAATAAAATAAAGTGTATGGCCCTCATTCAATTGCAATTTTGCCAATTGAATAGGGGTCTAAATAAGCACATAACATATTTTTTTTAAATAAGTTTTTAGTTAGTGAAAACCTTGCTTTTGGATAGATGTTTACTAACTAAAAACTTCTTTAAAAAAATATGTTATGTGCTTATTTAGAGCCCTATTCAATTGGCCAAATTGCAATTGAATAGGGGGCCATGTGTATATGTTTTTGAATAAAAAAATTATGTCTTTTATGTATTGGGTATGGGGGGGGTGTCCTAGCTATTAGTGTATCTATGTGTATTTTATCCTATGTGTATGCATATTATGCAATATCAGTGTATTGTGTAATTTGAAATCAAGTGTACAATATTGAATAATTATTCAGAATAAGTAAATGAATATAAACCTGCTCTCCAATCATCCACTTCTTCTGTAGTATCTCTCTCTCGCTATCCAGAAAACACCTGGGACCTGTGTACTAATTTGTAAAAATCTACAACACAGTCAGTGCTTGGGTGGGAAACTCGCAAATATATACAGTATGCCTGTCAATCGCTAATCCGTTGGACATTTTCCATTGGCTGCTATGCCTGTGGCGAAGCGAGAATCTCTGTAACAGTTAATTGATTGGATAATTGTTGCCATAACCCAGCCTCCTCAGTGCTACTGACTTAAGCATGGTCTGACTGCCGCACTGCGGGGCACCAAGAGTTTAGCATAATTGTGTAACGTGAAGGAAGAAACTCCTGCAGTCGATTTACGGCACTGTTACAAATTACAACGCAAGATTTGCATAGGGGCTTTAGATTATTTTTTGCCTATAGATATTTCATCATTTTCTACGTCTATATATAAATACATTTCGACCACATTATAGAGACATTTCTGACAAATGTTACACACAGGTTTATTTTAGATTGGTAAATTTGAAAGCCTCTTGAAAGCCATATATCCTATGTGCCTTTATTCTTTTTTGTTTTAATATCTCTTTAAATTGAAAGGGTTATAGGCTACTTAAGATGTAACCTAAGTAGTTCCAAAAGTAAAAAAGACATACTACCGGACCTAAGGCCTTTATTATATAACTCATGTAAAAGGCTTGCTAGGCTGCTTTTTATAAGTGAATATTTTTACTAACTAGTTGATGGTGCTATGACGTGGTACTCACATTAAAACACATATTATTTGTACATGCACATAAACAGTGGGGCGGTTTGTTCATTGGTTGCTCTAATGCATGTCCCGACCTATCTAATGTGTACATATACAAGCTAGGAGTGTAAAACACAGCAGACTGCCATAGCAACACCATCCTCTAAACAAAAATAATACACTAAACCCTTGGGTCCTCATTCAATTGCGATTTGGCCAATTGAATAGGGCTTTATATAAGCACAGAGCATATTTTTTTACAGACGTTTTTAGATAGTGAAGTCCTTGCTTTTGGATAGTAGTTCACTATCTGAAAACTTCTGTAAAAAAAAAAGAATGAGGCCCTTGTTGCTTTCTTCTCCCTCTTACCTTCTCATCTTTCCCACAGCAGGGAGGGTTAAACGGTGAAGTATGCAAGGTTTTTCATGACTCCATTCAGCTATCCAGCCTATCCTTCACTAATGCAGCTAACTACTGCTCCCCTTCCGGGACCCTTACTAACCCCTTCCCTAACTTTTGTGCTTTCATATGGGGAACCATAACCCAATAAAATATGCCCAAGCCAGATTCACCCTAGGCCTAAAGAGCCTTCATTAGCTAGAGTGGGGCATCAACTCCCACCCCCTATCTAAGCCCTATGTATTTACACCCCCCACAGGCATCCTTAAAGAGCAATATGTAATAGCAACATTATTTTTTACATATAACTTGTACACATAAAATTACATGGTTCAGTTACATTTTTATAAACACCACCTACTTTTGATATCAGCAGCGCGTAGCAAATACAATTTGGCATTGGTGGGTATATAAGGTGACATGTAGGCATTCTGCAAACATATCAACCATCGCTATCATGGGCAAAACGTGCAATTTATCCAGCTTTGAAAAGGAGATGTCATAGGAATTTGGGACAAGGGTAAAAGTATTTCTGAAACAGCACAGTTTTGTGTTCTGCTGTGGTTAAAGTGCACTGTGACTGGACAAACGTCACCACTGTAAATAAACAGCATGAAAACTGCAGAGAAGCATCATGTGTCATTGATGTCGGAGGTGAATGTCGTTTGCGAAGGTGTGAGGACCAACTTACGCGCTACAGTTGAGCAACACACTATCCAAATGAGCCAGGGGGCTATCAGATATGTGTCTAAAATAACAGTACAGCATACCTTGTGGTGTTATGGTCTGGGGAATTGTTTCTTGGTATTGTCTGGCCCTTTTTCTTACCTCTAGAAGGCACTCTCAACCAATTGGGTTATCTATCCTTCCTTACAAATCAAGTACAACCATACATTTCTTCCTTGGAGTGGATGGGATCTTCCAGCAGGACAATGCAGCATTTCATGAAGCCAGTATTGACCATGAGTGGTTGGAGGAGCACAACAAAGACTTAAAATTATTCCCTGGCCTCCAAATTCCCTTCTCTTGAACCCCATCAAGCACCTGTGGGACCACCTTGATCGCCATGTTTGCTGTATGGATCCTCCACCACTCACTTTTCAGCAGCTGTCAGATGCACTGCAGTCCGCATGGCTCCAGATACCATTACCAACTGGTGGTAACAATAAAGTGACTGGACTGGGTATAATGAAGGGCCATGTAATGATGGTATTCATTATGCCTGCATAGTTGTTGTTTTCCCAATGTGTCCTTTCCTCTACTTCTTTTCTACTTCTACCTCAGAAAAAAAAAACACTAATAACAATACTTACAGTAAGTTTGAGTACATTATGATTCTCATTCTGCTCTCTTTATCTGCAGATACGTTGCATATTTGAGTTTGGTCTCTTTACACTGTCTCTCCTAGAATGTTTCTTTTTGCTATTTGCTCTTTTGTGCTCATTTTTTATGACTTTTTTTCTGAATATTTTTCTCCCTAATAATAATAATAATAGTAATTGTTGAGGTACCAGGAATAGTGTTGTTTGTAAAGAGAAAGATGTAATAATGTTTTGGCAACACAGATCATTAAACACTGTAAGTTGTTTGGAAAGTTATCAGCAATGTGTAATGGGCCAATTCAGTCATCAGCAGCCAAGCCATCAGTTCTGCCCTTATGGGCACAAGATTATGAACATAATTTCATCAAATATTGCTACCGTAAGCCTTCAAGTAACTAAACCTGCTATTTGGGAGACAGATGAAGTAACTTTTGAGCAAAATGAAGATCACTGAAAAATTCTAGATTGTATATTTATGATTCCAAATCTCTACTACATAAACTTGGATCTTCATTTTAGTCACATGGATGTAATTGCGTGGACCTTGAAAACCTGTATATTATAAAGTTATTTCTTAACATTGTATTTGTGTCAAAATGATGGTGTTATCTTTTTCAGATTTTTTTAGGATTCATTGCTCTCTTGAATGAACTTTACACAGATGTGTTGTCTTCACTGTAATCCATTAAAATAAAAGCTTACAAAATAACTAAAAGCAGATGAATAAGAAACAGTGCTGTCAATATGGATCCAATTCAATATAATTTATGATGTAATTTTTTATGATATATGCTGTAATCAGTAATGTCATGGCTGATGTCATTAATGTCATGGCTGATGTCATTAATGTCATATGTGATGTTATGAATGATGATGGAGGAAATGCTCTATGAAGTTTTAATTTTGATATTTAATGTGCCAATGCTTTTTATTACAACGTTAACTGTGATTTTACATGCTGTCAGTGAATTTACTTTCTTTTTCCAGTTTTTAAGCACTTGGTGGAACGAACCAGAATACTCAGAAGAGTAAAAAGAAATGTTTTTTTTATTAAATCTCTTGACCTTTTGTTAACAACATATATTAAATTGAATGCATTTATACCTTTACTCACATACATACAAACGTTGGTGCTGTAGTTATAAAGATGTATAGATGCTTGTCTCTTCCTTCTGTAACCCATAACTGACTTCAGCAGGATAGAAAACAATAGGTAGTTTGTCATTCAATTAAAATATAAATAAACCATGACAGTGGTGTAAATTGGGGACTTTAGGAGACGTAAAGACTTGAATTTGTTTATAATCAGACTGCCCTGCTGCCATGGGCAAACAAACTGTCAGACATTTTACATCTCCTGCTTTCTATTCACTTCCCTTACATCACTTCTTCACAGCGGAGGGAGAGTAGGGGGGAAGAGAGACACAAGGGAGGGAGAGGAAGGGGGTAAGAGAGACACAAGAAAGGGAGAGGAAGGAGGTAAGAGAGACAGAGGGAAGGGAGAGGAAGGGGAAGAGAGACAGGGGGAAGGAGAGGAGGGTAAGAGAGACACAGGAAAGGGAGAGGAAGGAGGTAAGAGAGACAGAGGGAAGGGAGAGGAAGGGGAAGAGAGACACAGGGGAGGGAGAGGAGGGGGGAAGAGAGACACAGGGGAGGGAGAGGAAGGGTGTAAGAGAGACACAGGGGAGGGAGAGGAGGGGGTAGGAGAGACACAGGGGAGGGAGAGGAAGGGGAAGAGAGACACAGGGGAGGGAGAGGAGGGGGAAGAGAGACACAGGGGAGGGGGAGAGAAACACATGGGAGGGAGAGGAGGGGGGAGAGAGACACAGGAGAGGGAGAGGAGGGGGGAAGAGACACAGGGGAGGGAGAGAAGGGGGGAAGAGAGACACAGGGGAGGGAGTGGAAGGGGGTAAGAGAGACACAGGGGAGGGAGATGAGGGGGTAAGAGAGACACAAGGGAGGGAGAGGAGGGGGGAAGAGAGACACAGGGGAGGGAGAGGAAGGGGATAAGAGAGAAACAGGGGAGGGAGAGGAAGGGGAAGAGAGACACAGGGGAGGGAGAGGAAGGGGATAAGAGAGACACAGGGGAGGGAGAGGAAAGGGAAGAGAGACACAGGGGAGGGAGAGGAGGGGGGAAGAGAGACACAGGGGAGGGAGAGGAGGGGGAAGAGAGACACAGGGGAGGGGGGAGAGAAACACATGGGAGGGAGAGGAGGGGGAAGAGAGACACAGGAGAGGGAGAGGAGGGGGGAAGAGACAAAGGGGAGGGAGATGGGAGAAGGAGAAACAAGGGAGGGAGAGGGGGGAAAGAGACACAGAGGAGGGGGTGAGAGACACAGGGGAGGAGGTGGGAAGGGACACGGGGGGAGACACAGGGGAGGAAGAAGAGGGGGGAGAGGCTCGCAATGAGCGCTGAGACTCGCTCATTGCGAGTCCCATAGCAAGTCGCTAGTTTAACATAAAAAGCAAATATGAAGACCTTATCAAATAGTGGGCTTTTGTTAAAAAACATATATGTACTGTAATAAAATATCATGGCTGAATTATATTCAGAAGTAATGTATAGCAGTATTATTGTTTAGATTGCAAGTTTGCAAGTTTTCTATCTCATGTCAGTATGTTGGAAACAAGTACTATGTACATTTGATTTTAAGCTCGAAAACAGGGCCCTCTATTCTTTATGAGTTGTTAATTTTGTTTTTGCCATGTACTTAACCATTGTACAGTGCTACAGAATATGTTGGTGCGTTACAAATAAAGATAGTAATAATAATATTTGCTTTCTTGAGGATGTGTTCATCAGTGAACTAGTTATACCTGTGTTGTATAAAGTGCTAAACATTTTATGTAATGATATCATGGAGGAGCTTGTATTAAAAACACACTTACAGTCTATTATTTTACACAATCGTTATCAATTAGCTCAGGGAATGTGAGAGATCCAAAAGTAATTATTTTTAGTGACTAATACATACCATTTACATTCTGGAGTAGCAGATCTCAAACTGTGAAGTTTTGTTTAAGGCAATCTTAAAGTATTTTGACACATCAGGGAAATGCAAACTTGCATTGCCAAATCATAAACTAGAAAAAAAGATGAAATGCACAAATTCATATACAAAAAAAAAAAAAAAAAATTGTGTTCCCATTACTCTGAACTACAAAGAAATGTTATCATAGCATAGTATTAGAGTTTCGATTTAGCAGTATGAAGCTCTTATGTTTAGATCTTCCTTGGAAATACTTTTCTATAAGAAAACAGACTGTATCCAGCATTTTAATATTATCTTCCAGCAGCTACTACCATCACATCAAGCAGCCACAGGGCTTTAATAACACCACAATATATTAGAATGTGTGTATTAGCCCAGTGATTTAAATGCAAAACTATTGCAATATATTTTCTTTTTATTAGACCAACTTACAACACTAGGAAATTGACTGTCAAGAACAACCTTCTCCCTTTGTCAGATCTTCTGGACCAATGACTTGCTAGATGTGTTTAATAAATTAAAACAGATTTTTTTTTTATATTAATCTTTAAAGCCATGTTGATTGGATGCCATTTGACTCTTGAAAAACAATTGATATTGTTCACACAAACATACATGAGATCATTGTTAGCTGACACATAGCTAATTGGCAGCATTTGATGTTTGATTTAATACTCTGACATAGTTCTAGCAATTTTTTCAGGACAGATAACATTATTGATCTTCATTAAGTATTATTAACACAACATGATGAATCAATATTTACTGTTACATGTACAACACAAAATGTATTCCACAAAATTTCTCGGAGTCATAATCGTATGATAAACAATTGATAATGTATTATTTAAATAGAATAGATGTCGCTAAGTTGTAATATTACATTTGATGTGGAACTATATTAAACAAACAGATATAAGTATGCTTGTGCGTGTATATATACTGCATATACATATATATATATATATATATATATATATATGTGTGTGTGTGTGTGTAACATATCAGCTGAAAAGTGTAGTATCTCCCAGAGACTTTAATTTTGCTTTGCAGAACGTCACATTTTTTGCCAGAGAACATCAGCATAAATAGAAACTGAAACACCACACTATTGAAATGCTAATCAATCTCATTCAGTCTACTTGTAGGTTATTTATATCCGCAAAATGAAGCTATGCTTCAGCCCAAATAGAAATTGCTACATAGATTTTCTTTTTTTTTTTTTGCTGCCACTTACTGTTTTTATTTTTAGGTAAATACCTTTTTATTTTTGCATAACAGTTTTATTTATACTTTTTGGTTTCTAACATTAAAAAATAAAGAAAGGAAAAAATGAATAAGAGACTGGAATTATTTGTGAAGGCTTGGCACAGAGCCTGTGGATATTAAATGATTTGAGATTTCTCAAGTGGCTGCAATGACAGAGACACATATGGTGCCTTCTGTGTTATCTGTTGATAATCTATCATCACCTGCAGCATACTATGGTCAACCATGTCAAGTCATTTCCTTCACGACAACAGATGGGAAAAATGATTCACAGAGATCTCAAAAACATCAATATGATATCTGTAATTGCACTAACAAGTTGCTCCAAACTTATAAGATACATGTTACATCTCATTACAGCCAGCACTAAAACCATGTGTATCACATATATAGTTGTGAGCGTACGGGCCGTTGCTCACGCTTGCGGGCTCGCAACGGCCCGTACGCTCACAACTATATATGTGATATATGTGATGTGATGTCTTCATGCCAGCAACTGACGCCGCCTGCGCGAGCCACGGCAGCGCGAGCATAGCGAGGGCCTCAGTTGCTGGCATGGAGCGCCTTCGCCAGCAACTGAGGCCCTCGCAAAGTTGTGTGAGTGTGCTTCCGTTCCCTGTCTATGTGTCTGTCCCTCCATCTATCCCTGGTGTGTGAGTGTGCCTCCCTCTGAGCCTGGCTCCTCCCCCAGGGGTCCTGTTTGCACTGTGGAAGACAGGCAGCAGACAGGACGCCCTCAGGATGAAGGAGGAGGTCAGGGGACAGAGAGCTGTCGGGATATTTTACCTTAAATCCTCCTAACCCAACTCATATCTCCCCTATCTTCTCCCCCTCCTCTATCCCATCTATCTCCCCCCACACTCCTTCTACCAACCTCCACACTCCTTCTCCCCCTCTCCTCCCCTTCTCTCCCCCCTTTTCTTCTCCTCTCCTTCTCTCTCCCTCCCCTCACTCCCCCTCCCCTCACTCCCCCTCCCTCTTCTTCTCTCCCCTCACTCCCCCTCCCTCTTCTTCTCTCCTCCCCTTCTCTCCTCCCCTTCTCTCCTCCCTTTCTCTCCTACCCTTCTCTCCTCCCCTTCTCTCCTCCCTTTCTCTCCCCCCTTTTCTTCTCCTCTCCTTCTCTCTCACTCCCCTCACTCCCCCCTCCCTCTTCTTCTCTCTCACCCTCTCCTCCCATTCTCTCCCACCCTCTACTCCCTTCTTTCCCACCCTCTCCTCCCCTTCTCTGCCCCTCTCCTCCCCATCTCTGTCCCTCTCCTCCCCATCTCTGCCCCTCTCCTCCCCTTCTCTCCCCTCTCCTCCCCTTCTCTCCCCCCTCTCCTCCCCTTCTCTCCCCCTCTCCTCCCCTTCTCTCCTCCCTTTCTCTCCTCCCTTTCTCTCCTCCCTTTCTCTCCCCCCTTTTCTTCTCCTCTCCTTCTCTCTCTCACTCCCCTCACTCCCCCTCCCTCTTCTTCTCTCCCACCCTCTCCTCCCATTCTATCCCACCCTCTCCTCCCCTTCTCTCCCACCCTCTCCTCCCCTTCTCTCTCACCCTCTCCTCCCCATCTCTGCCCCCTCTTCTCCCCATCTCTGCCCCTCTCCTCCCCTTCTCTCCCCCTCTCCTCCCCTTCTCTCCCCTCTCCTCCCCTTCTCTCCCCCTCTCCTCCCCTTCTCTCCCCCTCTCCTCCCCTTTCTCCCCCTCCCTCCCCTTCTCATTCCCCCTCCCTCCCCTTCTCATTCCCCCTCCTTCCCTTTCTCTCTTCCCCTCTCCCTCCCACTCCCCCCTCTCCTCCCCATCTCTGCCCCCTCTCCTCCCCTTCTCTCCCCTCTCCTCCCCTTCTCTCCACCCTCTCCTCCCCCTCTCTCCCCCTCTCCTCCCCTTCTCTCCTCCCTTTCTCTCCCCCCTTTTCTTCTCCTCTCCTTCTCTCTCACTCCCCCTCCCTCTTCTTCTCTCCCACCCTCTCCTCCCATTCTCTCCCACCCTCTCCTCCCCTTCTCTCCCACCCTCTCCTCCCCTTCTCTCCCACCCTCCCCTCCCCTTCTCTCCCCCCTCTCCTCCCCTTCTCTCCCACCCTCTCCTCCCCTTCTCTCCCACCCTCTCCTCCCCTTCTCTGCCCCCTCTCCTCCCCATCTCTGCCCCCTCTCCTCCCCTTCTCTCCCCTCTCCTCCCCTTCTCTCCCCCCTCTCCTCCCCTTCTCTCCCCCCTCTCCTCCCCTTCTCTCCCCCCTCTCCTCCCCTTCTCTCCCCCCTCTCCTCCCCTTCTCTCCCCCTCTCCTCCCCTTCTCTCCTCCCTTTCTCTCCTCCCTTTCTCTACCCCCTTTTCTTCTCCTCTCCTTCTCTCTCACTCCCCTCACTCCCCCTCCCTCTTCTTCTCTCCCACCCTCTCCTCCCATTCTATCCCACCCTCTCCTCCCCTTCTCTCCCACCCTCTCCTCCCCTTCTCTCCCCTCTCCTCCCCTTCTCTCCACCCTCTCCTCCCCTTCTCTCCCCCTTCTCTCCCCCTATCATCCCCTTCTCTCCCCCTCCCTCCCCTTCTCATTCCCCCTCCCTCCCCTTCTCATTCCCCCTCCCTCCCCTTCTCTCTTCCCTTCTCCCTCCCACACCCCCTTCCCTTCCCTCCCTTCTCCTCCCCTACTCTCCCCTCTCCTCCTCTTCTCTCCCCCTCTCCTCCCCTTCTCTCCCCCTCTCCTCCCCTTTCTCCCCCTCCCTCCCCTTCTCATTCCCCCTCCCTCCCCTTCTCATTCCCCCTCCTTCCCCTTCTCTCTTCCCCTCTCCCTCCCACTCCCCCCTCTCCTCCCCATCTCTGCCCCCTCTCCTCCCCTTCTCTCCCCTCTCCTCCCCTTCTCTCCACCCTCTCCTCCCCCTCTCTCCCCCTCTCCTCCCCTTCTCTCCTCCCTTTCTCTCCCCCCTTTTCTTCTCCTCTCCTTCTCTCTCACTCCCCCTCCCTCTTCTTCTCTCCCACCCTCTCCTCCCATTCTCTCCCACCCTCTCCTCCCCTTCTCTCCCACCCTCTCCTCCCCTTCTCTCCCACCCTCTCCTCCCCTTCTCTGCCCCCTCTCCTCCCCATCTCTGCCCCCTCTCCTCCCCTTCTCTCCCCTCTCCTCCCCTTCTCTCCCCCCTCTCCTCCCCTTCTCTCCCCCCTCTCCTCCCCTTCTCTCCCCCCTCTCCTCCCCTTCTCTCCCCCTCTCCTCCCCTTCTCTCCTCCCTTTCTCTCCTCCCTTTCTCTACCCCCTTTTCTTCTCCTCTCCTTCTCTCTCACTCCCCTCACTCCCCCTCCCTCTTCTTCTCTCCCACCCTCTCCTCCCATTCTATCCCACCCTCTCCTCCCCTTCTCTCCCACCCTCTCCTCCCCTTCTCTCCCCTCTCCTCCCCTTCTCTCCACCCTCTCCTCCCCTTCTCTCCCCTCTCCTCCCCTTCTCTCCCCCCTCTCCTCCCCTTCTCTCCCCCTCTCCTCCCCTTCTCTCCCCCTCTCCTCCCCTTCTCTCCTCCCTTTCTCTCCTCCCTTTCTCTCCCCCCTTTTCTTCTCCTCTCCTTCTCTCTCTCACTCCCCTCACTCCCCCTCCCTCTTCTTCTCTCCCACCCTCTCCTCCCATTCTATCCCACCCTCTCCTCCCCTTCTCTCCCACCCTCTCCTCCCCTTCTCTCTCACCCTCTCCTCCCCATCTCTGCCCCCTCTTCTCCCCATCTCTGCCCCCTCTCCTCCCCTTCTCTCCCCTCTCCTCCCCTTCTCTCCCCTCTCCTCCCCTTCTCTCCCCCTCTCCTCCCCTTCTCTCCCCCTCTCCTCCCCTTTCTCCCCCTCCCTCCCCTTCTCATTCCCCCTCCCTCCCCTTCTCATTCCCCCTCCTTCCCCTTCTCTCTTCCCCTCTCCCTCCCACTCCCCCCTCTCCTCCCCATCTCTGCCCCCTCTCCTCCCCTTCTCTCCCCTCTCCTCCCCTTCTCTCCACCCTCTCCTCCCCCTCTCTCCCCCTCTCCTCCCCTTCTCTCCTCCCTTTCTCTCCCCCCTTTTCTTCTCCTCTCCTTCTCTCTCACTCCCCCTCCCTCTTCTTCTCTCCCACCCTCTCCTCCCATTCTCTCCCACCCTCTCCTCCCCTTCTCTCCCACCCTCTCCTCCCCTTCTCTCCCACCCTCTCCTCCCCTTCTCTCCCACCCTCTCCTCCCCTTCTCTGCCCCCTCTCCTCCCCATCTCTGCCCCCTCTCCTCCCCTTCTCTCCTCCCTTTCTCTCCTCCCTTTCTCTACCCCCTTTTCTTCTCCTCTCCTTCTCTCTCACTCCCCTCACTCCCCCTCCCTCTTCTTCTCTCCCACCCTCTCCTCCCATTCTATCCCACCCTCTCCTCCCCTTCTCTCCCACCCTCTCCTCCCCTTCTCTCCCCTCTCCTCCCCTTCTTTCCACCCTCTCCTCCCCTTCTCTCCCCCTTCTCTCCCCCTATCCTCCCCTTCTCTCCCCCTCCCTCCCCTTCTCATTCCCCCTCCCTCCCCTTCTCATTCCCCCTCCCTCCCCTTCTCTCTTCCCTTCTCCCTCCCACTCCCCCTCCCCTTCCCTTCTCTCCCCCCTCTCCTCCCCTTCTCTGCCCCCTCTCCTCCACTTCTCGGCCCCTTCTCCTCCCCTTCTCTCCCCCCTTCTCCCCTCTCCTTCTCGCCCCCCTTCTCCCCTCTCCTTCTCGCCCCCCTTCTCCCCTCTCCTTCTCGCTCTCCCTCCCCTCTCCTTCTCGGCTTCCCTCCCCTCTCCTTCTCGGTCCCCCCATCCCCTTCTCGCTCTCTCTCCCCCTCCCCCGCTACCTCCACTCTCCTTCCCCTTCCCTCCCCCTCCACCTTTTCTCCTCTTTCTCCTCTACCCCTCCTCTCTCCTCTCCCCCTCATCTCTCCTCTCCCCCTCATCTCTCCTCTCCCCCTCATCTCTCCTCTCCCCCTCCTCTCTCCTCTCCCCCTCCACTCCCCCTCCCCTCTCCTTCTCTCCCCCTCCCCTCTCCTCTCCCCCTCCCCTCTCCTCTCCCTCTCTCATTCTCATCCCTCTCCCCTCTCATTCTCCTTCTCTCCTCTCTCCCTACTTCTCTGCCCCCTCTCCTCCACTTCTCTGCCCCTTCTCCTCCCCTTCTCTCCCCCCTTCTCCCCTCTCCTTCTCGCTCTCCCTCCCCTCTCCTTCTTGCTCTCCCTCCCCTCTCCTTCTCGCTCTCCCTCCCCTCTCCTTCTCGCTCCCCCATCCCCTTCTCGCTCTCTCTCCCCCCTCCCCCGCTACCTCCACTCTCCTTCCCCTTCCCTCCCCCTCCACCTTCTCTCCTCTCCCTCCTCTCCCTCCTCTCTCCTCTCTCCTCTCCCCCTCCTCTCCCCCTCCCCTCTCCTTCTCTCCCCCTCCCCTCTCCTTCTCTCCCCCTCCCCTCTCCTTCTCTCCCCCTCTCATTCTCATCCCCATCCCCTCTCATTCTCCTTCTCTCCTCTCTCCCCCTCTCATTCTCATCCCCCTTACCTCTCATTCTCCTTCTCTCCTCTCTCCCCCCTCCCCTCTCCTCTCCCCCCCTCTCTCCTCTTTTTTTTTTTACAGATATATGATTTTCTATCAAAACACTGCATTGATACAAATACACACTCTTTGTATAATAAAACTATCACATATATAGTTGTGAGCAGGCGAGCCTGCCAGAGCCGTTGCTCACAATTGCGGGCTCGCGTAGCGAGCCCGCGGCCCTTGCAGCGAGCCCGCGGCACTCATGTAGTGAGGGCTGCGGGTGAGGGCCTCAGTTGCTGGCATGGAGCGCCGAACCAGCAACTGAGGTCCTCGCCCGCGGCCCTCGCAAAGCGAGCCACGGACCTCGCATAGCGAGGGCCTCAGTTGCTGGCATGGAGCGCTGAAGGCGCTCCTTGCCAGCAACTGCGACCCTCGCAAACTTTATGTCGCAACGCAAACATACGAGACAGTTTGAACACTACAAAATTCGCTAAGCAAGAGAAAAAATGGCCGCAGGACAAAACTAAAACGAGGCTACAGCACTCTAAACACGCAAAACACCACAAGAAACCCGCAAAACACCACAAACGACCTATGGATGTTCCGCTAAGACGCATACCACACATTACCCGCCATTACACATTACCCGCAAGTACACAACTACGCTAACGGTTTGTTCTCGCGCACGCACACTATTACACTGCACACATTCAGGATGCTTACACAGCAGCTCCACACAACTAATGCTGCAGCAACATCAAAACAGATTGCCAGCTCTTCAACACAATGCTTCAAAATAGGTAAAGTATATTCATTTATTAATGTATTAGATATCTCAGTAGTACACACAAAACACCATTAGCTACCTTACAATTTCATTGCCGTCATTTTTTGACGGGCAATTCGCTAGTTGTAAATAATTGTGTGTCTAGGTGAAATGGAAGGCTTGTTTCTGTATTCCACAAACAAACTAGTACATCACATCATCCCATATATTAAATTAAGTAGAACAGTGTAACTCCTGTTGCCTTGTCAAGCGTGACAAGGTAGCAATACCCCTGCAGAAAAATTGCATGTGATAATAATAACAAAAAATAGCAATCTGCAAGATGTGCCCATTTATCTTAGTGAATGGATGCAGTAATTGTATTCTAGGTTCATAAATATGGCCTGTATTTTATTATTAAATCACTCTGTCCTTTTATACTGCAATTTTAAAATTGGTGCTGAATGTTGTTGGCTTCTTTCCAACATGCCACATGACAATATTAATATTATGGTATTCAAAATTAATAACAATATAATTTATTTTTAGATTAACAATGGCAAATTCAGTCTTAAGGATAATAAAAGAAAAAGGGGTATATTTATCAAGCGGGGAAAAAAATATGTTGCATATATCTACTTCCTATGTTTTTATTTTGTTGTTGTTTATTCCTTCAGTTGTGTGTGACTCTCAGTGACCATATGGATCACAGAATACCAGGCACACCTGTCTGTGTTTCTGGTTGTGCTTATCCATGTGGTTTTCTTGGCAAATATACTGGAGTGGGTTGCCAGTTCCTTCCCCAGTGAACCGCAATTTGTCTAACCTGTCTGCTATGACCTGCCCATCTTGGGTGACCCTACATGGTTCAATGAGGTATACAAGGCCCTTCACTACGACAAGGTAGCGATCATGAAGGGGTATGCTTTTATAACAGCTATTTATTATAGTTACATTTCACACCTTCTTGATAAATAGGCTCCATAGGAAGTATAGAAAATGGAATGTTTTACATTTTAATACTAAACTCTGCTTATTCTCAGATATCTTCTTTTACCTTCACTTTTACCCCAATGTCTTAATGATATATCTTCCACATGAAAGCCAAACTTTAACCCATTCACTTAAACTGATTAACCACAACATGGGCCCTATTAAATTTGCCTATTTGTAGTTCCTGAAGCCCGTAAAGGAGCCCACAAAAGTTATGGCTATTAAATTGACCTCTTTTAGCTACTTGCAAAGGATCTGACGGTTACAGGCTGAAAAACACAGCATTTGCCAAAATCGGAACTTGTTCTTTCGAGCCCGTAAATGTTACAATCGCTAATCGCTATTAAATTGCGACAATTTCTCAAAGATGCACTGGCGTTCAAACCCATAAACGGCAAATGTAGCCAAAAATATTACAGGATCCAAATAGGACTCACAAAGTGTTTACAGACAAGTAAAAAAAAATACAAACACACTACTTGACTTTAAAATATGGGGAAAGCAATAATTGGCATTACAATTCATTGCACAACAATCCTCAAATAAAAAATAGGCATTTAAAAAAATATATATTTTATCATATGTTGGAATAGTCATGCACATACCAATGTGAAAAGCCTTGCTGCAACATGCATAAAGCATAGACACTCTACCTGATTAAATTCCAACATAAAAATATGAAACTACCTGCCATATTATCCCTTGCCCACTCACAGAGGCTCTAATATGGACCCTAAAATATAAATATAATTGCATATAAAACTCACTCATCACATCTACATTGGGAAAAGAAATAGTGGCCAAATTACACCGCCACATCACATATATCAAGTACCAGGGGAACATTTTATATTTGGTTGTTCAGTCCTTCAGTTGTGCCTGACTCTCTGTGATCCTATGGACTGCAGCACATCTAGCTATGTCTCGGTCTGTGCTTTTCCACAAGGTTTGCATGCCAAAGGCTGCCCAGGTGAAGTCCTCCTCCTCCGCCTCAACAGGGCACAGGGCTTGTGCTGGTCCCTCCTCCCCTGCAACGGATCCTGCTGGGTGAGGGCTTGGTCCATGTCCTCTTGCTCCAATGGAGCCGATGCCCCTGTGACCTGGCTCTATGTATATCTATGTGTGTTATTTACTCTATGTGTATTTTTATTATGTGTAATCAGTAGACACGTGTAATCAAAATGTTTGTGAAATATAGTTTTTCTGATAATAGAAATGAATAGAAGTGTAAGAATCTGCACTCCAATATCACCTACTCTCTCTCTCTCTCTATCCAACCTCCAACTCCGGCACCTGCGTGCTACTTCGGAAGAATCTACAACACAATCAACGCATCTGGAACGCAGCTTTATTATCTCCCCCTGTCAATCATTTTCCTGGAGCCTTCTTTTCATTGGCTCCGAGGCCTGTGTCGCACTCCGTAATAATTTGATTGGATTGTAACAGGGTCCTGCATCTACTCCAGCACACTGTCAGCTTGCTGGCGTGGGAAGAGTTTACGGGCTTGAGGTTTTGGCCCTGTGGTTGCGGCCTTATTCAATTTAATCTATCTCTCCTGCAAAACTCCTGGGGCCTCATTCTATTAGCGGCCGTAGGGGCTGCGGGGCCGCAAGGACCGTCCGCAAGCTATTCTGCTATTCTATTCCTCTCCGGCCGGGGATTCCGGCAGGCTTGCGGCCGGCGCCTTGCTATCTCTTGCGGCCGCACGCGCCGGAGGAAAGCCTTTGATCTAAAACGGCCGCAAGAGTTTCGGCCGCAAGAAAAGCCCGGTTGCTATTCTATTGCTCCGGGAACCATCTCTGCAAGGCTAAAAGCGAGACGCAGCATGCTTGCAGGAAAAAGGTCCCGCTAGCACCAATTAAGCACATAAAATAGCTCAAATAAAGCCATCCTGCACTTTGAGAAGACTATAAAGTGATTTTAGGTGTTAGAAAAAATAGCACAAATTTCCCCTATACTCAAATCCATAAAATATATATTTTTTTATATATGTCAAATATACATGTAAAAAGCCCAGAGTGCTTGGAGCACCTCAGACCCGCCCACGCCGCAGCCGGAAAATAAACAGTTAATTTAAACTCGGGTTTGTGCTGATGTGCAAGCTTGAGAGTGGGTTACTTTTAATCCTCATGTCCCCCAATATGATCCCTAGCATTTACAGAGCTGTACAGTGCAGGCTTGAATTTATTTTTGCGTTTAAAGATTTCAGAGCTTACGGCCGGTTCCAAGATATGCGGCCGGCCGTAAGAGGAGATACTTGCTGGGCCGTATAATTGAATTGAAACCCCCGCAAGGAATCGCAGCCTTACGGCCGATTTACGGCCGATAATAGAATGAGGCCCCTGGAATTTAATAGGGGCCCATGTCTCATATATTGATATATTTATAATGTTAGTGTTAAAATGTTGCCTGCTTTTGACATGAGCTAGCAACAAATGTAATCATCTAAAACATTGTTTCAAAGTCAATATTATCACACCAAGATTTTTTTTGCATTGTGTGCAAGAAGCAACAAGAATGAAAGTTGTCAAGAGGTTAGGTTGTATTGGCACACAGAGAGGTAGACCCAGTAACATTTCACACAAGCCCTAAGGGCAATCATGAGTATGTTTCGCATTAGAAAATACATATTGCAGCCTTAATCAAACCTCTTCACAGCACCTGCAATCCTTAGAGAATTTAGGAGACAAGACTTTTCTGGTGCCTTTTTGATTTGTTTGAATTATGTTTGTAAATAAAAATCAACACTTACTAGAACTGTTGGTTGTACCAATAATTAGTACTTCTAATACAATTATATTGATATCTTAAAAGGTTCATAGTCACTATTACTATCATCAGGTCATTTATTGTTGGTGCATATAAATATGTACTGTCACACAAATGGAAATGCCACACATTTTTCCTACATACGGAATACAAATCTGGTTAAATTCTTAAAGATGTAAATAAACTAACATCCTGTATCCATTGTTGTCAATAAACAAACAGTGTGACCTGCAAAGGTCACCACTGATTATGCCTGAAAAAGTGGTGGTTTAAATTATCAGTCCCAAACAGATGGCTTCCTATTTACCAGAATGGTTTGGATTCACCTGCTCCATTTATTTGCCTTTATGTTGACTTAACCTTTTTATTTTCCAGTATTTTCAATTCATCTCACTTTTTTTTCCATTAAAAATACATTGGTTACTGCTGCATATAATAATTACTGCATATTTTTACTATACATAATTATACTTAATTATATTCCTTATGGTCTACAACTTTACATAAATAAAAGAAAGGATGACACCACATATAAAGTTTATTTAAACCTACATTCACATTATTCAGGCTTGGTAGACTGGTGCGGTAACACGTGTTATGTTGATTGAGAAAATAAATATTTTTTACTCTTTTTTAAGAAAGAAAAAAAAAACATCTTTTAATTTATTAACTTTATGTGCAATTATTTTTTTATTTTGGTTCACCATTGCCTTTTTTGAGTTTCATTCTCCTCAGGGCGTCCTAGTAAACTAGTGAGATCTCTTTATTCTACTGAAAGCACTTACATCTTCAGTTGCCACATTTCCACTGAGTTGTTTAAGGGGACAGAGCAGCCATGCATATCCTTTTATCTAACATCAAATAAGAAGTATTTTTGTAGATGTTTAGTCTAGTGGTAAGTGCAAATGGCAATGAAGCTGCAGCACTGTGTTTGATTCCTTCCCCTGCTAGTGTTTTAATTTAATAAACAGTCAATTTTCTTTTCAATTATACCCAAGGTCACAAAGTTTACATGCAAGTGAGAAGATATATGTGTGTTATTGAGGATGTTATTTTTTCTGTGCTATGCTTTTTTCAGTCTAAAATTCTAGAACAAACTAATATTTACGTTAATTTTAAAATAATTTTAAGGGGATGTAAGTCTAAGTTGCACTAAGTACTTATACTGATAATTTATTTGTGTTGATAGTTCATGGAATGGGCATTTAGCTTACAGAGAAACACAACTGAACCAACCAAACTGGAACGCTTTTTTTTATTTTTATAAAATGTGGTTATGCTCTGCATTTTTATATAAATAGTTTTATTTTTTTATCAAATAAAATAGACACTTTATGAGAAATTCATTGGAGTTGCAATGTTTTTAATTATTATTTATTTAAACGAAATAAAAAATAATAATGCAAAAAAAAATGAAAACAGCAAGACTTGAGCCTACAATTCTAAAAACAAAGGCTTTTTGGCCATTGTGCCATATCACTGAATGATAAACAATGAGTATAGACAATAATAAAGATAAAACAGAACTGATGTTACAGTTACAGTCTGAAAGAAATTATGCATGTAAATTATTTTAGAGGAGCTTCAGTGGTTATAAAATGAATGACTGAAAACAACAATATCCAAGTTCTATTCACCTTCAGGGGCAAAGGCAGTAACACCAGGCCTCATACCATCCAGCTAAGCAAAGGTACTCACCGACTGACTTTCCAGTTCCATTCACCTCAGTTTAATTTATTTATAGAGCTAGAGCAGGGGTCTCCAAACTCGGTCCTGTAGGGCCGCACCCAGGCCTTTATTTGAGGATTTCCTTTCTGTGCACATGTTAGTCAATCAGGATGACTGAAGAAGCAATAGTCTCAGCTGCTTGCAGCAAGGATATCCACAAACCCAGGCCTGGGTGCAGCCCTCCAGGACCGAGTTTGGAGACCCCTGAGCTAGAGTATCACACACCAGCACATTGTCTACTGCCTTCAACTGATATAACATGCTTTCTGCACTTTTACCTCCAATTCTTGTAGTTGCTACATCCACTGACTTGATCACTAATTAACTCTACTCTCTTTTCACTTTTTCATTTTCATCAAAGTTCTCTACAATTTCTCTCACACTATTTCTATAATTGACTATACTTTAATCCATTGAAATATTCCACAAAAACAGTGTACAAGTGTAGTGTACACCTCTAAATATGTACTTGCCATGACTGTGTCATATTGACTGAATGTGTCATGTTGACACAGAAAATAAACCATTTTTAAAGTTTACATTTGTATTTAGTAGCTTAGTAATTATTAATCTATACAATGGTTAGTATTGCTTGAGACTTGATAAAGAGAGGTTGAACTTCTCGAAAGCTGGTCACTATAAAAAAGACATTTGTCCAATACAAAAGGTATCATAATATACTGCAATATTCCTTATTAATATATATATTAATAATTACTAAATTACTAGATTATTGGACATTCGCAGCTGTTTCACTCTTCAGTTATTTTTAGAAAGAAAAAAGTAGCCATTACTTTATTATCTTTTTATATTGGTTCACCATTGCCTTTTTGAGCTGCTTTCTCCCCAGGGTTTGTCTTTGTAAACTAATGAGACCTCCTAGTTCTACTGAGAGCACTTACATCTCCAGTTGCCACATTTCCACTGCAGATGTTAAAGTTACCTCTGTATTCTGTTACTTGAAAGTGTTCCTAGTAAAAATCAAGAAATCTATAAATGGGCCACAATTCCATTATTCCTTTGCTGTTAATAATGGCTTACAGACATTTTCCAAAAACTCAAATTTTGGTAACAACACCCAACTGACATTTGTTAAATAAGAATACTATCATTGTCATATTTTTAAAGGAATTTGGGGGTGTAGAAATACTGAAAAAGTATCTGGCCTGCCCTATGCATGGTCTCTTGACTATATTTTATATTACATCTGTAGACTCAATCTAAAACAGTATCTAGTGGTCACCTCGCTTGTGATTAGTCAGTTATATTTACATAAGTAAAATAAAAATAGATTGCAAAATTGAAGGGCAAATATTACGACCTAAAAATCTATGGCCATATTTTTCTTTGATTGCTTCAGAGACAGGTCTGTGGTGAAAAAAGAAGATCTATTTGTTCAGTATTTCTTGCTCCAGAGCTGCAATGGTGCTTCATCATGACTTGACTGCGATAGCATGTCAAGGTGAAGCAAATGGCTAGAGTTCTAAAATCTAATTTATTTAAGCTTTGTAATCTCTAAGGATAGCAAAGGTTGTAAATCAACAGTAAAGGCAGGGGGAAGAAAAAAAAATCTTCCTTGAATTTATCTTGGAAATGATTAACACGGATTAGGCTACACGCTGTTAGCTCTCTTTCTGCAAAAGAGCATGTGATATTGAAATAAATGTGTTTGCTTTCCAATCATTTTCTTTTTATGCACATTATAAATATGCAATTCATATGCCAGTTTATGTATAATACGATTTATTTGTACCTAAGCTCTCATTAAAACGCACACATCCAGTTCCTCATTTGAAATTTCATTTAATTTTAGGTAACAGGATAGCTTTTCAATTAGGAATTTATACTTTTATGTTGCTCTAAATGCATTACCAAGCACACGTTTATAGCATATACAGAATATATTGTTAAGAAATGACCTCGTCGTGTCTATCTACTGGTGTTGCTTTTATTCATGAAAACAGGAAGAATACTGCACTGCTTAATTTCCCTTAGCAAATTTGATTTATGCAGTGTTCTTCATTGCATGGACCAATGATTTAATTAGATGTGTATTGTGGCATTCTTGCAATGTCGTGGTGTAATATAAAAAGGGGCTCTGCTGCATGGTTTATTATTATTATGTTTTATTTATAAAGTAGTAGCATACACCACAGACCTACACATAAGGATAATAAATTACACATATATATATATATATATATATATATATATATATATATATATACTGTATATATATATCTATATATATATATATATATATATATATATATATACTATATATATATATATATATATATATATATATATATAAATATATAGTTACTAGCGACTTGTCCGTCAAACATGACGGGCAATAAAATTTGAAGCCATGGCAATGCTGTAAAGCTTTTTGTATTCTGAGGACCTTCGGCGCTCATTGCGAGCCTGTCCTCTTGTGTACTTTTGCTCCTCTGAGCAGCTTCGGCAGTCATCACAATGACAGATATATTTTTATCTATATTTTGTTAACTAATAATGAATGAATAAGTTACTTAATAAATTAATATACTTTACCTATTTGTAAGTAATATATCCAGCAATCAATAGTCTGAAGAGCTAACAATCTGTTTTTATTTTCCAGCAGCATACAATGTACACTTTGAGTGTTGCTGCCCTGAGGAGAAAGTGTAATGAATGTCCCAAGTGTTCATTAAAAAAAGGCTGAGTTGGTTTAGTTGTGTAAAGCGCCATTGTAGATTCGTAATGTTATTAGTTGCAAGTTAGGAGTAAAGTTGCGTCATTTGTGCATGTGTTACGCGGCTATTGAGCATTTTCCTCCATTTGTAATGGTGTATTTTGTACCTCCCTGTGTGAAAGTGCTACGCGGTTGGCAGTGTTTTGCGTGGTTCCGGGTCGTGTAGCCTCGTTTTCATTTTTTTGGGCGGCCATTTTTTTTCTCGTTTAGACGATTTTCGTCGAAACTCGTCCAAATCGACTTAAATGTGACCTCCTGGCTGTTCCCCTATGCTGTGATGTTTTTGTTGTATTTTGTATATTGTGAGTTTTTATTGGTTTCTGCTTTGCGCGGTTCTGCCCTTAACCTCATATTTTTCCTATCTTGTATTTTTTTTTTCAAAGTCCCACTCTAAATATTTTTCTTATCTACAAAGAAGTACAAAAATGTATATTACATTTTTTTTATTTTATTAACAATGTACTGTTAAACCATATCAAACTTTTTAATTGTCATGTATCGAATAATAATATAACAATCCCTAAAATTTCTCAGAATACGTATTGTGAACCAATACATGCAGGTTTCTAATATGCAACTTATATTGTAAACAGTGGGTAATTAATTTTTTTTAACAATACTAACATGAAATTGTTGAACTTTTTCTCTAAATGAGTGTCTTCAACCATGACAAAATGCTTTTTAACATACAACTTGTATTTAAACTCCTGGTAAAGCACATAGGTATTGAATCCAAAGGAAGGAAAGCAGTAAAAAAAAAAACATTGCAACTTAGCCAATTGTCTTAAAAGGGGAAACAAATAAATTCCTTCCTGACCCCATTAAATGGCGATCGGATTACTCCATGGATGAATCCTTTCTATTTAATTATACATTGAGGAGCGTGGAGGCTGGAGGAGCAGCTGCAGATGGAGGTAAGTGAGGGGAAAGGGAGAGGGGGAGGTATTTAGAGGGGTAAAGTGAGGAGGGGGGTTTAGGATGAGGAGGGGTAAAGTGATGAGGGGGTTTTAGGATGAGGATGGTGGGGGGGTTAGGATGAGGATGGGGGGTTTAGGATGAGGATGGGGTTGAGGATGGGGGGTTGAGGATGAGGATGGGGGGTTGAGGATGAGGATAGGGGGTTGAGGATGAGGATGGGGGGGTTGAGGTTGAGGAGGGGGGCTGAGGAGAGAGGTTTTGGAGGGGGGCTGAGGAGAGAGGTTGAGGAGGGAGGTTCAAGTTGCGGATGGTGGGGTTGAGGAGGGAGGTTTAGGATTGGGATGGGGGTTGAGGAGGGGGGGTTGAGGATGGGGGGTTGAGGATGAGGATGGGGCGGTTGAGGATGGGGGGTTGAGGATGGGGGGTTCAGGGGGGGTTGAGGTTGAGGAGGGGGCTGAGGAGAGAGGGGGGGTTTAGAATGAGGAGGGGGTAGAGGATGAGGAGGAAGAGTGGCTGAGGAGAGAGGTTTTGGATGAGGATGGGGCTTGAGAGGAGGGAGGTTTAGGAATGGGATGGGGGGGGTTGAGGAGGGGGGGGTTGAGGTAGAAGGGGGTTGAGGAGGGAGGTTGAAGAGGGGTTTTAGAATGAGAAGGGGGTTGAGGAGAGAGGTTGAGGATGAGGAGGGAGGTTGAGGATGAGGAGGGAGGATGAGGAGGGAGGTTGAGGATGAGGATGAGGAGGGAGGATGAGGAGGGAGGTTGAGGATGAGGTGGGGGGTTAAGGATGAGGAGGGGGGTTGTGGAGGGGGTTGAGGATGAGGAGGGGGGTTGAGGAGGGAGGTTGAGAATGAGGAGGGGGTTGAGGATGAGGAGGGGGGTTGTGGAGGGGGTTGAGGATGAGGAGGGGGGTTGAGGAGGGAGGTTGAAAATAAGGATGGGGTTGAGGAGGGAGGTTGAGAATGAGGAGGGGGTTGAGGATGGGGGGTTCAGGGGGGGTTGAGGTTGAGGAGGGGGCTGAGGAGAGAGGGGGGGGTTAGAATGAGGAGGGGGTAGAGGATGAGGAGGAAGAGTGGCTGAGGAGAGAGGTTGAGGAGGGAGGTTTTGGATGAGGATGGGGGCTTGAGAGGAGGGAGGTTTAGGAATGGGATGGGGGGGTTGAGGTAGAAGGGGGTTGAGGAGGGAGGTTGAAGAGGGGTTTTAGAATGGGGAGGGGGTTGAGGAGAGAGGTTGAGGATGAGGAGGGAGGTTGAGGATGAGGAGGGGGGTTGAGGAGGGAGGTTAAAAATGAGGAGGGGGTTGAGGAGGGAGGTTGAGAATGAGGAGGGGGGTTGAGGAGGGTGATAAGTGAGGGGGGAAGAGACCCAGGGAATGGAGAGGGGTGAAGAGACACAGGGAAGAGAGAGGGGGGAAACAAGAAAAGGGCACACAAGAGGGGTACACAGAGGGCACAAGAGAGACACAGGGGGCAGCACATTTCCCACCCTCGGCTTATACTCGATTCACTCATTTTTCCCAGTATTTTGTGGTAAAATAGGTGCCTCGGCTTATACTCAGGTCGGCTTATACTTGATTATATACTGTATATACAATGCATCAACTTATCAGTCCTTTTCAAACTGAATTTTAAGATTACAATCCTGAAAGAAACATATTAAATTGTAAACAGTAAAGGTAATAAAATGCAAGCTAACTGTTTTGTCGGGCCAATCAAGGCAAAAGTGACTTCCAAGACATTCGATTTTTTTTTTTTTTTGTTGAAAGTGGTTTCTTTTCAAAGAGCACAGCAGACTTTTATTTGTGTCTATGGAATGTAACCCCTGTTTTTATTTTATTTTTTTCCTTTCTTCCTTTTTTGTTGGTTATTACTGTATTTTTCTCAAATTGTAGATATAGTTTTTCCTCCTTAAAATGAAACCACTATTCGCTCTGATTTCAAAACCTTATAGCACACAATATTTTTTCTAAAAATACGTCCATCGTGTAGTAGATCACCCTGACTTGGGTTGTCTTCAATTGAAACTTTAATCTCATCTGGATTTGTGCACCTTGAAAAAGCAACATAGAGTTGTCCATGTGCAAAAAGGCTATTGTAAGAAAACACCCACATACTTAAAAGTTTGTCCTTGGATTTACTGATGGTCATGGCAAATTCCATGATAACTGGAAATTGTCTCCCTTGAAGGACAAAAGGCAAACCACTCTCACTTGGAACTAAATCAATTCTTGGTATAAAAACTTGTTCACCTTTATGGGTCCCAGTCATTATTTCTGCATGTATAAAATGATCTTTTAAATCATGCACAATGAATCTGGTTCCATTACAAAGTCCTTTTTTTGGATTCATATTTCTCAATAGCATGACAATTGCCCCTTTTTTCAATTTTTTTTGCATTAATGTTTTAATAAACTTTAAGTTTTTTTTTTTCTTAATGATTACTAATTAATAATTAATAAATGAAAGTACATTATTAGTTAATTATTCAATGAATTAATATATTACAAACAGCTAAGCATGAAAGTATTGCTAAACTAAAGCAAGCGTACATTTTTGTTTGCTCAATTTGTTTAACTAATGCTTTTTTTTTTATAATAATGAATTAATGAATTAATTATTGATTAATGATTATGATTATATTGTACCTTTTTGTATTTAATATTCATCAATTAGTAGCCTGAAGAGCTAACAATCTCTTTTGATTTTCCGGCAGCAGAAAATGTCCAGTCATCACCTGAGGAGAAAGTGTCAGTTCTGTGGCAAGTGTGCCCTATATAAGACAAAACCGTTGGTTTAGGCGGGAAATCCACCATTTCACAAAGGTAATGTGTAAATGTGTAAATTAGTATTGTAAAATGGCGCCGTTAGTCTATGTTTTCCGCGTTGCAGGCTAATTCTACGTCCTTCCTATTAGTATTTTTCGACTGTGTACATCTCTGGCTGTGTTTTGCCCGGTTCGGGGTCGTGCAATCTCGTTTTAATTTTTTTCAGCCGCCATTTTTTTTCTCGCGAATTTCAAGTGCCAAAATTACTTAAATTCGACCTCAATTCACGTTTCACCTCACTTCCAGATGCCCTGGCTGTTCTCCTGTGCTACCTTTTTGTTGTATTTTGTGTTTTATTTTTTGTGTTTTTGTTGTATTTTGGTTTGCGCGGTTCGGCCGTTAACTTCAGATTTTTTGTAGGTTGTATTTATTTAAGTCCTGCGTCTCGTATTTTTTTTTCTAAGTCCCGCGTCTCGTATTGTATTTTTCTAAGTCCTGCATTCATCAACTACTCTCAGCCTAAGGCTGTTTGTATGTAGGCTAATTTGTTTGTAGGCTAAGTCCTGCGTGTTTCATTCCCTCCTCTGCTCGCCTCGCTTCGCGAGGCTCCCAGGCAATGAGCGCCTTCGGCGATCATCGCCTAAGTGCTCCGAGTTTAACGGCTAAGTGCTCAGAGTTCAACGGCTCGCCGGCAATGAGCGTCTTCGGTGCTTAACGTCTAAGTGCTCCGCTAAGTGCTCATCGCTAAGTCGTATGCACCACGCAAAGCTTGACAATGTCTCGTAGTTAGACAATTATAATATATGATTTATTTATTTAAGTGTTTTTGAAAACAGACACAGATAATGATTACCATAATCAAAATATCTAAAATATTTTATGAAATTGAGTATTTCTTAACTGCAATACAATGTAGAATGGCCTATGATCTTCATGAATACATTATTTTACTGTTCTTATTTAATTCCTTCTTTGGCTCAAGTTCATTAAGGTTCAATATAAAGGACTATGCAAGTTTGTGTACAATCACAGAAATGAACTTCATTACATTAGTAAGTAGGAGCAGAAAGGTAAAAATCTCTACCTTGTATTTTAATAGATATCATGGGGTGAACAGCAAATACAAATATGTAATATATGTTGGCAATTTATTTATCTTGTACACATTTATTTATATTTATGGGAATAGGTTTTTCATAAATGCAGTGGTGTAGTAGTTGTATAGCACGTTTAAAGTTATTTGCAAGAAACAAAAAAACATATTGATTACTGTGAAATGAATCTTGGATGGTGTTTTACATGCAACACAACCTCAACTCTCATGAAGAATGCTTACAAAGTTATCAAGCACAGTGAATACTGAGATGTGTGTAATGCTGCAAAAAACAGTCATCATAGGAACATAATTAGCAATGCCTCATGAACATAGCCTTCAATATAAACTGTATGGTTCAAATGAATGACAACAGTGACCTAATGTATATTGTGTAATGAACCGTTCTACAACAGGAGGCAAATGACTAGTTATTACCAAGGTCCAAATGTGTTCGTGAAAATGAAATAAAGGACCACATAATCTCTTTTCTACACATATTTCAATGTACTGTTATTCACAGGTAGCAAAGTTGCATTATACTAGCATTTTAAGATTATGGAAGGACGTAGAGATAAAGGAAAGACGTAGAGTTCTGGAAGAAACATGCTGAGGTGCCAGATTTGGAATGTATTAATTAACTATGCTATAAATATTAGCTTAATATTAAAGTTTAATGTTAGACCCAATATGTACCAAACCAGCTCTAGGTCAGAGGTAGATAATTCTAGTAAACAAGATACTTTATCAGACTATATTTTATGGATTTATTGATTTATTGAGTATATTTTATGGATTTATTGATAATATCCATGCTTACATTTTTGGGGAAAACCTAATTTTTTTGAAGACTCTCTTAAAGAGTATCGGAACCCATTTTGTGTTTGTTATATTGCATCCTGACTGCTGGATCTGAAGGTATTTGTAGTAGTGAATAGGAGGAGTAGGTGAGGAGAATGCTGTGTTTTGAAATAGATTGTTGCCTGTTTTTGGCAGATCATATATTTTCTTTATATGTGCTATAATATTTAATATCTACGATGCCTTGCTAAAGTATTCACCCCCCTTGGCATCTTTCAGGTTTTGTTGCCACACAACCTGGAATTAACATGGATTGTTTGAGGATTTGCATCATTTAATTTACGGCAGATGCCCACAACTTTGAAGATGTTTTTTTTATTATTATTATTGTGAAGCAAACAACAAATAGGGCAAAATAACAGAAAAAGTAAATGTGCTATTCACCCCACTAAAGTCATTACTTTGTAGAGCCATCTTTTGTGGCAATTACAGCTCTAAGTTGCTTTGGATAAGTCTCTATGGGCTTGCCACATCTTACCACTGGGATTTTGCCCATTCCTCCTTGCAAAACTGTTCGAGCTACTTCAAGTTGGATGGTTTGCGCTTGTGAACAGCAATCTTTAAGTCTGACCACAGATTTTGTATTGGATTGAGGCCTAGTTATTACCAAGGTCCAAATGTGTTCGTGAAAATGAAATAAAGGACCACATAATCTCTTTTCTACACATATTTCAATGTACTGTTATTCACAGGTAGCAAAGTTGCATTATACTAGCATTTTAAGATTATGGAAGGACGTAGAGATAAAGGAAAGACGTAGAGTTCTGGAAGAAACATGCTGAGGTGCCAGATTTGGAATGTATTAATTAACTATGCTATAAATATTAGCTTAATATTAAAGTTTAATGTTAGACCCAATATGTACCAAACCAGCTCTAGGTCAGAGGTAGATAATTCTAGTAAACAAGATACTTTATCAGACTATATTTTATGGATTTATTGATTTATTGAGTATATTTTATGGATTTATTGATAATATCCATGCTTACATTTTTGGGGAAAACCTAATTTTTTTGAAGACTCTCTTAAAGAGTATCGGAACCCATTTTGTGTTTGTTATATTGCATCCTGACTGCTGGATCTGAAGGTATTTGTAGTAGTGAATAGGAGGAGTAGGTGAGGAGAATGCTGTGTTTTGAAATAGATTGTTGCCTGTTTTTGGCAGATCATATATTTTCTTTATATGTGCTATAATATTTAATATCTACGATGCCTTGCTAAAGTATTCACCCCCCTTGGCATCTTTCAGGTTTTGTTGCCACACAACCTGGAATTAACATGGATTGTTTGAGGATTTGCATCATTTAATTTACGGCAGATGCCCACAACTTTGAAGATGTTTTTTTTATTATTATTATTGTGAAGCAAACAACAAATAGGGCAAAATAACAGAAAAAGTAAATGTGCTATTCACCCCACTAAAGTCATTACTTTGTAGAGCCATCTTTTGTGGCAATTACAGCTCTAAGTTGCTTTGGATAAGTCTCTATGGGCTTGCCACATCTTACCACTGGGATTTTGCCCATTCCTCCTTGCAAAACTGTTCGAGCTACTTCAAGTTGGATGGTTTGCGCTTGTGAACAGCAATCTTTAAGTCTGACCACAGATTTTGTATTGGATTGAGGCCTGGGCTTTGACTAGGCCATTCCAACACATTTAAATGTTTCCCCTTAAACCACTCAAGTGTTGCTTTAGCAGTGTGTTTGGGGTCATTGTCCTGCTGCAAGGTGAACTTCCGTCCTAGCCTCAAATCACGCACAGAGTGGTACAGGTTTTGCTCAAGAATATCCCTGTATTTAGCACCATCCATCTTTCCTTCAACTCTGACCAGTTTCCCAGTCCCTGCTGCTTAAAAACATCCCCACAGCATAATGTTGCCACCACCATGTTTCACTGTGGGGATGGTGTTCTTTGGGTGATGTGTTGGGTTTGCGCCAGACATAGCATTGTTTTTGATGGACGAAAAGTTCAATTTTAGTCTCATCAGACTAGAGCACCTTCCTCCATACATTTTGGGAGTCTCGCACATGCCTTTTTGCAAACTCAAAACGTGCCATTTTGTTTTTTTGCTGAAAGTAATGTATTTCTTCTGGCCACTCTGCCATAAAGCCCAACTCTATGGAGCGTACGGCTTATTGTTGTCCTATGTACAGATACTTCAGTCTCTACTGTGGAATTATGCAGCTCTGATTATTGCCCTACTTACCCAGGCCGTGAGTTTTGGTGGGCGGCCATCTCTTGGCAGGTTTGCCATGTTCTGGGGATCATCAAAGATTTGGATATTTTTTTATAACCTAACCCTGATTTGTACTTCTCAACAACATTGTCCCTTACTTGTTTGGAGAGTTCATTGGTCTTCATGGCAGTGTTTGGTTAGTGGTGCCTCTTGCCTAGGTGTTGCAGCCTCTGGGGCCTTTCAAAAAAGGTGTGTATATTTAATGACAGATCATGTGACACTTAGATTGCACACAGGTGGACACCAAGCTTGCCATAGCTTTCCTCCCCAGAAGCAAACTTATTTTAATTTCATGAATACATTCACCATCTGCAGAGATCTTGGATCCAAAGAAAAGAAAATCTGTCACTGCCTCCACTTCTTCCCCGTCTATTTGCCAGGAAGTGAGATTGCCATTTGCCATGATCTTCATCTTTTTAACGTTGAGCAGCAGGCCAACTTTTGCACTCTCTTCTTTTACCTTCATCAATAAGTTATTTTAGTTCCTCCTCACTTTCAGCCATCAGAGTAGTATCATCGGCGTATCTGAGGTTGTTGATATTCCTTCCAGCTATATTGATTCCGACTTTGGATTCATCCAGTTCAGCCTTTCGCATGAAGTACTCTGCAAATAAGTTGAATAAATAAGGTGACAATATACAACCTTGTTGCACTCCTTTTCCGATCTTGAACCATTCTTTTGTTCCATGTTCGGTTCTGACCGTGGCTTCTTGGTCGACATACAGACTATTTAGGAGGAGGATGAGATGATTTGGTACCCCATCTCTTTAAGGACATGCCACATAGAATAGTCTATGAAGCAGAAGTAAATGTTTTTTTGGAACTCTTTTGCTTTCTCTATTATCCAGCGGACATTGGCAATTTGATCTCTTGTGCCTCTTCCTCTGCGGATCCCGGCTTGCACATCTGGTAGTTCCTAGTCCATATATTGTTGGAGTCGAGCTTGTAGAATCTTAAGCATTACCTTGCTGGCATGGGAAATTAGTGCAATTGTTCGATAATTGGAGCACTCTTTGACACTGCCTTTCTTTGGGATTGTCTATTGGCCATTGTTGAGTTTGCCAAATGTGTTGGCCTTATTATCAGCAAGACATCCTCGGGCCCATCTTACTTTGCTCTCCAAGATGTCTGGCTCCAGCTCATTGGACAAATTATTGAGGTCATCACTGCTGTTAAGATCCTTCCTGTATAGATCTTCAGTGTATTCCTGCCACCTCTTCTTTATCTGATCTTCTTCTGTTAAGTCCCTACCCTTTTTGTCTTTTATCATGCCCACTTTGGCATGAAACAAGCCTTTTAGGTTCCCAATTTCCTTGAAGAGATCTCTTGATTTACCCATTTGATTATCTTCTTCAATCTCTTTACATCTCTCATTGTAGAATGTTTCCTGGTCTCTTCTTGCTATCCTCTGGAATTCTGCATTCAGTTGCACAAATGTTTTTGTTAACTCCACTACCTTTTGCTTTCCTTCTTTTCTGGGCTACTTTCAAAGCCTCGTCAGACAGCCTGTTTGACTTCTTACTTTTCTTTCTTTTAAAGATATTCTTTGTTGCTGTTTCCTGGTTAAAGTTACAAACTTCGGGCCAAAGTTCTTCAGGCATTTTATCTTCCATGTATAGTTCCTTAAATGTATTCTTTACTTCCACTGCATATTCGCAAGGGATATTATTTATTTCGTATCTACTTGGGCTGATGGTTTTTCTACTTTTCTTTAGTTTAATTATCAACTTTGCAATAAGAAGCTCATGGTCTGAGCCGCAGTCAGCTCCAGGTCTTGTTTTTGCTGACTGTATAGAGCTCTTGATTCTTTGGCTGCAAAGTATATAGTCAATCTGATTTCTATGTTGTCCATCTGGTGATGCCCATGTGTAGAGTCGTCTTGGAGGCTGTTGAAAGAGGGTGTTTGCTATGACCAGAGAATTATCTTGACAAAAATCTACAAGTCTCTGACCTTTATTTTGTACTCCAAGGCCAAGTTTACCAGTTATTCCAGGTGTCTTTTGGTTCCCTACTGTAGCATTCCAATCTCCTATCATGATAGTAATATATTTTCTTGGTGTGTTGAATGTCTTAATAGAACTGGACAACTTCAGCATCCAAGGTTGGAGCATAGACTTGGATCACTGTGATATTAAATGGCTTGCCTTGAATTCAAATTGAAATCATTCTGTCATTTATTGGGTTGTAACCGAGCACTGCTTTGGCCACTCTTTGATTGACTAGGATGGTTACCCCATTTCTTCTGCGGGATTCTTGACCACAATAGAAGATCTGGTGGTTTTCTGATGTGAAATGTCCCATTCCAGTCCATTTAAATTCCCAGGATAGGAAGGATGTTCTGATAGGAGCCTTTATCTCCCTCACTGGCCAGATAAAGTGGCCCCTGCATGGAAACTTAAACCAGACAGTACCATTTCCCAGGCTTTTCCTCTTTCAACCTTTAGACACCTAAAAGAAAAAAAAAGCTCAGGAAAGTTACCTTCTTTAGTCCTATTTGGGAAAGAGAGCTCAGTGATGTACAGTATTTCTATTCTATAGAGAAAATATTTCATTAATTTGATGAGGTTATAAATATATGATTCATTAACCAATTTTGGAGCTGCAATGAAGAGGTTATGCTTGAATGTCTTGCTTATGGATATTCAGTAATCTGTGATGTTATCTGTCATAAGGAACAAAGGAAAGATAACTTTCCCAGATGACACCCTGCTGGTGATCAAAAAAGAAATGGTCAGTACTAAAAGCCTCAGGGATGAATTTGCATCATGAACACAAAGCATGGGAACCACCTTAAAAGAGACAAGAGGTGGAGCAAAGGTGAAATGAAGAATCACATCCAGTCATTCACTGACGAAAGATTTGAATGGCTGGGACAATTTTCAAGGTGTGGCTATGATGTGTATAATGGGGCTAAATAGACTTGGAGGTTAGTAGAATTACAGTGCCTTGCTAAAGTATTCACCCCCCTTGGCATTTTTCAGGTTTTGTTGCCTCAACACCTAAAATTAACATGGATTGTTTGAGGATTTGCATAATTTAATTTACAGAACATGCCCACAACTTTGAAGATGTTTTTGCTTTTTTATTGTGAAGCAAACAACAAATAGGACAACATAACATAAAAAGTCAATGTGCATAACTATTTACCCCCCAAAAGTGAATACTTTGTAGAGCCACCTTTTGCGGCAATCACAGCTCCGAGTCGCTTTGGATAAGTCTCTATGAGCTTGCCACATCTTACCACTGGGATTTTTGCTCATTCCTCCTGGCAAAACTGCTTCAACTCCTTCAAGTTGGATGGTTTGCGCTTGTGAACAGCAATCTTTATGTCTGACCACAGATTTTCTATTGGATTGAGGTCTGGGCTTTGACTAGGCCATTCCAACACATTTACCTGTTTCCCCTTAAACCACTCAAGTGTTGCTTTATGGGCTTCATAACAAAGGAGGTGAATACATATGCACATGCCAATTTTCTGTTTTCTATTTCTAAAAAATAGTTTTATGTATACATTTTTCTCATTTTAGTTCACCAACTTAGACTTTTGTGTTCTGATCCATCACATACAATTCAGATTAACAAAACATTGAACTTATGGCTGTAATGTAACAAAATAGGTAAAAAGTCAAAGGCGGTGAATACTTTTGCAAGGCACTGTAGTTCTATATGTAGCCTTTTTGGATGAAACACTCTGTCTTTAGATTTATACTGTATCAGTGATCTGATTAATTATTTTTCTTTGTATGCCAACATCAATAATAAAATAATGCACATGATTGTGTAAGTTGCTTGCGACAAAGTATCCAATAATAACTGCTTGTAGCCAGACCACATACAAACACACAACTGTGCTGCACCATCTGACAGAGCACTGAAAACCAATTGAAATTGATGCATATTTCACTGTTTTATACAAAACAGTTAATCCTTAAAAATGCTTCTTAACAGCTGAATGTGGAACATTCTTGACCCAAAGTTCTGAAACGTTATTAAAACAGTGTAAAAGATTCAGATTGAAAAAAACATTTTACATCTATTCCACTTAATTTTAACTGTACTACATGAGGATGCAGAGCAGTATCCAGTCCGAAGTCCCTTTCATCATAATCTTACCTAGATATTTGCTTTTGTCATAATAATATTCTGCACACTGTAAAATGCTGGAGTATAAAGTATTTAAATATTAAAATAAAGAGTGAATAGCAGTAGCTGTATGTTTGTACAAGGAATATAACAAGTATTCCAAAAGGTTAATAGATTGGCTAAATTAGAACATGAAGAGTTTATTGGAAAGGAAAGTAAGACTAACTCTTAAAACAATTTTTTTTTTAAATATATTAATGGAAAAAAGTCTAGGAAAGAAAATAGAATGACTGATAAATAGTGACCAGGAAAAGGAAGATAAGTTAAATAAAGTACAAGTGGTTCTGACACTGCAAATAAATTGGCATGCACTACTTTCATCAAATAATTGGTTAATATAGGATCAAATCCAAAAGTGGCTGGAAAAATCAAATATCAATAAAGCACCAGGTGCATATGGAATACATCCAAGGGTACCGATTGAACTGGGTTTTTTAACTGCCAGGCCTTTAAGTCTAAGATTTCAAGACTAATTCTCCACAGGCGCAGAAAATGGCAACAAAAATAATAAGGGGAATGGAGCCCCATTGAATTTGGAGTCCATAATGGCATTGGCACACCAGCAAAGGCTGCGGGCTTGAAATTCGGCTACGTTACAGAGCTATCAAAAGAGATCGTCATCATTACGTCACGGAAAAATGGAGGTAAGATTTCAAAGCCTTAAGGATTTTAATTATGAGTTTCGATCGGACCCGCATTCCAGAAATAATGCAATATCAATAAATCAGTAAATATGATATTCTAGTCCATGCGAGTTACATTATATGTATTAACACTTTGATTCCCGGGATTGATATAACACGAAATTAAACAGAAACAAATGTATTTTATATTGCAGATTTGCGAGCTTGAGAATGTTGTACTATTCATTTTCATACCTAACATCATATTCCCTTTCATTGAAAATATAGTAGTGTGTGTATATTTGTGTTTACAGTGCTACGGATTGGACTTTAACCCACTTGCGGGTCCTCTCTAGTACCCGTTGATTTTTTGGCTCTATTTTTGGGCTATGGGTTTGAACGCCAGTGGATTCGTAGCAATTTAATAGTGATTTTCGAACATAACAGTTATGTGCTTGATAGATCAAAGGATTTGCGCCCGCGGAGTTCAAATTTTGATATCCCGTAGGGTTTTTCTGCCTGTAACCCACAGATCATTAGAGAGTTGCTTTACATGGGTTCTTTGTGTACTGGGTTAGTAGGACACAGTCAATCAGCTCAGAACTGGATCAGCAAATATTAGGTTTAATAGCAATAAATAGTTTGCAAGACAGAATAAAACAAAACCAAACAATGGAAATAACAGGCCTATCTCCCTATTTACCAGTTATCTCACTAAACATGCTCATACCCAGCTAACCCTGGTGGAGCAAATGAAACAAACCATCCCAAATAGTGATGTTGCGAACATAACATTTTCGGTTCGCTAACCGCCGCAAATGTTCGCGAACCGGCGAACCCGGCGAACTGCCATAGACTTCAATGGGCAGGCAGATTTTAAAACCCACAGGGACTCTTTCTGGCCACAATAGTGATGGAAAAGTTGTTTTAAGGGGACTAACACCGGGATCCATGTCAAAACTCCCAAGGAAAATTACATAGTTGATGCAGAGTCTGGTTTTAATCCATTAATCCATAAAGGGCATAAATAACCTAACATCCTCCTCCATCATCATCCTCCCCTGTATATCTTTACCCCCTCCCTCATAATCCTCCCCTGTATCTCTTTACCCCCTCCCTCATCATCCTCCCCTGTGTCTCTTCCCCCTCCATCATAATCCTCCCCTGTGTCTCTTTCCCCTCTCCCTCATCATCCTCCCCTGTGTCTCTTTTCCCCCTCCCTCATCATCTTCACCTGTGTCTCTTCCCCCCTCCCTCATCATCCTCCCCTGTGTCTCTTCCCCCCCTTCCTCATCACCCTCCCCTGTATCTCTTTACCCCCTCCCTCATCATCCTCCCCTGTGTTTGTTTCCCCCCTCCCTCATCATCCTCCCCCCTCCCTTGATGATAAGGGGGGGAAGAGACACAGGGATAAGTGTGAGGGGTGTTAGGGTAAGGGGTGTTAGGGATAAGGGTGAGGGGGTTGGGTGTTAGGGTGAGGGGTGTTAGGGATAAGTGTGATGGGTGTTAGGGTAAGGGATGTTAGGGTTAGGTGTTAGAGTAAGGGCTGTTAGGAATAAGTGTAAGGGGGTATTAGGGTTAGGTGTTAGGGTGAGGGGAGTTAGGGATAAGTGTGGGTGGTGTTAGGTCTTAGGGATAAGTGTGAGAATGTTAGGGTTAGGTGATAGGTTGATGGGTGTTATGGATAAGTGTGAGGGGTGTTAGGGTTAGGGTAAGGGGTGTTAGGGATAAGTGTGATGGGTGTTAGGGTAATGGATGTTAGGGTTAGGTGTTAGGGTAAGGGCTGTTAGGGATAAGTGTAAGGGGGTATTAAGGTTAGGTGTTAGGGTGAGGCATGTTAGGAATAAGTGTGAGGGGTGTTAGGTCTTAGGGATAAGTGTGAGAATGTTAGGGTTAGGTGTTAGGTTGATGGGTGTTATGGATAAGTGTGAGGGGTGTTAGGGTTAGGGTAAGGGGTGTTAGGGATAAGTGTGATGGGTTTTAGGGTAAGGGATGTTAGGGTTAGGTGTTAGGGTAAGGGCTGTTAGGGATAAGTGTAAGGGGGTATTAGGGTTAGGTGTTAGGGTGAGGGGTGTTAGGGATAAGTGTTAGGGGTATTAGTGTAAGGGGTGTTAGGGATAAGTGTGAGGGGTGTTAGGGTTAGGTGTTAGGGTGAGGGATGTTAGGGTTAGGTGTTAGGGATAAGTGTGAGGGGTGTTATGGTTAGGGTAAGGGGTGTTAGGGATAAGTGTGATAGGTGTTAGGGTAAGGGATGTTAGGGTTAGGTGTTAGGGTGAGGCATGTTAGGAATAAGTGTGAGGGGTGTTAGGTCTTAGGGATAAGTGTGAGAATGTTAGGGTTAGGTGTTAGGTTGATGGGTGTTATGGATAAGTGTGAGGGGTGTTAGGGTTAGGGTAAGGGGTGTTAGGGATAAGTGTGATGGGTGTTAGGGTAAGGGATGTTAGGGTTAGGTGTTAGGGTAAGGGCTGTTAGGGATGAGTGTAAGGGGGTATTAGTGTTAGGCGTTAGGGTGAGGCATGTTAGGAATAAGTGTGAGGGGTGTTAGGTCTTAGGGATAAGTGTGAGAATGTTAGGGTTAGGTGTTAGGTTGATGGGTGTTATGGATAAGTGTGAGGGGTGTTAGGGTTAGGGTAAGGGGTGTTAGGGATAAGTGTGATGGGTTTTAGGGTAAGGGATGTTAGGGTTAGGTGTTAGGGTGAGGGGTGTTAGGGATAAGTGTGAGGGGTATTAGTGTAAGGGGTGTTAGGGATAAGTGTGAGGGGTGTTAGGGTTAGGTGTTAGGGTGAGGGATGTTAGGGTTAGGTGTTAGGGATAAGTGTGAGGGGTGTTATGGTTAGGGTAAGGGGTGTTAGGGATAAGTGTGATAGGTGTTAGGGTAAGGGATGTTAGGGTTAGGTGTTAGGGTAAGGGCTGTTAGGGATAAGTATAAGGGGACATTAGGGTTAGGTGTTAGGGTGAGGGGTGTTAGGGATAAATGTGAGGGGTGTTAGTGTAAGGGGTGTTAGGGATAAGTGTGAGGGGTGTTAGGGTTAGGTGTTTGGGTGAGGGATGTTAGGGTTAGGTGTTAGGGATAAGTGTGAGGGGTGTTAGGGTTAGGTGTTAGGTTGAGGGGTGTTAGAGATAAGTGTAAGGGGTGTTAGGGTTAGGTGTTAAGGTGAGGGATGTTAGGGTTAGGTGTTAGGGATAAGTGTGAGGGGTGTTAGGGTTAGGGTAAGGGGTGTTAGGGATAAGTGTGAGGGGTGTTAGGGTTAGGGTGAGGGGTGTTATGGATAAGTGTGAGGGGTGTTAGGGTTAGGTGTTAGGGTGAGGGGTGTTAAGGATAAGTGTAAGGGGTGTTAAGGTTAGGTGTTAGGGTGAGGGATGTTAGGGTTAGGTGTTAGGGATAAGTGTGAGGGGTGTTAGGGTTAGGGTAAGGGGTGTTAGGGATAAGTGTGAGGGGTGTTAGGGTTAGGGTGAGGGGTGTTAGGGATAAGTGTGAGGGGTGTTAGGGTTAGGTGTTAGGGTGAGGGGTGTTAGGTATAAGTGTAAGGGGTGTTAGGGTTAGGTGTTAGGGTGAGGGATGTTAGGGTTATGTGTTAGGGATAAGTTTGAGGGGTGTTAGGGTTAGGGTGAGGGGTGTTAGGGATAAGTTTAAGGGGTGTTAGGGTTAGGTGTTAGGGTGAGGGATGTTAGGGTTAGGTGTTAGGGATAAGTGTGAGGGGTGTTAGGGTTAGGGTAAGGGGTGTTAGGGATAAGTGTGAGGGGTGTTAGGGTTAGGGTGAGGGGTGTTAGGGATAAGTGTGAGGGGTGTTAGGGTTAGGTGTTAGGGTGAGGGGTGTTAGGGTTAGGTGTTAGGGTGAGGGATGTTAGGGTTAGGTGTTAGGGATAAGTGTGAGGGGTGTTAGGGTTAGGGTGAGGGGTGTTAGGGATAAGTGTGAGACGTGTTAGGTGTTAGGGTGAGGGGTGTTAGCGATAAGTGTAAGGGATGTTAGGGTTAGGTGTTAGGGATAAGTGTGAGGGGTGTTAGGGTTAGGGTAAGGGGTGTTAGGGATAAGTGTGAGGGGTGTTAGGGTTAGGGTGAGGGGTGTTAGGGAAAAGTGTGAGGGTTGTTAGGGTTAGGTGTTAGGGTGAGGGGTGTTAGGGTTAGGTGTTAGGGTGAGGGATGTTAGGGTTAGGTGTTTGGGATAAGTGTGAGGGGAGTTAGGGTTAGGGTAAGGGGTGTTAGGGATAAGTGTGAGGGGTGTTAGGGTTAGGTGTTAGGGTGAGGGGTGTTAGGGATAAGTGTAAGGGGTGTTAGGGTTAGGTGTTAGGGTGAGGGATGTTAGGGTTAGGTGTTAGGGATAAGTGTGAGGGGTGTTAGGGTTAGGGTAAGGGGTGTTAGGGATAAGTGTGAGGGGTGTTAGGGTTAGGGTGAGGGGTGTTAGGGATAAGTGTGAGGCATGTTAGGGTTAGGTGTTAGGGTGAGGGGTGTTAGGGATACGTGTAAGGGGTGTTAGGGTTAGGTGTTAGGGTGAGGGATGTTAGATTTAGGTGTTAGGGATAAGTGTGAGGGGTGTTAGGGTAAGGGGTGTTAGGGATAAGTGTAAGGGGTGTTAGGGTTAGGTGTTAGGGTGAGGGGTGTTAGGGATAAGTGTAAGGGGTGTTAGGGTTAGGTGTTAGGGTGAGGGATGTTAAGGTTATGTGTTAGGGATAAGTTTGAGGGGTGTTAGGGTTAGGGTGAGGGGTGTTAGGGATAAGTGTAAGGGGTGTTAGGGTTAGGTGTTAGGGGGAGGGATGTTAGGGTTAGGTGTTAGGGATAAGTGTGAGGGGTGTTAGGGTTAGGGTAAGGGGTGTTAGGGATAAGTGTGAGGGGTGTTAGGGTTAGGGTGAGGGGTGTTAGGGATAAGTGTGAGGGGTGTTAGGGTTAGGTGTTAGGGTGAGGGGTGTTAGGTATAAGTGTAAGGGGTGTTAGGGTTAGGTGTTAGGGTGAGGGATGTTAGGGTTAGGTGTTAGGGATAAATGTGAGGGGTGTTAGGGTTGGGTGCTAAGGTGAGGATAGGATGATGATAAGGGGGGGAAGAGACACAGGGGTGTTCTTGCAGCAGAGATCAAAAGAGTCCTTCAGGACTGTATTGCACACTGTGTACAGTAGCCTAGCTATGGTTTTCCCTATTGATGCAGTATCACCTACACTCAGCCTCCTCTCAGTAAGACTGCAAGTTAGTTATGATTCCAAAATGGCTGCTGTACATGAGGTAGAAGGGTGTGGAAGGCAGGGTATGATGCTGATTGGCTGGAATGTGTCTGCTGACTATGAGTTGCAGGGTCAAAGTTTGCTCAATGATAAAGTATAGGGGGCGGGTCGAATATTGCATATGTTCGCAGTTCGCCGCGAACGCGAACATGCTATGTTCGCCGGGGACAGTCCGCCGGCGAACTATTCGCAACATCTCTAATCCCAAACAATTAGTCCAGACTCTCACTCCTACTCTGTGGCTTGTGTATCAGCCCCATGCTACAATGTCTCTGTATCTTTTCAGCAGAATAACAAGACACTTCACTCTCTGGGTGTTTCCACTCATTCTCAGCTCCACTGGGTCTCTGTTTGCAGTTTCTCTGTCATAGTCTTTCTGTCTCTGCTGACCTCTCTGACTGTAGCTCTGCAAAAATGGCCACACTAATCTCTATGGCCCAATCTTTTAAAGTCTCTGATCAACCTAATACATATATGCATATAAATATATATACATGTACTATCTCTATATAGCACACAGTCCCTCTCAACAACCACCCCCACCAGGCACCCACCCCTCTCAGCAACCACTTTACACAGCACCCATCCCTATCTTCTTTGCTCCCCTTTCACACAATCCATCCCCCAGTATATTGCTGTCACTTTGTAGCCCTTGCTTTCTTCCCTTCTTGCCTGATACACATCCCTAGCGTGGCAAATTGCCCCACATTGCTCCCTCTTGGAGGTTCAGAGAGGTGTTCAGCCAAGCAGGCTCAGCTGGGACCAGAAGAGGTCCAGGTGGGCCAGCAGGTGCCTGGAGTTGGGTGGGGGCCCCAAGGGGGCCCTTAAACTGTAGAAAAAAATTAAATGCAAAAAGTACACATCACATCCAGGCCCATTCAGAGGAGGGCCCCGGTGCACTACTCCCCCTGCACCACTGGTTGTTTCTACCCTAATTCCCTTTACCCATGAGAAAGGTCCACTGTGCCTTAAATGGTGATCGTCAATTACCTTACTGAACTAAAGTCAACTTATTATCCTGCATGTGGTGGTCGCATTAGTACAGGTTAGGTTTTGTCACGGTGCATTAAATTGGTCCAGAAATAAGCAAGTTAAGGTAGGAAATTAAAGTCTGCAATAAATTAAAAACTGTATTTCCTTGTCGATTTTATACCCTGGACACCTTCAATCCCTTTTCTAGCCAAATACAATAATAATGCCATGCAAACACAGTCCAAGCAGAAATCTAAGCAAATTCAGACAGCTTGCTTCTTGCATTTATTTCAGATGATGCACATATATTAATTAGCTTGAGCATTGCATCACAGAGAAACATATTATCCTTGCTGCTCTTTCTGGGACATTTTCAATAAATGGAATAGCTTGTGGACTTTAGAATAACAAAATATTAGAATCCTTTCCAGTCTATATAGAGGAGATATGAATCTAGGAAATTATTAGAATTAGAATAGAATATTAGAATATTTTTAATTCTTAAAAGAACATTCACACACTTAAGCCTTATAATAATATCTGTAATCCCAACTAAAAAAATAAATACATAATTATATAAATATATAATTATCTAAAATGCTTCAAACCTTTTATTATTTCAATGAAAATAGATTTGCATATAACTGCATAAGGAAAAAGAAATCTGAAACTCTGCAACACACATACAAACAGAGAGATGAACATAATATCAAAGATTATGTAAAGGAGATATACAAAGTTTACTATTGCCGTAAAGCTTAAATTGAAGGTATCACCACAATGTACACTGTGACACATTTTGACACCCACAATAAAATAGTGTTTGTGCATGCATTAAAAGCTGTGAGCTAACCTACATTACAGTGGTAAAAAGAATCTGTGAAAGAGACAATATGATCACATATAAGGCGCTCCTTGCCAGCAACTAAGGTGGAGGCTCTACGGCCTCACATGCGTTAACAAACACCCTCACAAGCGGCACTACCACGGACTTACACTAAAAAAATTAGAGATGCAAAAATACTACCTTAACGGAAAAAATATGACCTTAACGGCAGAACCGCACGCACAAAAAAACATTAAAAACACAATAAATACCCTCAAAATAGACATAAAAAGCTTACCCACAGCAAGGGACTCCTTTTAAGTCCAAATTCCCGAGTTCAGACACAGGAAAATCCCCTAAGCAAGAGAAAAAATGGCCGGCGAAAAAACGAAAACGAGGCTCAAAGTCCCAGGACTGCCCAGCCACGTACAACGTACCCAAGAAGGGATCCGAGATAAGCTCGGAAACCCGCATTAACCCCACGGGATCCGAGATAAGCTCGGAGACCCGCATTAACTCCACATTAACCATCACAGTGGGGGACCCCTGCTGCAATGAAAATTCCAGTGTTACGGGTCCTTAAAAGACTGTAAAGGTCCTTAAAGGACCCGTAATAAAAAAAATAAAAAAAATACCCTATCACGCATGGGGCTCTATACAGAGCCGCATCAACCCCTAAAAAATAAACCCTTAATTAACCCCGTCACTCATGCCGGTCAATACAGCCCCCCATAAGCACTTAATGAACCCTGTCACTCATGGGGGTCAATACAGACCCCCATAAGCCCTTCATTAACCCTGTCACTCATGGGGCTCAATACAGACCCCCATAAGCACTTAATTACCTCCCTCACTCATGGGGGTCAATACAGACCCCCATAAACCCCTAATTAACCCTGTCACTCATGGCGGTCAATACAGACCCCCATAATACATATAATTTACCCTGTCACTCACGGGGGTCAATAGAGACCCCCATAAACCAATAATTAACCCTTTCACTCATGGGGGTCAATAAAGACCCCCATAAGCCCATAAATAAGCCTGGCACTCATGGGGGTCAATACAGACCCCATAAACCATTAATTAACCCTGTCACTCATGAGGGTCAATACAGCCCCCCATAAGCACTTAATTAACCCTGTCACTCATGAGGGTCAATACAGACTGCCATAAACCCATAATTAACCCTGTCACTCATAGGGGTCAATAAAGACCCCCATAAGCACTTAGTTAACCCTGTCACTCATGAGGGTCAATACAGACCCCCCAAAAACCCTTAATTAAACCTGTCACTCATGAGGGTCAATACATCCCCCATAAGCACTTAATTAACCCTGTCACTCATGAGGGTCAATACAGACCCCCATAAGCACTTAATTAACCCTGTCACTCATGGGGGTCAATACAGACCCCCATAAACCCATAATTAACCCTGTCACTCACGGGGGTCAATAGAGACCCCCATTAACCCATAATTAACCCTTTCACTCATGGGGGTCAATAAAGACCCCCATAAGCCCATCAATAAGCCTGGCACTCATGGGGGTCAATACAGACCCCATAAACCATTAATTAACCCTGTCACTCATGAGGGTCAATACAGCCCCCCATAAGCACTTAATTAACCCTGTCACTCATGAGGGTCAATACAGACTGCCATAAACCCATAATTAACCCTGTCACTCATAGGGGTCAATAAAGACCCCCATAAGCACTTAATTAACCCTGTCACTCATGAGGGTCAATACAGACCCCCCAAAAACCCTTAATTAAACCTGTCACTCATGAGGGTCAATACATCCCCCATAAGCACTTAATTAACCCTGTCACTCATGAGGGTCAATACAGACCCCCAAAAAATCCTTAATTAACCTTGTCACTCATGAGGGTCAATACATCCCCCATAAGCACTTTATTAACCCTGTCACTCATGAGGGTCAATACAGACCCCCATAAGCACTTAATTAACCCTGTCACTCATGGGGGTCAATACAGACCCCCATAAGCCCTTTATTAACCCTGTCACTCATGGGGCTCAATACAGACCCACATAAACACTTAATTAACTCCCTCACTCATGGGGGTCAATACAGACCCCCATAAACCCCTAAATAACCCTGTCACTCATGGTGGTCAATACAGACCCCATAATACATATCATTAACCCTGTCACTCATGGGGGTCAATACAGTCCCCCATAAACCCATAATTAACCCTGTCACTCATGGGGGTCAATAGAGACCCCCATAAACCCATAAATAACCCTGTCACTCATGGGGGTCAATAAAGACCCCCATAAGCCCATAAATAACCCTGGCACTCATGGGGGTCAATACAGACCCCATAAACCATTAATTAACCCTGTCACTCATGAGGGTCAATACAGCCCCCCATAAGCACTTAATTAACTCCCTCACTCATGGGGGTCAATACAGACCCCCATAACCCCCTAAATAACCCTGTCACTCATGGTGGTCAATACAGACCCCATAATACATATCATTAACCCTGTCACTCATGGGGGTCAATACAGCCCCCCATAAACCCATAATTAACCCTGTCACTCATGGGGGTCAATAGAGACCCCCATAAACCCATAATTAACCCTGTCACTCATGGGGGTCAATAAAGACCCCCATAAGCCCATAAATAACCCTGGCACTCATGGGGGTCAATACAGACCCCATAAACCATTAATTAACCCTGTCACTCATGAGGGTCAATACAGCCCCCCATAAGCATTTATTTAACCCTGTCACTCATGAGGGTCAATACAGACCACCATAAACCCATAATTAACCCTGTCACTCATAGGGGTCAATAAAGACCCCCATAAGCACTTAATTAACCCTGTCACTCATGAGGGTCAATACACACCCCCATAAACCCTTAATTAAACCTGTCACTAATGAGGGTCAATACAGACCGCCATAAACCCATAATTACCCCGACACTCATGGGGGTCAATACAGACCCCCATAAACCCATAATCAGCCCTGTCACTCATAGGGGTCAATAAAGACCCCCATAAGCACTTAATTAACCCTGTCACTCATGAGGGTCAGTACAGACTACCATAAACCCATAATTAACCCTGACACTCATGAGGGTCAATACAGCCCCCCATAAGCAATTCATTAACCCTGTCACTCATGGGGGTCAATACAGACCCCCATAAATCCATAATTAACCCCATCACTCATAGGGTCAATACAGACCCCAATAAGCACTTAATTAACTCCCTCACTCATGGGGGTCAATACAGACCCCCATAAACCCCTAATTAACCCCCTCACTCATGGGGGTCAATACAGACCCCCATAATACATATCATTAACCCTGTCACTCATGGGTTAACTACAGACCCCCATAAACCCATAATTAACCCTGTCACTTATGGGGGTCAATAGAGATCCTCATAAGCCTCTATTTAACCCCATCAGTCCCATAAGGGTATATTATGCCCATTGTGGGCCTGTTACAACCCAACATTAACCACATAAGTGCCACAACGGTCCTCAAAGACAATCATGCCACTAAGTATAAACACTACACTGCACTATACCCCCCAATTAAATATTAAATATCAACTGAACACCCTATACACTAACCTATTAACACCTACACTACCTACACTACCTACCTACCCCCTAATAACCCCCAACCACTCTTATTACAGAAAAGAAAAAACTTAAGTCACCAAAAATAAAAAATCTACATTACATAAAATAAAAAAACCTAAATCACAAAAAATAAAAAATCTACATTACAGACAATAAAAAACCTAAGTCACAAAAAAATAAAAAATAAACCTTAAAGAAAATAAAAAAATACATTACAACCACCCCCCCCCCCCCCCCACTACAGAAAAAAACAATTACACACCTGAAAAGGAAATACATATAATACATACAATACAATACACCCCTATCTAATATACAATACATCCTATCTATGTAATATACATCCCCAAATATATCTAATATATATCACCCAATCTATCGAATATACAATAAATACTATCTATATAATATATATCCTATCTATCTAATATACATCCCCCAATCTATTTAAATGAATACCACAATCTAATATACAATACATGCTATCTATATAAAACACATACCCCTAGCTAACATACAATAATTGCTATCTATATATAAAATACTCTAATTCTAAGCTAAAATAAAATAATTAAGACCACTTACCTTTGCAGATGTCCCTTCAGGTCAGCCACCTAGGAAAAACAAATGAAAAAATGTATTGCAACACATTTACAGTAAATAGATAAACATTATAAACATTATAAATATTCTACTCACCTTTCCAGCATGTCCCGTCCTTCTTCTTTTCTTCTTCTCTGGTTTGGCCCCTGTTAAAAAAAACATAACATTAGAATACATACATAAACATAAAACAAAATAAAATAAACAGAATCTACATTGTACTTACCTCCCTGCGATGTCTCCAGCCTCCTCCTCTTATCGTTGCCATGCGTTATCCAATCAGAGTGGGATTTTGGGGTGTATCCCTTTCTCATTGGCTCACAATTGGTGTCTTCTGATTGGCTGAATTTGATAGACAGCATTTTCAGCCAACCAGGGCCCAACCGGGACACAAGAGGAGGAGGCCGGGGACATTGCAGAGAAGTAAGTATGATGTATATTATGTTTATTTTACTTTGTTTTATGTTTTGTATGTGTATTAATGTAATGTTTTTTTTTAACAGGGGCCGCGCCGGAGAAGAGGAAAAGAAGAAGGACGGGGACATGCTGGAAAGGTGAGTAGAATATATATAATATGTACTATGTTTATTCATTTTATGTCAATGTTGTACTCATTTTTTTATTTTTTTTTCCCTAGGTGGCTGATCTGAAGGGACATCTCAAAGGTAAGTGGTCTTAATTATTTTATTTTAGCTTTGAATTAGGGTTTCTAGATAGAGATAGCATGTACTGTATATTACATTGTGGGATGTATTGTATATTAGATAGATTGGGGGATGTATATTACATAGATAGAATGTATTGTATATTAGATAGATTGGGGGATGTATATTAGATAGGGGTGTATTGTATTTCATTTTATTTGTATTGTATGTATTGTATTGTATGCATTGTATTGTATATTAGATAGATTGGGGGATGTATATTACATAGATAGGATGTATTGTATATTAGATAGATTGGGGGATGTATATTACATAGATAGGATGTATTGTATATTAGATAGATTGGGGGATGTATATTACATAGATAGGATGTATTTGTATATTAGATGGATTGGGGGATGTATATTAGATAGAGGTGTATTGTATTTCATTTTATTTGTATTGTATGTATTGTATTGTATGCATTGTATTGTATATTAGATAGATTGGGGGATGTATATTACATAGATAGGATGTATTGTATATTAGATAGATTGGCGGATGTATATTACATAGATAGGATGTATTGTATATTAGATAGATTGGGGGATGTATATTACATAGATAGGATGAATTTGTATATTAGATAGATTGGGGGATGTATATTAGATAGGGGTGTATTGTATTGTATTTCATTTTATTTGTATTGTATGTATTGTATTGTATGCACTGTATTGTATATTAGATAGATTGGGGATGTATATTACATAGATAGGATGTATTGTATATTAGATAGATTGGGGGATCTATATTAGATAGGGGTGTATTGTATTGTATTTCATTTTATTTGTATTGTATGTATTGTATTGTATGCATTGTATTGTAAGTATTGTATTGTATGTATTATATGTCTTTCCTTTTCAGGTGTGTAATTTTTTTTTCTGTAGTGGGGGGGGGGTTGTAATGTAGTTTCTTATTTTCTGTAATGTTCATTTTTTAATTTTTTGTGATTTAGGTTTTTTTATTTTCTGTAATGTAGATTTTTTATTTTTTTGTGATTTAGGTTTTTTTCTTTTCTGTAATGTGGATTTTTTTTTTTGTGATTTAGTTTTTTTCTTTTCTGTAATTACAGTGGTGTGGAGGGGGTTATTAGGGGTAGGTATGTAGTGTAGGTAGATAGTGTAGGTGTTAATAGGTTAGTGTAGAGGGGGGTTAGTTGATATTTAATGTTTTATTGGGGGGTATAGTGCAGTGGAGTGTTTAGACTTAGTGGCATGATGGTCCTTGAGGACCGTCATGGCACTTATGTGGTTAATGTTGGGTTATAACAGGACCATAATGGTGTAGTGCTTACACTTTGGGTCATGAGGGTCCTGGATGACCCTCATGGCACTTATAGTGTTATTACATGCGTTCATTACTGTGTTAGAGGGGTCTATATAGTTGAGGCACACAATACACTCACATTGTGTGGCAAACAGCATTTCAACACTTTCTTTTATTGCCCATTTAATTTTTTGACGTGCAAGTCGCTAATTGTATATAAATATGATATAAATACTTAAAATGTTGTACTGTGTAAAAACACAAAATATAAAATAATGTTTGTTTAAGAAAATGTCAAAACCAAAAATGTAATGTTGGTCATTGCTTTTACTATATATCCATTATAGAATTTACAAAGATCTAATTACTAAAAGAAGCCATGTGGTGTGTTGTGATTGCACAAGAGTCAACAACCTATGACTCTAAAGCTAAATATTCCTAAATACAGGTCCACATATGGCTCATTTGGCTAATCACTAAACTAGGATGCATCGAGTTTAATATGGAGCTACTTTATCCAGAAAGACAATGCTTACTTTAAGGAAATTATTAATTCAGACTAGTAACAACTAGCGACATGCCTATCAAAAAATGACAGCAATAAAATTGTATGTCAGGTAATGCTGTTTGCCACACAATGTAAGGCTTTTAGTCCTCTGAGTACCTTTGGCGCTCATTGCAAGTCTCACGCTGTGTGCCTTCGGCGCTTATCACGTGGATCACAATGAGTGCCTTTGGCGTTAATTGCAAGCCTCTCCCTACTTTTGGCTGTCTGAGCAGCTTCGGGGCTCATTGCAAACCCAGCACAGAGCGCCTTTGGCGCTCATTGCAAGCCTCTCCCCTCATGTACTTTTGCTCCTCTGAGCACACTGGGCATTCATTGTGAGCTCCGTGCTGAGTGCCTTTGGCAAAGCGAGTCTCTCCTCTGCTCTGTTTTTTTTATATAAATATATTTTTTTATAATAATTAATTAATTAAATAATAAATTAATATACTTTACCAATTTGTAATGAATATATCCAGGAATCAATATGATGAAGAGCTAACAATCGCTGTTGTTTTTCTGCAGCATAGAATGTACATTTGGACTGTTGGTGACCTGAGGAGAAAGTGTCAGCAATGTGGCAAGTGTGCAGTATAAATAGGCTGTGTGCGCGAGGCTAAACCGTTTGTTTAGTTGTGCGGTAATGTTATTAGTTTCAAGTTAGTGTTGTAAAATGGCGGCAAGTGTGTGTTACGTGGGTCTGGAGCATTTTGCCTCATTCCTAATAGTGTATTGTGTATTGTTCCTGGGTAAAAGTCGTATGTGCCTGGCGGTGTTTTGTGTGTTTCGGGTTCGTGTAGCTTAGTTTTCATATTTTTAGCAGACATTTTTTCTCTTGCTTCAGCGATTTTTCCAGTGGCGAAACTCTGGAAATTCAACTTTAATTTGCGTGCAACCTCACTCCTAGACGTCCTTTCTGCCCCCTCCCCACGTGCTGTCTGTGATGTTTTTAGTGTGTTTTTTTTGTATTTCTTGTATTTTTCGTGTTTCTGGATGTGCGTGGTTCGGCTATTAAGTTTGTATTTTGTGCGGGTCGTATTTTTTTTTCTTTTAATTGTGTTACGGGTCGTAATTTTTTCAGGCAATTTTTTCAAAGTGCTACTGTTCTCGCACTATGAATTGTGTATTTGAGTTTTCTGTTCTGTAGTGCCGGGGTCGGGAGTAATTTTTTTTAGCTATTTGTTCAAAGTGCTACGGGTCTCGCCCTGTGAATTGTGTATTTGAGTTTTTTGTTGTTCTGTAGTACTGCGGGTCATAGGTATGATACTTTATGCGTGCTGGGTCGTGAGTGCTCCCTGCCAAAGTCATGCAGCGTTGTAGGGATGAGCGCCTACGGCGCTCATCTCTACAAGCGCAGTGAGTGCCTTCGGCGATCCCTGCCTAAGTCTTACAGGCATCGTAGGGATAAGAGCCCATGGCGCTCATCTACACGAGCGCAAGGATCGCCTTTGGCGCTCCTTGCCTGGCCACAACCGTGGCCCTCGCTTTGCGAGCCTGCAGTTTTAACGTTGCATTACCAACATGCCCACACTGCTGAGAATTATATATGTGAGGGCCCCCATGCTAATCTAGCAGTGCAATGCTGGTATTACCATAAATCACCTGTGGGAGCTTTGTTTTCTATGTTACACGTTTATGTTTGAAGGCCCTGGATTACCGCACCCACCCAAATTTACACCAATTAACGCCTAATTTACTGCCAGGAACAGGCCTTAAAAAGCCTGTGCAAAGGATTTGAGTTGTAGCTTATCTAGGACACAGGTCTCAGGAGTTTGGAGGGTTTTTGAGCAAGAGCAAGAGAGAGAAGGAGCTTTTTTGGTGTTTTCTTTTGGTTTCATTATATCCAGGTATTATATCACACTTAAATTCTTCAACACATAATTACTGATTGTACATAATTTACACACACATACAAACATATATATATAGCCAGGCCACCGCTTCCTCCCCTGTACCATTACAAATAATATCAGACACATAGTACACACATTTTTATTTTACCTCAAACACACAGACATATATATATACTAGCGACTTGCCCGTCAAAAAATGACGGCAATAAAATTGTAAGGCTGGGAATGCTGTTTGGCACACAATGTAAGGTTTTTGGTTGTCTGAGTCCCTTTGGCGCTTATTGCTAGCCCCGCTCTGAGCGCCTTTGGCGCTCATTGTGAACCTCTCCCCTGTTGTACTTTTGCTCCTCTGAGCACCCTCTGGGCTCATTGTGAGCCCTGTGCTGAGCTCCTTCAGTGCTCATCGCGTGGCTCGCAATGAGCCCCTCCCTGCTCGTGTAATTTTGGTGGTGTGAGCACCTTTGGCGCTCATTGCAAGGGCTGCGCTGATTGACTTTGGTGCTCATTGCGAACCTCTCCCCTCATGTACTTTTGCTCCTCTGAGCACTCTCGGCGCTCATTGTGGGCCCCGTGCTGAACGCCTTTGGAGCTCATTGCGATCCTCTCCTCTGTCCTACTTTTGGTTGTCTGAGCAGCCTGTGCGCTGATTGGGAGACCCGCGCTGAGCACCTATGGCGCTCATTGCGTAACTCACAATGAACGCCTTCGGTGCTCATTGCGCGGCTCTTTGCTCGTTTAATTTTGGTGGTCTCAGCACCTTGGTCAGTGACTGCAAGGGGCGCGCTGATTGGCTTTGGTGAGCCTCTCCTCTTGTGTACTTTTGCTCCTCTGAGACCCATGCTGAACGCCTTTCTGGGTCATTGCTATCCTCTCCCCTGGAAATGTGCAGTGTAAATAGACTGCGTGCGCAAGGGTAAACCGTTTGTTTAGCTGTGTAATTTGGCATTTTGTAATGGTAATGTTGTAAGTTAGTGTTGTAAAATGGCGGCGATTGTCCATGTGTGACGCGTGTGTGGAGCATTTTCTGCTGTCCCTAATAGTGTATTTTATACCTTGTACATGCCTGTGTAAAAGTCTTATGTGCTTGGTGGTGTTATGCGTGTTTAGGGGTCGTGTAGCCTCGTTTTCGTTTTTTGGGGCGACATTTTTTTTCTCGCTTAGTCGATTCTCGTGTGTGAAAACTCAGCAAATTGTGATTAAATTGTCGTGCAACCTAACTCCAAGATGTCGTGCCTGTCCCCACGTGCGGTGAGTGGTGTTTTTCTTTTTTTTGTGTGTTAATTTTGTTGTTGTTATTGTTCTGTTTTTTGTATGTGCGCCTTTAAGTTGGTACTTTTTTAAACTCGTATTATGTTTTTTTCTAAGGGCCGCGGCTCGTAGTTTTTTGTGTCAAAGTCTTATGTGCTTCATGGTGTTATGCATGTTTATGGGTCGTGTAGCCTCGCTCTGTGGTTTTTCGGCCACCATTTTTTATTTTGCGTAGGCAGTTTTCGTGTAATGAAACTCGGCAAATTGTGGTTAAATTGTGCAACCTGACTCCCAGACATTGTGCCTGTTCCCCTTGCTGTGAGTGTTTTTTGTTCATTTTTTTTTTTTTTTTTTTTTTTTTATGTGCACGGTTCGGCCATTAACTTCGTATTTTTATTACCTCGTATTTTTTTTTGGGGGGGGGTAAGTGCATCTTTCCTTTTTGCAATTTCTACAGGCTGTAATTTTAAAATTAGTGCCCCAAGCAATGGGCACACATATCGCTATCAGAGGGCTCAAATATCACTATCAGCAGTTGCCAGATTCAAATGTTTGTCAAACAATTGGGTCCTCATTCAATTAGAATGTTGGCAATTGAATAGGGCTCTATATAAGCACATAACATATTTTTTGACAGAAGTTTTTAGTTAGTGAAAACCTTGGTTTTGGATAGAAGTTCAGTAACAAAAAAGTTCAGTCAAAATTTTTTGTATGTGCTTATATAGAGCCCTATTCAATTGGGCACACGGAATTGAATGAGGCTCTTGGTGATTACACTGAACTATGATTGTTAATTCCAAGAATAATTCCAAATGATAAAACATCCAATTCAGCCAATGTATGGGTGTGCCTACTGAAGCATATGCAGGTTCTGATTCTGTAGGGTTGCATGTTCAATGTAATATACTAGCTAGCCTATCATGAACAATGGTTCAGCAGCATGTTAACAACTATTGCTGAGAGAAGTTCACTGATTGGTCAGTCCCACCCACTGCACAGCAAGTTCGGGAGAGCAAGTATCCAAATGAGATGCAAATGTCCGACTGCAGATATGAGGCACAACCAATCTGGCTCATTATATAGCACAATGATTATGTGGGTATTGCAATAACTACTGCCAATGACTATATTTGAATCAATCATGACACATTCCTCAACATGTCAGATATATAGAAAGTAGGAGGAGGAACCAGATTATGCTACCGTCACTGAGAATCCCTAGGAAGAGGTGAAAAAGGGGGTAGCACTTATATCTGAGGGCATTGCTTGTGCAACTGGTTTTGAAACTGACATCAGGAAAACCTTGGAGAAGGTTTGGCCAGAGAGACCCTTCCCTGCTTGGAAGAGTGTACCCCACGGCCCTAATCCTGGATCAGCCATTGTTCCCTGCCATCACCTCCAACTACACTTCCCACAACCTCCTGGACCACCATCCATCAGGGCCATGACAACCTCCAGTCACCACACCGGCTCTTCAGCACCTCCCCACTCTGACTCCACTACAACCATCATCTCCGCCTTCTTTTGCCACATATCGACCTGGCACATCACACGACTTTCCGACTCATACAATCAATCGATCAGAGATTCAAGAAGCTCTAGTAACTGAAGATGCCTCACTAGAACCAATCTAGGCCCAGTTGACAACCCAGCAGACATCCCATGGGGAAGAGATGAAGCTGTTGAGAGCTGAGGTCATCACGTCAAGCACCATCCATAAGAGCTGGGGTGCAACCTGTACCTTGCACCAAGGGCCCTGGCCTCTGAGGGTCCCTGCGGACCTCTCAAAACCCCACTTCTCTCCATTGAGCCCTGTGGCCCCACTGTGTCCCACTGCAGACCCCAAGTGTCCCCGCAGCCCCCCATTGGCCCCCACTGCACTCAAGTGGCCCCCACAGGTCCTATGTGGCCCTCAGTGGGCCACCAGTGGCCCCAACAGCTCTTCTAAGGCCCCCACAGGTCCCCTGTGGCCCCACAGCCCTCTAGTAGCCCACGCCGTCTTCATGGGCCCATACAGTGTTCTCTGTGACCCAAGCAAGCCCCCTGTAGCCCCTGCAAATCTTTTAAAGCCCCATGGGTCCCCTGTGGCCCCAAGGACCCCTTGTGGCCCCCAGGGCCTCCTCTGACCCTCACCAATCCTTATGGCCTCTGCAGACATCCCTGATGTATCCTGTGGCCCCTGCAGCTCCTTATGGCCCTTTATTATCCCCTGTGGTCCCCATGGATCCTCTTTGGCCCCTTGGGAACCCCCTGTGGCCTCTTTGCGGCCCCTGCAGACCTCCCGTGAGACCCCTGTGGCCCCTGCAGCTCTTTATGGCATACTGTGGCCTCCCAGGGCCCACCTGCAGGTACTGTGGCCCCTTTTCTTACCCCTCAGCCTCCTGTGGACCCTCGCGGACCTCTTTGGCCTCCCTCAACCCCCTCTGTTCCCCCTTATCCCTCTGTGGCCCTCACAGACCTCTGCAGCCTCCCTCAGCCCGCTGTGTTTCCCCACAGCCTCCTGTGGCCCCTCATCGACCTCTGTGGCCTACCTCAACCCCCTGTCCCCTTGGTCATTGCAAACCCCTGTGGCCACCTGCTGACCTCTTTGTCCTCCCTCTGCCTTTTATGGCCCCCTAGGTCCTTGCAGGCCCCTGTGGCCTCCCGCAGACTTCTGTGAATTTTAGCCCTCTGGCCTGCCGTGGCCCCTCCTCACCCGCGGAAGTGGGAGATGAGGAGACACAACCTCCAAGTGGAGCGTTTTCAGCAAATGCAGTTCAGTGAAATCCAGAACCAGAGTGATTCGGCAAACACACACAGATAGACTTATTATGGTGCACTCTGGATTCTGTTACTGAATTGAATCAACATTTGGCCATAATATCTGAAGCCATGCCTCCTCATCTCCCTATATGTCTCCAACACCTGCTGCTACCCAGTCACCAGCAGATCACATATCACCTCCTCCAACCCCCCTTGTCTTAGGAGAGGGAGAAAGTGTAGCGGCACAGGGGGAGGGAGCCCTGACCAGAGAAAGAGAAGGAGATAGGGGCTTCATCAGTTTTTGGGAATATATTCATCCATATGTTTAAATACTCATGCATGTCAACAGAGTAGATTATCAATGATATGTAAATAATTTTAAATAATCACGTAGTCCATAATGATTTTCTCTTTGGACACATATGGTTATTTTTAGCATTTCAACATTGATGGTCACTGAGGAATGATGTTGAAAAAAAGGAACAATGTATGTGCTATACACATTATTTGTTACCTCTATTTTATGAGGTGAGGACAGATGAGATATCTCTTCATTTGATTATGGCTACTTTGGTTTAATGTCCACATGTGAATGTAGTAGATGCTATGCATCATTATTATACAGTTTTACAATTTTTTAATTTTGCATTAGTCCTTTTTGCCAAACAGTTGCCTCTTGCCTTCATGGGAGTTACAGGTGCAGTCGCAGTTTTCTAATTAATTATTGCCCTCTTGAGAGTTGAGGTGCAGTCCTCATTTTGTAATCAATTATATCTCTTACTGATCAATCTGATATTAAATTTCTTTGAGGCAAATCAAACTTCCATTACCTCTTCTGGTTTGCTACCTTTTTGTGGCAAAGGGGCTTTTGTACTTGAATGTGAGCTATACCATGTAGGGTAACCCAAGATGGGCAGGTCATAGCAGAGAGATCAGATAAACTGTGTTTCACTGGAAAAGGAACTGGCAACACACTTGAGTATTTTTGCCAAGAAAACCGTATGGATAAGTAAAACCAGAAAGAAAGAAAGATATGTCTGGCGTGATGCGTCCATTTAGTGACTGAGATTTGGACATGTGTAAAGAACTGAACATCAACATCCATAAATTCGATTTTGTCATCTGCAACAGTGTAAACAAATAATATAAGTAATATATTTACACAGTGGTTATCAGCCATTATTCAAATCAAATCCCTCTTCAAGATTGATCTCACACGCCCTATATATAAATATATCTATATTGTATGATATTGGCTGTGGTTATGTTCAATTATTATGAATGCTGAAGCCTATAGATAGATGTATATCAGATAAGTTGGTTAACTGTAACAGTATAAAACACTGTACTGTACATACAGATATTGCTAGATTTCTCTCCTCCTCTTGTTCCTTTTTAGCTTCTGATCATCTTATTTTTCTCATCATCATTTTTTCAGGTTCTACATATAGTAAAGTACTGTATGTGTCTTACCGAATTTGATTACATAATTCTTGAGTTGATGCGTCTGTGTAACTGAGCAGATGAGGACACAATGTATGTGCTAAGCACATTAATTGTTACTTCTATTTTATGAGGTGAGGACAGATGAGATATCTCTTCTTCTAATTTTGATTACCGTGGTGTCATGTCCACATGTGACTCTAGTAGATGTTATGCATCGTTGTTATACATTTTTACAATGTTCGACTTTCAGTCCTTTTTGACAAACAGCATCTTGCCCTCTTGGGAGCTGTGTCAAATATACATGTTATGAATGCACAGTTGTTTATATGTATTACTGAGATATGTGTATATAATAAAATAATGTTTTGTCATTCCTTATACTATGTATCTGTATTTATGATTGGGACTGCTTAGAGACATCAACATGAATCCCATTTCCAGAACTAACAGAGTTTTGTACACAGAACAACCGTCATTATACACATCCTGTGTTAAGCTAAGGTGGATGCGTATAATAGTTTAATTTAGTGATCATATACATCTATGTAATCGTGATATATGGATTACAGCATAATATACAGTAACTCCTGATTGATTGTGAGATATGTCTCCATACCTATGTATTTATGCACATGATTACTGAATACCTAGGTTTACATATCGCTAATCTCAGGTTCATCATAACGTGTTATAGCCACGTATTTACTTATTTCATATCTAATCTGATATTATTATCATCATTAATTAACACCAATTCACAGGAGGTAGTTCAAAGAAAAGGGTCAAATTGTAGTATATTTTTTGTTTGTAATGATGAGTCAGTCCAGTGGCGACCTCGCTCAGTGTACATCCTGTCATATGTATGCACTACTGGAACAGAAGATCCATAGTCCATACCTCTGTGAGAGGTGTGAGTATGTTGCCTCTCTGGAAACTAAGATTGGAGAATTGAATAGGAGAATTGCAGCACTTACTGATATTCCACTGGAAAGGGGGTTGGTGCTCATGGAGCACCGTTTTGTTGGGCCTAGCATGGAGGGTGGAGCTGCGGCTAGTGAGGATGTCCAGGGAGGTAGCTTGGTTACAGTTAGAAGGGGAAGAAGGGGGAACAGGTGCAGGAGACAGGCCAATACTGAGTTGGCAAGCACAAACAGATTTGCCAGATTGAGTGAAACTGTTGGAGATGTCCATTCAGGAATAGCAATGCCAGATAGAGCTGTGCCCTCTAACAGCTGGCAGAACAGTTCTAGACTGGGACAGAAAACTGGCAGGTAAAAATACTAATCATAAATGGACAACATTTAAATCCGTACTATATATACATACACATCGGCATATACCATGTGGGAATAAAAGTAAAAGGAGTAAATTACATCCAACGTGGCTTAACAATGATGTTAAGATCAAGATACAGAGTAAAAAACAGGCATTTAAATTATACGAAAGAGAGGGGACAAGGACTGCTTTACGGGAGTACAAGGAAATCAACAAGGCTTGCAAAAGGGCTATAAGACTAGCTAAAATAGAAAATGAAAAATTTGTTGCAAAAGAGAGTAAGACTAATCCTAAAATATTTTTTAAGTATATAAATGGGAAGAGGGCCAGGATGGAAGCTATAGGAGCATTACAATGTTAAACAGGCCGTCTGACAATTTGTGACCAGGAAAAGGCAGATGAGCTAATTAGGTTCTTTTCTGCGGTATACATAAAGGAGGTACCATTGGTTGGGTCACTGCACCATAATGGGGCTACACTACCTTCACCAAATAATAATGCAGGAAGAAATCCAAAGAAGGTTGGAAAAAATAAATGTCAAAAAACCCCAGGGTCTTGATGGAATACATCCAAGGGTACTAAGGGAACTGGGTTCTGTAATAGCCAAACCATTATATCTAATTTTTCAAGATTCACTCAAAACTGGGTCACTACAAGATGACTGGAGAAAAGCGGAGGTGATACCTATATTTAAGAAGGGGGCAAGAGCAAGTCCGGGGAATTATATACCTGTAAGCCTCACTTCTGTAGTGGGAAAGCTTTTAGAAAGGTTAATAAGGGATAATATATAAGAGTATATCTATTAAAACAGCATTATAAGTAAGAATCAACATGGGTTTATGAGGGATAGGTCGTGTCAAACAAATCTAATTAGTTTCTATGAGGAGGTTAGTAGGAACCTGGATCAAGGCAACTTAGTGGACAAAGTCTTTTTAGATTTTGCAAAGGCTTTTAATACAGTGCCACATGGGAGACTATTGTGCAAACTAAGGGATACAGAAATTGCAGAAAATATATGCACATGGATTGAGATCTGACTAAAAGGAAACAAAGGGTTGTTGTAAAGGTAACATACTTGGATTGGACTAATGTGGTAAGTGGGGTTCCTCAGTCCTCAGTATTAGGTCCTCTCCTTTTTAACATATTTATTAACGACTTAGAAGTAGGATTGGAAAGTAGTGTCTCCATTTTTGCTGATGACACAAAGTTGTGCAAGGTAATTAAATCAGAAAATGATGGATTTTCCCTCCAAAGGGATTTTCATAAGTGAGAGAAATGGGCAATTAAATGGCAGATGAGATTTGATATGAATAAATGTAAGGTTATGCATCTGGGAAGGAAAAATAACCATGCAATCTATAAACTTAATGAAGCAAATCTAGGGGTATCAGATATTGAAAGGAATTTGCGAGTGCTTGTGGACAACCGCCTACGTAACAGTTCTCAATGCCAAGCAGCAGCTTCAAAGGATAATAAACTATTAGCATGTATTAAGAAGGGTATAGAAGCAAGGGAGGCAGATATAATTCTACTACTATACAAATCCCTAGTATGCCCTCATTTCGAATATTGAGTACAGTTTTGGGCACAAATCCATAAAAAGGAAATTTTAGAACTGGAAAAAGTACAGAGAAGGGCTACAAAACTAATAAGGTAAATGGAGGGGCTAAGTTATGAAGAAAGACTAACCAAATTAAACTTATTTTCTCTAGAAAAAAGGTGTCTAAGATGGGTTATGATTACCCTATATAAATACATCCAGGGTCAGTATAAAGATTTGTCAAAGGGGGCTTTTTGTGCCAAGAGGTTTTCAACTGACAATATCAACTGAGAATATCCTTTGAGGTTACAACTAAAAAGATTTCACCTTAAAGAAAGAAAAGTGGTGACAGCGGATTCGATAGATAACTTTAAAAAAGGGATTGGATATATTTTTAATTAAAAAGGGCATTCAGGGTTATCCTGGTTAATTAGAGAGAGAGTATTGATCCAGGGAGAAATCCAATCACCAGTATCTAGGATCAGGAAGGAAATCACTTTTTTTCCCTTTTGAGACAATTGGCAAAGTTTCACTGGGTTTTTTGGTTTGCCTTCCTCTGGATCAATTAACAACTAATACGCATATTGCAGATCAGAGGAGAGTTATTAAGATATATCTTGGATTAATGTGTTTAAATTGTGTTAATGTTAACACACATAGCTGCTATCTAAGAACACAATTTAAAAAAAATGTGTTGTTGCTTAGGCGTTCAGTAATGTCTGACTCTCTGTGACTCTATGGACCACAGCACGCCAGGTGCATCTCTCGGTCACTGCCCCACTGAGCTCCATCAAGTTAATTTTCATTGCTTCAGTGACCTCATCTATCCATCTCTGCCTCTGTCGTCCCCTTCTTCTTGTGCCTTCAATCTTTCCTGTTTGCCATGATCTTCTTCTCTTTATAACGTTGAGCAGCAGGCCAGATTTTGCCCTCTCTTCTTTTAACCTCATCAATAAGTCTGTTAGTTCCTCCTCATTTTCTGCCATCAGAGTAGTATCAGTGGTGTATCTGAGGTTGTCAATACTCCTTCCAGCAATATTGATTCCGGCTTTGTATTCATCCAGTCCAGCCTTACGCATGATGTACTCTGCATATAAGTTGCATAAATAATGTAACAATATACAACCTTTTCCGATCTTGAACCATTCTGTTGTCCCTTGTTCGGTTCTGACCGTGGCTTCTTGGTCGACATACAGATTCTTTAGGAGGAGGATGAGATGATCTGATACTCCCATCTCTTTAAGGACATGCCACAATTTGTTGTGATCCACACAGTCAAAAGCTTTAGAATAGTCTATGAAGCAGAAGTAAATGTTTTTTTGGAACTCTCTTGCTTTCTCTATTATCCAGCGGACATTGGCAATTTGATCTCTTTTACTTCTTCCCCTGCTGAAACTGGCTTGCACATCTGGTAGCTCTTGGTCCATATATTGTTGGAGTTGAGCTTGTAGAATCTTAAGCATTACCTTGCTGGCATGTGAAATGAGTGCAATTGTTCGATAATTGGAGCACTCTAAGGCACTGATTTTTGAAGGGATTAGGATGTAAACTGACCTTTTTCAGTCAATTGGCCATTGTTGAGTTTTCCAAATGTGTTGATATAAGGCACGTAACACTTTCACAACATTATCCTGTAGAATTTTGAATAGTTCAATTAGGATTCCATCACCTCCTGCAGCCTTATTATCAGCAAGACATCCTAGGGCCCATCTAACTTCGCTCTCCAAGATGTCTGGCTCCAGCTCATTGGACAAATTATTGAGGTCATCACCGCTGTTAAGATCCTTCCTGTATAGATCTTCAGTGTATTCCTGCCACCTTCTTCTGTTAAGTCCCTACCATTTTTGTCTTTTAGGTTCCCAATTGTCTTGAAGAGATCTCTTAATTTACCCATTTGGTTATCTTCTTCAATCTCTTTACATCGCTCATTTTAGGGTGTCTCTTTGACAGAAAATATCTGTAGTAAATAACCTTAAAACATGCATCATGTCTTAAAAGGGTACATTTATTTTTGATAGGTCAAGCCAATGTAATCAGCTTGAGAAATACACCAAAAAAACACCATATTAAACATGATAAATAAAATATATATATACATGCATATGACATTATCAACAATGCAGGAATTCAATGCATTAAATCATTAGCACAGGCATGCACAGTATAATGATAGGGACAGGTACAGAGTTTTATTCACACAGGGAGAAAGTGATATGGAAACACAATGCTCGCACTAGGGATGACATTGAGATGTATTTAGATATGTGTGTGTCTGTGTGTGTGTGTGGGGGGGGGGGTATAGTGTATCATCCAACATGAGGCAACAGTATTTATATAATACCAGTACATATGTAGACACAACATTTGAGGTGAGTATGTGTAGGTGCATGAAGATGGACATCTTACAAGAACAGATCATGTCCATTGATGTTAGCATATTTCAAGATGTTGATTCAACAAAAAATGCAGGAAACAAAAGCACAATAATACAAAACTAATAGTTAGACTGATCCAGCCCATACATATCAGGCAAATCAAAGCTTAATCCGGTCTTTGATTGAGCACCTCTATTTGTGTTGTTCCATATGCAAAATATCTTCATACTAACATGACCTCAGTAGCAATTGTGTTAGAAGCCTCAAGTTAATGTTCCTCCTGTAAACAGGAAGGGTCATATTATCAGTAGGAAAGAGATCTTGAAGAAAGTATGATGCAGGTGTCCACATAGGCCAGGTAGAGGAGCAAAGGTAGATACCAGCAGATCCAGATCAATTAATGCAGATTATGTGAATATACACATGTGCTGACTGTGGCACGACCTAAGCGCTCTTGAAAGAACTACGCCAACATCTGCGCACTGACAGATTCGCGCTACGACAAGAGTGAACACAACAGGAGCACGTCCGACACGATCGCGCTCTTCTACAGTTAAGATGGGTTTAGGGGTCTAAGTTAGGGTTAGGCTAGGGGGTCTAAGGGTTAAGGTTAGGCAAGGGGGTCTAAGGATTAGGGTTAGGCTGGGAGGTCTAAGGGTTAGGGTTGGGCTAAGAGGTTAAAGGGATAGGGTTAGGCATGGGGTAGAATGGTTAGGGTTAGAAGGGTTCATGGCGTTAGGCAATGCAACATGCGCACTTTCATCGGCGCGCATTTGCCACACACTTTAGAACTGTGCGCTGCTGTCGGCGCGCTCAGGTCGGTGCCATGTTGTTGGCAAGCATTTGTCATTGGCGCCAATGTCGGCGTGCTGTGATGACATTATGCAAGCAACATTAGCTGACATTTGTAACGTGACATCTAGAAAATTATCTCACAGTAAACCTTTAAATCAATTATCTGATCATTAGTAAGGATCAAAACTTACACTGGATACCATAACATTAAAATGAATAAGGGACATGGGTTGGCTTAATGATAAGAATCATGGCCTGTTCTGACATTGATCCAAATGACACATGATCTGTAACAAACATACAATTAATTAATTATGAGGAATCTTAAAAATCCTCTCTGCCAAGGTCATTTAACATAAACCATTACATGCATGTATGTTTGCAAATCTCTTTACATGTATTTGTCAGAGATATCAAACAAACTATTGATATAGCAAACAATACTAAGGGATATGCGAACATCCTCTCAAAATCTTAGTATAACAACCTGTACACATTTAACCATATTTTGAGATCCACATGTGCTGCTTACCACAGGGCACATCTGCAGCAGGGGCGACTGTTGCATAGGGGCAAATGGGCAACTGCCCCCCAAAATTATCAAACACTTTAATATTGTATTTTAAATTTATATAGATAATAACATTTTATTATATCTGTATATCAGAGTTCATGTCTTCTTTCATATGATTTTTTTTTAAATTAACCCTTCGTGTGCCTTTACGGGAGTAAAATTGTGAAGCTAGCAATGCTATTTGCCACACAATGAGAGGCTATGGGCCCTCTGAGAACCTTCGGCGCTCATTGCGTGGCTCACAATGAGCACCTTCACCGCTCATTGCAAGTCTGTCCCCCTGTGTAGTTTATAGGCCTTGCACTTGACTGTTATTGTCTTGGTTTGTGTTACTGCCTTGGGTTAAGTGTTACTGCCTTGTGTTAAACATTAGTGGCTTGGATTAAGTGTTACTGGCTTTCAGTAAGTGTTACTGATTAGAGCTATTTTTTACGTCCTTCGGGCTAGTTTTACGTCCTTGGGCCTCGTTTTCGTCGTTTAGCTCATTGCAGCCTAAGCCCCACGTGGTTGATGGCTCGTCTAGGTACGGTTTTGGCCTATATAGTCCCGCTTGGTATTTTAAGGATTTTAATGTCCAGTTTGGGCCTATATAGACCTGCTTGGTGTAATGTGGGTTAATAAGATCTGGTTTGGGCTAATACAGTCCGGCTTGGTATTTTAAGGTTTTTTAAGGTCCTATTGGGGCCTATATGGTCCCGCTTGGTGTAATGTGGGTTAATAAGGCCCGGTTGGGGCCTATAAAGTCCCGCTTGGTATTTTAAGGTTTTTATGGTCCAGTTGGTGCCTATATAGTCCCGCTTGGTGTAATGTGGATTAATAAGGTCTTGATGGGCCCATATAGCCCAGCTTGGTATTTTAAGGTTTTTTAAGGTCCGATTGGGGCCTATATGGTCCCGCTTGGTATGATGTGGGTTAATAAGGTCTGGTTGGGGCCTGCATAGTCCCGCTTGGTATTTTAAGTTTTTTACGGTCCAGTTGGTGCCTGTATAGTCCTGCTTGGTGTAATGTGGGTTAATAAGATCTGGTTTGGGCTAATACAGTCCGGCTTGGTATTTTAAGGTTTTTTAAGGTCCTATTGGGGCCTATATGGTCCCGCTTGGTGTAATGTGGGTTAATAAGGCCCGGTTGGGGCCTATATAGTCCCGCTTGGTATTTTAAGGTTTTTATGGTCCAGTTGGAGCCTATATAGTCCCGCTTGGTGTAATGTGGATTAATAAGGTCTTGATGGGCCCATAGAGCCCAGCTTGGTATTTTAAGGTTTTTTAAGGTCCGATTGGGGCCTATATGGTCCCGCTTGGTATGATGTGGGTTAATAAGGTCTGGTTGGGGCCTGCATAGTCCCGCTTGGTATTTTAAGTTTTTTACGGTCCAGTTGGTGCCTGTATAGTCCTGCTTGGTGTAATGTGGGTTTTTAAGGTCCAGTTGGGGCCTACATAGTCCCGCTTGGTGTAATGTGGGTTTTTAAGGTCCGGTTGGGGCCTATATGGTCCTGCTTGGTATTTTAAGGTTTTAAAAGTCTGGTTGGGTCCTATATGGTCCTGCTCGGTGTAATGTGGGTTTTTAAGGTCCAGTTGGGGGCCTATATAATCCCACTGAATTGTGGGTTAATAATTAATGTAAGTATGTGGGGATTTGCTCAATGCCAAGTCAAAGGGTCACTTTTCTATCCTACTTCTCCTGGATCTCTCTGCTGCCTTTGATACAGTTGATCACCCTCTACTAATCCAAATTCTCCACTCCCTTGGAATCAGAGATACTGCTCTCTCATGGTTCACATCATACCTACAAGATCGAACATTTAGTGTCTCCTTCTCTGGCACCTCTTTTTCTCCTTATCCTCTGTCTGTTAGTGTACCCTAAGGTTTAGTCCTAGACCCCCTCCTATTCTCCATCTACACATCCTGACATTTGGCACCCTAATAACATATTTTGGGACTTCAATATCATCTCTATGCAGATGACATGCAAATCTACCTCTTAGCATCTTATTTATCCCCTCTGTTCTAGCACGTGTTTCTAACTGCTTCTCAAGCATATCCTCCTGGATGTCCGCCCACCATCTCAAACTCAACTTGTCTAAGACCGAATTCTTAATCTTTCAACCATTGACTACAGCATCAATTCCTCACATCTCTCTTACTGTCAACAACGCCATCATCACTCCCACAACCCAAGCCCATTGTCTTGGGGTTCTACTGGACCTTGCCCTCTCTTTCCTTCCTCACATACAGTCACTGAGACAATCTTGTCTTTTCAATTTAAAAAACATTTCCAAAATACATCACTATCTTACACAAGACACAACTAAGTTTCTAATACATTCCCTCATCATATCCCGTCTTGACTACTGCAACTCTCTTCTGACTGGCACACCCACCACCGTCTATCTCCCCTTCGATCCATATGCTAGGCTCATCTACCGTACTAAATGCTCCCTGTCTGCAGCCTCCAGAATAAAATGTAATCATGACCCTAGCTTATAAAGCCCTTAACAACAATGCCCCCCGTTATATCTCTGCTCTCATCTGAAATGTCCCCCCACCCGCCCTCTTTGCTCTGCTAATGACTTTTTCCTTTCCTCCTTTCTCATCACCTCCTCTCACTTCCCGCCTTCAGGATCTTTCTTTCGCTGCCACAACTCTCTGAAACTCCCTGCCTTGCTCCACCAGACTATCCTCTTGCTTCAAATTCTTCAAAACCTCACTAAGAACACACCTGTATAAAGAAGCCTATAACCTCCCTCCTTAACATGCACACTGCATTTCTCACCCCTCCTGTACTACACCCTAAACCTTTAGATTGCAAGCCCGCAAGTTTTCAATCTTGCACGGTGCATTGGGGAAAGCACTGGATTCTAAGCTCAAAGACAGGACCCTCCATCTTTGTAATGTGTTAATATTGGTTTGCCTTGATCACAACTTATGTATTGCGCTACGGAATATGTTGTCGTGTTACAATAAACGATAATAATAATAATAAGGTCTAGTTTGGGCCTATATAGTCCCTCTTGGTATTTTAAGGTTTTTAAGGTCTGATAGTCCCGCTTGGTGTAATGTAGGTTTTTAGGTACTATTTGGGCCTGTGTAGACTTGCATGGTATATTGTGGGATTTTAGTTATGATTTGGGCCTATATAGACCAGCATGGTATAATGTGGATTTTTAGGTATTGTTTGGGCCTGTATAGACTTGCATGGTATATTGTGGGTTTTTAGTTATGATTTGGGCCTATATAGACCTGCATGGTATAATGTGGGTTTTTAGGTACTGTTTGGTCCTATATAGATGTGGGTTTTAGGTACTGTTTAGGTCTATAGAGACCCGCATGGTATTTTAAGGTATTTTAGATACCTTGGGGACTTATCTAGACCAGCATGGTATAGTGACGGATATTAGGTACTTATCTAGGTGATAAAGGGGAGAGTGGTGATAGAAGGGATGATGCCTTGCATGCTCTTATTTGTTTCTTTGTAGTAGATCACTCCAGGTTCAAGCACTCTGCGGTTGCAGACTTTTTGGACTGGTTGTTCAATGACTACACTTCAAAAGACCCTGAGAACCAACTGTTGGTGAGTGTCATTGTGTTGTTGAAACAGAAGACAGATATTAATGTACTAAGAATCTTGAATTTATCAACAGGGGGGAAAAAACAGTGGGTGGAGTCTATTTCAATGGGTGGAGCCAGTATAAGGTCATTGGGCCGAGCATATAAAGGTCAAAATGACATCATGGGTGGAGTCCATAAAAATGGGTGTAGCCTATGAAGGGGAGGGGCCCCTCCAACTTAGAAAGTCACTAGCCACCACTTATCTGCAGAGGCTGATACTGTTAATGGACCGCTTTATCAGTTCATATAGGATGTCTGTATGACATGAAGTAAAGACCTCCTTTAATGGAGTTGATGTGATCTGTTTTTCATCATACTTGCATCAGTTATAGATTTCATATACTAACGTGTTGCCATGAATAGTGAATAGTGTGTTGTATTATCGGTAATAATTGATTTATCAAGGTTGTTTAAGCAATTCTTTAAGCATATGGTTTACAGCAAAATATTCAACACTAGAGCTGTTGAAAAAACTTTTTTTGTGCTGTGTGTCCATCGTTCTTGTATTTTTTTGCAGGTACAAATACACAGTTATAGTTTGAGATCAAATACAAGATAACGTTGATAAATATTTTGATGAAACATTTTGCATCATCATAATAGCTGTGATATGGTTTTAGTTTTCATTGGATGTAGGTGTTTACATGGTTAATCATGTTTCTATTAAACGGCCAGGTATTTGTTTTTGCATTCCACACCACATTTGATTAAGATTTACAGTTATTACATTGAGCAGGGATGGATGACACAATGATAGTGATAGATTGTGTAAAATCTGTATGGGTACTCACCCAGTGGCCACCCAGGTGATAGCTCACTGGCCTGGAACATGCAATAGATAGCAGATTGACAAAGGATATGGGCATTGTGAGCAAACATTATGATTTGCAGTCACTCCTAACAGTTATCTTGCAATGTTTCTGTGGATATATGATTAACATAGTTAGATACTTTTACTTTGTTCTTAAACCTGGTGTAAATTTGTGATTAGCATGGAGGACAATGTTTTCAATATCTGTTGTCTGCAATTCACATTGCACATCTTTCTTAAAGTTAAGGCCAACATGTAAATAAATAGTAATGTTATGTTCCATATTTTCAGTTTCTTGCTCTTAAAAGGAGTGATTTGGCTCTTTGCCCAATGCAGGATGCAGATCATGGCCTACTAGATTTCTACTTACTAAGCTTCTCACTTTCCTATATCTCATGCCTATTGATAATGTGTATTGATTGCAGTGAAAATAAGGGGGAGGGCAAGGATCCTCCAGAATATAGGTTTTCTAAAGGAAACAACATGTTTTTTGTTTCCGATTGGTTAATATGTTGCAGCCCACGACTACCAATGTAGTCACATAACACAGGAGTCAGAAGGTATTTTTTAATATCAAATGGCACTAATCAATAATAATTATATTGTATTATTTCAAAGTGGATTGTTATGTAGGCAGAAATATAGCCACTAAGTAGATTATTAACCAATAGTAATAACATTCATGCATTTTAGTTGTGGTCATGAAAATAACTTAGCATAGATATAAAACTAAATTAATGCAAGCTTATAAATGCTTATTTGAGGTTAGAATTGTAGCATTTTGTGAATATTAAGTGATTTAGATTTTTGTGCAAAGTGCCAATTTTTTGCAGATTCTGTTGGTTGTTTTTACACATTTATTGTCAGACCGGCGCATCAAAAAACCTTTTGAATTGGGTGGAATGCAGGACACAGAGGAGAATACAACTGACTTGAATCCATGAACATCAATAAATCTTTAAGAGTATGCAATGTGAAATGATGCCTCAGTCAGCAAATATATCAGGAAAGCTTTATTATTACATAAAAAATGCATAAGCATTGGCCACATATTCTCAGTTACAGCATTGCACAACATAAACAAATATAATAATATTTTAGGTTACAGAATAAGCTACAATTCCTATTTTTCACATATATACAGTAGATTGATAATAGAAATTAACTTTCTTTTTGCAACATAACATATTTCTGTATGTGTATATTGTTTTTGAAAGGAGACATGATGGAGGGAGATACTTGATGCACTTTATATTTTGTTGGTGTAATTGCAATTTTTCTATTCCATTTAATTGTTTTGAATTACTTTTCGCAAAAGAGGGTCTCCATGATCTTTTGGCATACCAACAGGTCAGTTCCAAATATCACCATACTGCATGTTGCCTTTGAGAAAGCATAACTATGGTAAAGATGATAACTATGAGCCTGATTCAATTCTAAGCCAGCACCTCGCAGTATGTAGCCCAGTGGTTTAGCAAGACCTTTTGCTGCCCAGGGTTACCCTCGTGTTTGCCACCCCTCAGTATCGCCCCCACCCAACTACCCCCCATGCCCCATCCCCGCCCCCCTGAAAAAATAAGCAACTCCCTCTACTTCACATACACTCTCTCTCCTTCACGTCCTATCTCTCCTTCATACACACTTTAACTCTCTCTCTCTCTCTTTCAAACACACACTCTCTCTGTTTCCCCTTCACACACACACTCTCTCCTTCATAGTCTCTCTCTCCTTTACACTCTCTCTCCTTCACACACACACACACTCTCACTCTCCACACACATACAGACTCTCTCTCTCCTTCACACACACTCACCCTCTCCTTATCACACATATACACTCTATCTCTCCACACACACACTCCCTCTCTCCTTATTACACATACACTCTCTCTCTCCTTCACACATACACACACACTCTCTCTCATTCACACACACTCTCTCTCTCTCTCTCTCGTTCACACATACACACTCTCTCTCTTCTTCACACAAACTCTCTCTCTCCTTCACACACACACACACTATCCCTCTCTCCTTCACATACCCTCTCTCTCTCCTTCACATACACATACACATTCTCTCTCTTCTTCACACACACACACACACTATCTTTCTCTTTCCTTCACATACACAGACACTCCCTCTCTCCTTCACACACACTCTCTCTCTCTCTCCTTTAGACACACACTCTCTCCTTCACATATACACACTCTCTCTCCCTCACACACAAACACACTCCCTCTCTCCTTCACACACACACTCCTTCTCTCCTTCACACATATACTATCTCTCTCTCCTTCACATACACACACACACTCACTCTCCCCACACACGTTCTCCCTCTCTCTCCTTCACACACACATACTCCCTCTCTCCTTTACACACACTTTCTCTCTCTCTCTCTCTCTCCACACACACTCTCTCTCTTTCACGCAGATACTCTCTCTCTCCTTTACACATACACTCTCTCCTTCACACACACTCTCTCTCTCTCTTCCCTTCATTCATACTCTCTCTCCTTTACACACATACACACGCTCTCTCTCTCCTTCACACACACACTCTCTCCTTCACACACACACACACACTCTCTCTTTCCCTCACACACACACACACACTCCCTCTCTCCTTCTTACACACAGTCTCTCTCTCTTTCACACAGATACTCTCTCTCTCCTTCACACACTCTCTCTCCTTCACATATACACTCTCTCTCTCTCCTTCATACATACTCTCTCTCCTTCATACACATACACACACTCTCTCTCTCCTTCATACATACTCTCTCTTCTTCACACACACTCTCTCTCTCCTTCCCACACACTCTCTCTCTCTTTCTCATTCACACATCCATACTCCCTCTCTTCTTCACATACATACACTCTCTCTCTCCTTCACACACACATACACACACTCCCTCTCTCCTTCACACACACACTCTTTCCTTCACACACACACACACACATAATCTCTCCTTCACACACACACTCTCTCCTTCACATATACACATTCTCTCTTCTTCACATATACTCTTTCTCTCCTTTACACACACACACACACGCTCTCTCTCCTTCACACACCCGCTCTCTCTCTCGTTCACACATACACTCTTTCCTTAACACACACACTCTTTCCTTCACACACACATACTCTCTGTTTCCTTCACATATACTCTATCTCTCCTTTACACACACACACTTGCTCTCTCTCCTTCACACACACACACTCTCTCTCTCCTTCCCACATACACTCTCTCCTTCACACCCACACACACACGCTCTCTCTCTCCTTCACACATACACACACACTCCCTCCTTATTACACACAGTCTCTCCCTCCTTCACACACACACATTCTCTCTCTCCTTAATGCATACTCTCTCTCTCCTTCACACACACACACACTCCCTCTCTTCTTCACACACACTCTCTCTCCTTCAAACATACACACACATACACACTCCCTCTCTCCTTATCACACACACACTCTCTCTCTCTCCATCACACATGCACACACACTCCCACTCCCTCTCTTCTTCTCACAAACTCTCTCTCCTTCACACACCCACACTCTCTCCTTCAAACATACACACACCTACACACTCTCTGTCTCCTTCATACACACACACACACTCTCTCTCTCTTCACACTCACACTCCCTCTCTTCTTCACACACTCTCTCTCCTTCACACACACACGTATTCTCTCTCTCTCCTTTACACATATTATCTCTCTCTCCACACACCCACACACTCTCTCTCCTTCACATACACACTCTCTCTCCTTTAAACACACTATCTCTCTCCTTCATACACATACACACTCTTTCTCTCTCTCCTTCACACACACTATCTCTCTCCTTCACACAAATACTCTCTCTATCCTTCACACACACACTCTATCTCTTTCTCCTTCACACACACCCTCTCTCCTTCACACACAAATACTCTCTCCTTTAAACACACTATCTCTCTCCTTCACACATACAAACACACTCCCTCTCTCCATCACACTCTCTCTCTTCTTTACACATATTATCTCTCTCTCCACACACACACTTTCTCTCTTTCCTTCACACACTATCGCTCTCTCCTTGACACAAATACTCTCTCTATCCTTCACACACACACTCTCACCTTCACACACACACACACACTCTCTCTCTCTCCTTCACATATACAAACACACTCCCTCTCTCCTTCTTACACACAGTCACTCTCTCCTTCACACACACACACATTCTCTCTCTCTCTCTCCTTCACACACACTTTCTCTCTCCTTCACATGCACACACACACACTCCCTATCTCCTTCACACACCCACTCTCTCTCTCTATCTTAATCATACACACACTCTCTCTCCTTCACATACCCTCTCTCTCTCTCTCCTTCACACACACACTCTCTCTCGCTCTTTCCCCCCTTACAGACATTCTCTCTCTCACACACATACACACACAGACTCTCTCTCTCCTTCACACACACTCCCTATCTTCTTCACACACACTCTCTCGCTCTCCTTCCCATACACACTCTTTATCACACACACACACTCTCTCTCTCTCTCATCACACATGCACACACAGTCCCACTCTCCTTCATATACACACACTCACACTCCCTCTTTCCTTCACACACACGTTCTCTCTCCTTCACACACACACACTCTCTCTCTCCTTCAAACATACACACACATACACACTCTCTCTCTCCTTCACATACATACACACACACAATCCCTCTCTCCTTCACAAACACACTCTCTCTCTCCTTTACGTCCTCAACACACTCTCTCTCTCTTTCATACACTCTCTCTCTCTTTCTCCTTCACAGAAAGCAGGGGTGGAGAGGCACAGGGGAGAGCAGGGACCGGCAATGTGGCAGTGCTCCTCCTATTCCTACAGTAAGCAGCAGTCCAGCTTCGCCCCTGACATAGCGCATATGTCTGTGCCCTGCTGCGGGCTTGCAGTCTACTGCAATTCTGGTGCTATTCAATTGAACCAGCCCGCAAGTTACAGGAGGAACGCTGAAACCGTAAACCCTGCACTCATCCGTAGCAGTTCAAGGAGGGAATATGATCAATTAAGCAAGTCCGTAACCACCCATTTCAAAACAGCCAATAGAAAATGAGACTGTCATCATGATGTCAGTAAAACATGGATGTTACATGTCAATCAATTAGCGTTTAGGGGTCTGATATGCGATCGGACTCACAAAACCCCCAAAAACTAAATAATAAAAGTAAATAGTGATACTGTTCTAGTCCATGTAGCTGGACTGATATGTATTAACTCATTGATTCCCGAGATCGATATAACCCCGAAATGACACATAATAAAATACATTTTGAATTGCCGATTTGTGAGCTTGAGACTGTTGTGCAATTAATTCTAATGTATTTCCTCGATTTCCCCATCATTTACAGTGCAGTGTTGATTTTTTTTTTAGCATTTAAAGTGCTACGAACAGGGGTTAAAACCCCTTTGCGGGTCCTCTCCAGAACTCATAGGATTTTTTCCTATATTTGCCATTGACAGGTGTAAAAACATTTGCGGGTTTGGGGAGTTGTAGCAATAGAATAGCAATTTCCGATTTTAGGGAACGTAACTCTTGCAGACTAGAAAGATCAAAGGCTTTGGAAAGCTGTAAATTCCGGGTTTAACAACCGCAAAGTTTTCAAGCCCGTAACACATAAACCGTTTGGAGCCCGCAAAAAAGGCGCCAATTGAATAGCAAATTAACTTAGAAGTTTAACTTATCACCACTTTGGTACAGATGGTAATTATATATTTACAACCAAAAAGAAGCAATGTGGCTTAATATATCAGTTGTGATGCTTACAATTGGACTGTTGACAGTGGACCACGGAAACAAGGTCAGAGGGGCTCAATCTGAGAGCCGGGAAGCCTTAATAAGTTGTCCTATAGGCCTAATAACTGACTCATATGCAGCACTCATTTATCATGTGGGTTATCATGCCTATAGAACAAACCTACTAGGGTTTGTTCATTCCCAGATTAAGGGCCTTTAAATGTTTTCCTGTAACAAGTGGTCACAGTTTTACCATTTCAGCCTACAAATCTGTATCCTTGTGAGCTCATATTTGGTACAGACATCTGGATCATGAGATTAAGGGACCTGTTTCAGCATTGTTGGTTCTGATGCACCTATTGAACAAACTGGATGTGACTATGGCCAACACTCTCAGTAGTGAAGGATACTACAAGTGAAGAGATAAGCATTAGACAGCAAGTTTGTCACTGAATGCTACAAATGCATACGAACAATGACCAAAGTCAACAGTCCTAGGAAACAAGAGAGGAATGTGTCCCATAAATCAAGAGGCATGAGTGTATGTAAAGTTATGATGAACATAAGTGAACACAGTGAAACAAAAGACAAAAGAGCAGAGATACCCATGCAATTGAGTGAAAATGGTTAAGCATTTTTGTGTGTCGTCACAGTCCCCTTTCCAGGGCCAGGATCCTGGTGCATTGAGCCACCATAGAGGACATACCGCCCCATTAGAAAATGGGTAGGGGAATCATTTTGCCCCATGGGAAATGTGGGCAGGTGGGTGGTGGGTTTAATAGCCCCAAAACATAGTGCCATAGTGTACCACCATGCTTCATATGGTCTTTTGGCATATGTCTCTGCCTTATCCTGTATACTATGTGTAATTCCCTATGTACAATTACTATGTTCTGTGTTATGTTTAAACTTTAACTAAATGATCATGAAACAGATAAACAAAATAGGTCTACAATGTAGACAGGCAGGAACCAGTGATTGTATTATAATTTGTTTTGTCCCATTGGTTGCCACATAAGGTAATTACATCTCTGATGTGCTAGTCAGCCAGAGGCGACATGTGTGTATTGGAGGTTGGCCTATTGTTCCCAGGTGCCAGAAAGAATGCTAATGTTGGACCCCATTTGGAGTCAATCTCTTGTATTTGTCTGCCACTCCTGTCATTGTTGTATTGTAAACACCCGCTCTGTATCTAACTGCTATAAATATTGTTGACTTTTCAAAAATAAAGAAGTTGACTGCTGAGACATATAGCAATCGTATGTTCTCTTATTTGCTTCTGGTGGCTGCGATACTGATCCACCCTTCAAGTAACTTGTCCTGGTCACTACCACAGGAAGGTTACTAAGGCTCCTGGAAGTGATGTTTTTTGATGGAGAGACACTAACTGATACAGAAGCCAGATATCAGGGTGCTGGTGCCGAGATTTCCAAGAACCCAGCGGTCCATGTGGGTAGTTAACCTGTAGTACACAGCAGGTAGCCTAGGGCAGTAATAGCCCCTACCCCTGGATCGTCACATATATTTCCTGAATTACTGTTCACAGCATTTGACTTTAAATGCAATTTGAATTTTGCTTCTGTCTGTCCCCTTATTTTGACCTTGAAACAACAACATTGACATTAGAACCATGACACCTAACGTTGAACCACTACAAATGGAAATGTTACCTAACAGTCCTGTGGGTCTGTTTCTTGCACAGAGAAGAGCATCATTAATTTTTGAGACTATCAGCAGTACATTTTTTTCAGATTTCCTTGATAAAAGAAAAGCTGGCAGTTCAAAGATCTTGGATCTGTATTAATGTTGATATTCTGATGTTGAATCTTGACCCATTCCCACTTCCATATAACACTTAATATTAAGAGAAGGCAACATAACAATACTAAGCATATAGAAAAGATAGAGGAACTATGCCATTGTAAGTTCAATCTTACAAAGCCACATTAAATTTCCAACTGTTACTTCTCAGTTGCATTTACCACCAAGATTGAGCAGCCATTTCTACAGATGTTCAACCCAAGATACTGGGCCTGATATTATCCATTCTGCAGATTCAATGTCCAACTGTCATTTTCCCATTTCTACTTACCTTTTTTCTTTTGCCTGTAAACCTAAAGCTTCATACACCACCACCTCTCTTCCGCATCTAAAATCCTATAACTAGCTCGCCCACATACCCTATCCACACCCATCCGCCTGATTTGATCTCAGTGCAGAGGTTGCTGCAGCAGGGAGGAGCCGGATTATTTTATGATGGATAATTGGTGTTCCACCTGTACAATTATGCTGCAGTGTAATCTACCATTCTATTTTTATCAACTTCCTCAGGGAGGAGACTTTGTATGCATGAGCAGTTTCTATAAAAACAATGTGACCACTAAACTGCTAGTGATTTCAGCACGGATGTTGGAACCCTCTTGAGAAAGCAGGAGGTAGAATAAACAAAGAAGATAATACAAATAGAAAAATTGAAGAGAAAAGAGACCCTTTCCAAAAACAATTTGACCATTTGACCAAGTCTAATCTTTTAGGGATAATGTGAAGAAGTACTACCTTACAGAAGGAATAGTAGATAATTGGAACAGACAATCTGGAGTCATGCAGACTGCAGTGCATCCAAACAAGTGCAGAAGAATAAATGGTGGAGGATCCATATAGCGAACATGGCGATTGAGTTGGTCCCATAGGGGCTCAATGGGGTTCAAGTCCGGTGGAATTTGAGGAGTCCTGGACAATTCTGGCCATATGACATGTTGCATTGTCCTGCTGGAAGATCCCAACCTCTGCAGGGAAGACACACAACATGTATGGGTGTACTTGATCTGGATCTGCGAGGAAGGATAGATAACCCAATGAGTTCAGAGAGAGTATATATACAGTTGTGCTCAAAAGTGTGCATATCCTTGTAGAATTGGTAATATATGTGCCATTTTTAAAGAAAACATGAGTGAGCAGCCAAAAACATTTATTTTATTTCTTATGGGATTCATATTCAACTGTTGGTAATAACAGAGTGGCACGATCATAAAACAAAACATGGCAACAAAGAAAAAAATAAAATGACACTGTTCAAACGTTTGCATAACCTTAGTTCTTAATACTGTGTATTGCCCCCTTTAGCATCAATGTCAGTGTGCAGTCTTTTGTAATAGTTGTCTATGAGGCCCTTAATTCTTGCAGGTGGTATAGCTGCCCATTCATCTTGGCAAAATGCCTCCAGGTCATGCAAAGTCTTTGGTTGTCTTGAATGAACCACAAGTTTGAGATCTCCCCAGAGTGGGTCGATAATATTAAGGTCAGGAGACTATAATAGCCACTCCAGAACCTTCACCCTTTTCTGCTTTAATGACTCGAGGGTCAAATTGGTCATTTTCTTGATGGAAAGTCCAAGAGCGCCCCATGCGCAGCCTTTGTGCAGAAGAATGCAAATTGTCTGCTAGTATTTTCTGATAACATGCTGCATTAATCTTGCCATCAATATTCACAAGATTCCCTCATGCCTTTAGAGCTCCCCCAAACATCAGTTTTTTTGTGGCATTGGTGCAGTAAAGGCTTCTTTCTGGCAACTCGACAATGCAGCTCATTTTTGTTCTAGTATTGTCATATTGGCTCCTTGAAACAACCACACTGGCTTTTTCCAGAGCAGCCTGTATTTCTCCAGAGGTTACCTGTGCGTTTTTCTTTGGATTCCGTACAATTCTTCTGACAGTTGTGGCTGAGAAATTGAAAGGTCTACCTGACCTTGGCTTGGAATCAAAAGATCCCCAAATTTTTCACATCTTAATAAGTGATTAAACAGTACTGACTGGCATTTTAAAGGCTTTGGATATCTTTTTACATTCTTTTCCATCTTTATGAAGTAACATTACCTTGTTACACAGGTCTTTGGACAGTTCTTTTCTGCAGTATCTAGCCTGCACAGTGCATTCACATGAGAGCTAACAAACTCATTGACTATTTATACACAGACACTAATTTCAATTTTAAAAGCCACAGGTGTGAGAAAATTAACCTTTATTTGCCATTTTAACCTGTGTGTGTCACCTTGTGTGTCTCTAACAAGGCCAAACAATCAAGGGTATGTAAACTTTTGATCAGGGTCATTTGGCTTTGTCTAATAAAAAATGTATCACTATATACTGCAATGCTTGTAATAATTGCAATAATGATTCATCTAGATTACTGGACACTCACGGCTACCTCAACCTTCTCATATATAAATAAATATATATATATATATATATATATATATATATATATATATAAATATATATATATATATATAATAGCGACTTACCCATCAAAAAATGACGGTCAATAACATTTTAAAGCTGGAAATGCGGAAATGCTGTTTGTGACACAATGTGATTCTCTAAGACATTTTTGTTATCTACAGAGAAGTACAAAAATGTATAATAAAGTATTTTGATTTTTTTAACAATGAACTGTTAAACCTTATTAAATTTTTTTATTGTCATGTATAGAATAATAATATAACAATCCATAACATTTCTCAGAATACGTATTGTGAACCATTACATAAATGTTTCTAATATGCAACTTATATTGTAAACAGTGTTGATTTTTTTTTTTTTTTACAAACATAAAATACAAACATAAAATCGCTGAACTTTGTCTAAATTATGCTTATTAACATACAACTTGTATTTAAATTCCTGGTAAAGCACATAGGTATTGAATCCAGAGGAAGGCAAACAGTCAAAACCCACATTTCAACTTAGCCAATTGTCTCAAAAGGGGAAAACAATTAATTCCTTCCTGACCCCATTAAATGGTGATCAGATTAATCTCTGGATGAATCCTGTCTATTTAATTATACATTGAATTTTGTTAACAAATGTTTATGCTGCAAATGACATAAATCTTTACTAACATTCAATAAATGAACTTTTTCAAACCTTGTGAAGTGCAATGTTAACAATGCAAACATTAATGTAAGATAATAACATTTAACCTGAATTTATTTAAAACTATAGTGATCTTGAATATTGAATCTAAAGAAAGGCAAAGCCAAAAAAAGCACATTTAAACTTAGAATTTTTTTTGAAAGTGGTGGCAAAAATGAATCCCTTCCTGACTCCATTAATTGGCAATCGGATTACTCCCTGGATCAATAATCTATATATCATGAAACATTTACATTTTTCAACAAATGATAATGCTGCTACTAACATTAAACCTTAATTACATACAATGCATCAACTTTTCAGTCATTTGCAAACAGAATTTTAACATTACAAACCTGACATTTTTTATTAAGTTTGAAACAGAAAAGGTAAGAGAATGCAAGCTAACTGTTTTGTGGGGCCAATCATGGTGAAAGTGACTTCCAAGACATTCCATTTTTTTTTGTTTTGTCTGTGAAAGTGGTTTCCTTTCAAAGAGCCCAGCAGACTTTTATTTTTATGTCTATTGGATGTTGGTTATTACTGTATTTTTCTCAAATTGTAGATATAGTTTTGTAAGTGAAATAGTGGTCCCCTAGGAAGAGGCCAAGTGACCTTAGATTTCTTACTGAAAATGAAACCACTATTCTCCCTGATTACAAAACCTCACAGTACACAATGATTTATGTAAAAATACGTCCATTGTGTAGTAGATCAACCTGACTTGGGTTGTCTTCAATTGAAACTTTAATCTCATCTGAATTTGTGCACCTTGAAAAAGCAACATAGAGTGGTCCATGTGCAAAAACTGGTTCCTGTAAAAAAAATACCCATAAACTTAAAAGTTTGTCCTTTAGATTTATTGATGGTCATGACAAATGCCATGATAACTGGAGATTGTCTCCTTTGAAGGACAAAAGGCAAACCATTCTCACTTGGAGCCAAATCAATTCTTGATATAAAAACTCGTTCACCTTTATGGGTCCCAGTCATAATTTCTGCATGTATAAAACTATCTTTTAAATTGTGAACAATTAATCTGGTCCCATTACAAAGTCCTTTTTTTTTATTCATTTTTCTCAATAGCATGACAATTGCCCCTTTTTTCAATTGCAAAACATGTGGTGGCATTCCAGATGGGGTTAAAAAATGAATACATTCTATACTAAAATTAGATTCACTGTCTTTATCGTCCGCCAGAGCTGATTCTGCACTGTAATAATTATTTTGGGGTGCATTGATGAATCAAAAATGTTGTTATTTAGATTAAAGACATCTATATTTTTGATGTTAATATTACTTTGTTTGCAATGTCTGAGTAATCGTCATTATTCAGAGTGTTTAGAAAGATTGCCGATATGAGTGATTCCTTACAAACCATTTGTGGTGGGATTTTAATGGTATCATTGGGTAAATCATGTATTTGTAGATGTTTTCCTTCTCCAATTTGAATGAGCCAATCATTGAATTTGTTTTGGCCTTCAGATCTCTTACAGTATTTAATTCCAAATTGAGGTGTGTAAATATTGCCCACAGTTTACTTGTCTTGATACATGTTTCAATGATATCAGTTGTATTTCCATGTGGCACAACAGGTAATGTTTGCCTAAAATCTCCTCCTAACAACATCATCTATGATAATTAATTTACTTTTTTTATTTTATTTTTTGGCTTGTAAAGAATTCAGTCAAATATCTGACACTGATGTTTCTAAAATGGGAACTGGCAGTTTAAATGCACAGTTCTACCACCTTCTAACAAAAGTGCAGCAATTCCAGTTGTTGCAAATGGCATTGCTATTCGACCCTGTGCTCGAATATAACACATCAAACAATTGTACAGATACGTTTTTCCTGATCCACCAGGGCCATCTAGATAGAAATAATGGTCTTTGAACATTTCATCATCTGTAGCATTTGTGATGGCATTAAACACTTGCAATTGTAAAGTATTTAAAGTTGCCCGTTTTTCTTCTGTTTTTTGTTTTTGAAGCTCAGTGTCATATTCATCAAAGTTGATGTCATCTATAAGTCCTGGATCAGGCAAATAAAACTAGCATAATTTAATCCATGAGCAAGAAATATTTCTTGAATTTCCATCAAAGTTTTTAACAGTGCAATTAACTCATTGTAACGTTTCAAGAAGTCTTCCAACATATTTAATTTAAATGTTTCCCACAAAGTAAATGCATCAGGTACATTGCAAAAGATGCAAATTAATGCAAATTGTTCTCTCATTTGCTTTGGCATTTGACATAGTGCTGCTTCTTTCAGACACCTCACCCATTCTGTATCAACTGCTATGAAGTTTTGATGTCTTGCAGCTAATAGGAAAGTCTCATAAACTATATCATTCACTGTGCGTAAATGTTCAAAACTTTGTGCACCGGGAACATGTAAACGAAGTAATCTTAAACTGAAACGTTCAATGTCTCTTGAACTATCGGTATCAATTTGTGGTATAATTTTATGCATATATCTTTTTCGTTGTCGCCATAGATCATTTACAAATACATAGTGATATGGAATCTCAATGTATAAAAATGTTCTGGCCCGCGTGTCCTGGCAGTTTAATTTAAGCCATGCAGTAAGTGTTGTTTTTCTGTGTTCACTTTGACCTAAGGCAATTCTTTCATTGCCTGCAGTATAGCTAACTGACTTTGTGGCAAATGTACAGCTAATCGATATACAGCATGTGACCGATCATGCATCTAAAATTTCAAAAGCCGTCACATTGCTTCAGGAGCACTGACATAGCGAGCATCTAAATAATTAGAACGTTTGTCATGTAAAATGGGATTTTCCTTTTCATTTGCTGCACCTTGTACAACAACAGTTGCTGCATCACATCCTTTGTGTATATATTTATACACATATTTGATGGATTTCATAGAAGTGCAAGCTTCCACATTTATGTGTGCATTGTACTTGTGGATTGTGTGGAACGACACATCTATTATCAACCTTTTGTCCACGGATAATAGCTGTTTGTCCTTGTTTTCTTTTATACAAAGGGTATCCATCACAATTAGCATAAGTTTGCATTTGAAATTGTTTTGGAAATTCTTTTGTACATTTTTTATTTTCCATACATGGTAAATTTGGATAGATATCTCCACATGGCCCATGAATCATTCTGTGCGTTACAATCTCAAAAAGTTTGGAATTATTTTCTGGATGTGGCAATTCAGCAGTAATTACTGAATCCACTCTCTCTGCAGTATTCAACTTATCTTTTTCCGTCAGGATTAAAAGTATGTGAGCATCTGGCAGTCCTCTTTTTTAAAATTCAATGGTATAAACAAAAGACACACATTTTCCAAATAACTGTGCTTTAGTTATATCATGTATTTATGAATTGAGTTTTATTTTGATTACTCTTGCCACTAAATCTGGTAGGTCAGAAGTAGTTTGTCCAAGATTCAAATTTTCCTTGATCTCTGGCCATTGGGCATTACTTGTGAATATAATGAATACATCTGTTTTTCCAAATTTTGTGACAATAGCCATGGCATCATTATATCTTTTTCGCATATTGCGAGGAGATCCTTGTAAAGTGGATGGCAAAATGATTGCTCTTCCAGCTGAAATGTCTCTTTTGGTAGCCAATCCAGCAACATACAGTGCCATGCGAAAGTATTCACCCCCCTTGACTTTTTACCTTTTTTGTTACATTAAAGCCTTAAGTTTAATGTTTTGTTAATCTGAATTTTATGTTATGGGTCAGAAAACAATTGTCTAAGTTGGTGAAATGAAATGAGAAAATATACACATAAAACTATTTTTTAGAAATGGAAAACAGAAAATTGGCAGGTGCATATGTATTCACCCCCTTTGTTATGAAGCCCATAAAAAGCTCTGGTGCAACCAAGTGTTCTTTTTTTGTTTGTTTGTTTTTAAAGTCCCCAGAGGCTGCAACACCTAAACAAGAGGCACCACTAACCAAACCCTGCCATGAAGACCAAGGAACTCTTCAAACAAGTAAGGGACAATGTTGTTGAGAAGTAAAAGTCAGGGTTAGGTTATAAAAAAAATATCCAAATCTTTGATGATCCCCAGAAGCACCATGAAATCTATCATCACCAAATGGAAAGAACATGGCAAAACAGCAAGCCTGCCAAGAGACGGCCGCCCACCAAAACTCATGGACTGGGCAATGAGGGCATTAATCAGAGAGGCAGAACAGAGACCTAAGGTAACCCTGGAGGAGCTGCAGAGTTCTACAGCAGAGACTGGAGTATCTGTACATAGGACGACAAGAAGCCGTACGCTCCATAGAGTTGGGCTTTATGGCAGAGTGGCCAGAAGAAAGCCATTACTTTCAGCAAAAAACAAAATGGCCCATTTTGAGTTTGCGAAAAGGCATGTGGGAGGCTCCCAAAATGTATGGAGGAAGGTGCTCTGCTCTGATGAGACTACAATTGAACTTTTCAGCCATCAAAGAAAACTATATGTCTGGCGCAATCCCAACACATCACATCTCCCAAAGAACACCATCCCCACAGTGAAACATGGTGGTGGCAGCATCATGCTGTGTGAATGTTTTTCAGCAGCCGAGACTGGGAAGACTGGTCAGAGTTTAGGGAAAGATGGATGGTGCTAAATACAGGGATATTCTTGAGCAAAACCTGTACCACTCTGTGTCTAATTTGAGACTAGTGCGGAGGTTCGCCTTCCAGCAGGACAATGACCCCAAACACACTGCTAAAGCAACACTTGAGTGGTTTAAGGGGAAACATGTAAACTATGGCCTAGTCAAAGCCCAGCAAATAGAAAATCAGTGGTCAGACTTAAAGATTTGCTGTTCACAAGCACAAATTATCCAACTTGAAGGAACTGAAGCACTTTTGCAAGGAGGAATGGGCAAAAATTCCAGTGGTAAGATGTGGCAAGCTCATAAAGACTTATCCAAAGCGTCTTGCAGCTGTGATTGCTTCTCTACAAATTATTGACTTTAGGGGGGTGAATAGTTATGCACATTTACTTTTTCTGTAATGGTGTACTATTTGTTGTTTTATTCACAATAAAAAAAAAAAAAAACATTTTCAATGTTATGGGCATGTTCTGTAAATTAAATGATGCAAATCCTCGAACAATCCATGTTAATTCCAGGTTGTGAGGCAAACAAAACATGAAAAATGCCAAGGGGGTGAATACTTTTGCAAGGCACTGTAATCCATCAATCCACAATTGTGTTCTACTCAAAGCTTATTTTGTTGAAATTTTATAATATTTAGATTATTTGCTTCGACTTGTAGATATGAATCAATAATCCATTGTTCTGTAAGTTTGCACCCACATAAAATAGGATTAAAAGAATCCAGAATAGCAGTTTGTGGCACTTTATATTCCAGCATAGAAATATTGCATCTAACACAAACTTTACTATTGGGATAATTTTGCAATTGTAATTTTGGTTCCCATCCAGGTTCACCATTTTTAAAGAAAATTGTATATGTCATTTGATCTAAATTACAACTTATATATATAAATATATTTATGTTTATAAAAGGTTGTTCTTCATTGTGTGGATATATTCTAATATCCTGGTGAAAAGGTGGTTCACCATCTTCATTTGACCATCTTCATCAGACCATGGCAACCTCATTTACTGTTGGTAAATTATACCATCTTTGATAAGTGTTGCGATTTCTTTTTAACACCATATTTACTCTTGGCATTGTCAATTGATGTCTTTTAGCATGTTGATGTTGTTCTTTTTCAACCTGTGCTAATTGTCTGTATGCTTGACTGTATGGGTTGTTGGCCATAATTTTATCCAGCTGTTCAAAGACTATGGGTAAACACTGTTTATTTTCTGGAAGAGTCATCCTTTGTTCAATATCTTCCATTGTATCTAAGACATATAACTATGCAAATGTCCTTTACTCTCCTTCTTATGGGTGTAAATGTGAAGTGCGGTGGTAAATTTGTCCTTGAACTACTTAAAACAGTAAGGACTGTGTCCTGGGACATTATTTGCTAATGTAGCACCCATTGAAGCAAATTAAATTACTCTGTTATAAGACCTTATGTTTTTTTTAGAATTGGTATAATGTAGAAATGTTGGATCGCTCATGATACTTTGTAAGTAATCTGGAAATGTGTGTCTTTGTGGAAGTCTTACCTTTCCTTTCTGACAGCAACTAATGAAGTCTCCGTCAGTTGGTCTTTCCTTGAGAAAATGATAGGCCCCACAAAATTGACAAACAACATTGAGTAATCCACAATAATGAGTGTCTACTGTTAGTGCTCTAATAAACGTAGTATCCTGAGCTTCCTCAACATAGATATCACTACAACTTTCTATATTTACATTGATGTCATGTGTATGAACGTTGGTGTCAATAGGCAATATTGAATCATTGGGCAATGCTTCACAGACATGTTTTTATTTTTATTTTATTTAAAAGTCTCTGTCGGTCTTCTTCTTTTAAGTGTTCTTCTCTTTTTCATTCAATCGTATCTTCTCCGTTGTCCACCATTGTCATCTGTAATTGTAAATACAGGTGTAAGATGTAATTTTTTTTGTTCTGTACATATTGTTTGTAGCTGCTCTCAATCCAAAGGTAAACAGCATTAATTAAAGAATGCAATGATTTGAAAATCTTTTTTAATTTTTCTATGAAATAAATGAAACAATTTTTTTTTGTTTTATTAGCATACATTAACAAGCAAAGCACTGCACAAATATATTGATATATATATATATATTTTTTGGACTAATGAATTATTAAGTATTACTAAATTAATATACGTTACTGAATTAATCAATAGCTGAGATCAATGGTAAACCTAAAAAGTTAATTATGTTGTTGTAAAAAAGGGCAAACAGAAACAGCTATTAGCAAAGTATAGATGTGGCTTAAAATAATGTGCAATTTTGTTTGAAGCAATAGGTCACTATATAAGCACATAGCATATATGTATTTATTTTTTAAAACCTTAGTTTTGGAATGGGTGTTCATTATCTAAAATGTTATGTAAAAATAATATGCTATGTCCTTATATAGAGCCCTATTCAATTTTGCAAATTGCAAATGAATGAGTCCCTAAATAAATATAGGTTAATTAATAAATAATTAAGTGTCATCAATACAAATCAATAAGGGTATGATGAAATCATATACCTGTGAAAATGCTGTTGTTTACGTAAAAATCCTTGACAGGTGCAGTCAGGTGCAGAGATGAGTAATCTGTGAAATTACATAAAAATAATTTTCAATCATTGTATTCAATTAAATTGTGATTGAATGAAACTATGATGTTTAATTTGCATAGATGTACAACATTAATGCTTAATCATCAATATGTTCATAACTGAAATCATTATAACATTTTAAGTGTAGCACATGTCCTAACGTAAGAAAGTGCTTTAGATGTTGAACTGCTATCCCTGTCAGGCAATTATAAGCAGTCCATATATTTAAGTGCTTTGTAAAATGTACATCTTTTTTTAAGTCTTATAACCCCCCTTTTTATTTATTTTTAATATTATTATTAATTCATATTTCCAGAAGCAATGTACAAGAATGAGCAGTAAGGCAGATATATAAGTGCATGTTAAAAATTGTTATTACTTTTTTAATGATGACTAATTATTATTTAATTAAAATATTATTATACGTTAATTAACAATAACTGTTATCAGTGTGAAAAAAAAATGTAAGCCTTTTTTGTTCCCTAAGTACATAATTAAATTATATACCTGTCAAGGTGATCTTTATGCTGTTCAAAGGCTACAAACCTCACTCTCTGTGTTGAGTCAGCTTTAGAGACGATGAAACTGTCAAATAAGATGGAAATCATTTTAAATATTTGGTTCATCCCTATCAGGAAATCAGCAGCAACACAGAAATATTGGCATAGATGCCAAACATAAAAGCATACTCATCAATCTATTGTTAAATAAAACCTTTTTTTTGCAATGATTACTAATTATTAATTAATTAATATATTTATAAACGTTAATTAATCAATAACTGTCATCAATTCCAAATAAAAAGACTTTAATCCTTTTTTTACGATAAAAACATAATTTAATGATATACCTGTAAAGGTGATCTTTATGCTGTTGAAAGGCTGCAAACGTCACTCTCTGTGTTGAGTCAATGAATTAATATATTACAAACAGCTAAGCATGAAAGTATTGCTAAACTAAAGCAAGGGTAAATTCTTTGTTGTTCAATTTGTTTAAGTGATCCCTTTTTTTTATTAATAATTAATAATTAATTATTGATTAATGATTATTAATATATTGTACCTTTTTGTATTTAATATTTAGCAATCAGTATCCTGAAGAGCTAACAATCTCTTTGTATTTTCCGGCAGCAGAAAATGTCCACTCAGACTATCATCACCTGAGCAGAAAGTGTCAGTTCTGAGGCAAGTGTGCCCTATTTAAAGGCTGCGTGCGCGGACAAAACCATTGGTTTAGGCAGGAAATCTGCCATTTCACTATCTAAATGTGTAAATTTGTAAGTTAGTATTGTAAAATTAAGACGTTAGTCTATGTTTTACGCGTTTCACAATAATTTTCCGTCCTTCCTATTAGTATTTTTCAATCCGGCTACGTCACTGGCTGTGTTTTGAGCGGTTCGTGGTCGTGTAGCCGTGTTTTCATTTTTTTCGGCCGCCATTTTTTTTTTCTCTTAGCCGATTTTCAAGTGCCGAAACTACTTAAATTTGACACCTCACTTCCAGACATCCTGGCTGTTCTCCCATGTTATCAGTAATGTTTTTGTTGTATTTTATGTTTTATTATTTGTGTTTTTGTTGTTTTTTGGTTTGAGCGGTTCGGCCGTTAACTTCGTATTTTTCCTGTGCTGTATGTTTTTTTTTCTAAGTCCCGCGTCTTGTATTTAGTTTTTTAATTCCCGCGTTCATCAACTACTTGCAGCCTAAGGCAAACCCACATGTTGTCGTGTTTGTAGGCTAAGTCCCGCGTGTTTCATTCCCTCCACTGCCCGCCTCGCTTCGCAAAGGCTCGCAGGCAATGAGCGTCTTTGGTGCTCATCGCCCAAGTGCTCCGAGTTAACGGCTTGCCTCGCTACACAAAGCTCACCGGCGATGAGCGCCTTTCGGCGCTAATAACCTTAGTGATGCAAGCTTAACGGCTCACCTCGCTATGCAAGGCTCGCCGGCGATGAGCGGCTTGTATATATATTTTGTAACAAACAAATTGCCTTATGTTCATTTTCTTTAAAAAAAAAAAACAAGCTTGAAATAGCTAAATTCATAAAGAAATCTTGTATAGTCGAAAACTAGATCGATTTTTATACCTCTCTATTAACCCTGAGCAGCCCAATAAATGAAATCTCCCTTGCTTCTCCTTATGACAGTTAAATGAGTGTCCCAGTTTGATCAAGTAACTGCTGAAAAATAAGGAATGAAGTCAGATGGGATGTTTAACAAGGTTGTGTTGATTTATTTTTTTAGTTCTGTTCATGTAAGTGATTTATGGGTGCATTCACTAGAGGGGTTTCCTGCATTATAAAACATAAGCTACAGAGACACAGGTGAGATTCCCAAAATCTTAAGCAGTATAATTGCAAGCTAGTAAATAATTACTAATAAATGTATATGTCCCCTCAAAATAACTCAGCATACAGCCATTAATGTCTAAACCGTTGGCAACAAAAGTGAGCACATCCCTAAGTGGAAATGTCCAAATTGGGCCCAATTAGCCATTTTCCCTCCCCAGTGTCATGTGACTCATTACAAGGTCTCAGGAGTGAATGGGTAGCAGGTATGTTAAATTTGGTGTTATCACTCTCACACACTCTCATACTGGTCACTGGAATTTCAACACAGCACCTCATGGCAAAGAACTCTCTGAGGGTCTGAAAAAAAGAATTGCTGCTCTACATAAAGATGGCCTTGGCTATAAGAAGCTTGGCAAGACCCTGAGACTGAGCTGCAGCACAGTGGGCAAGACCATACAGCGGTTCCACAGGACACGTTCCACTCAGAACAGGCCTTACCATGGTCAACCAAAGAAGTTGAGTGTACATGCTCAGCGTCAAATACAGAGGTTGTCTTTTGGAAATAGACGTGTGAGTGCTGCCAGCATTGCTGCAGAGGTTTAAGGGGTGTGGGGTCAGCCTTTCAGTGCTTAGACCATACGCCACACACTGCATCAAATTGGTCTGCATGGCTGATGATGCACAAGAAAGCCCGGAAACAGTTTGCTGAAGACAAGCAAACTAAGGACATGAGTCACTGGAACCATGTCCTGTGGTCCGAGGAGACCAAGATAAACGTATTTGGTTCAGATGGTCTTAAGCATGTGTGGCAGCAACCAACTGAGGAGTACAAAGTGTGTCTTGCCTACAATAAAGCATGGTGGTGGAAGTGTCATAATCTGGGCCTGCATGAGTGCTGCTGGCCCTGGGGAGCTACAGTTCATTGAAGGAACCATGAATTCCAACATGTACTGTGACATACTTAAGCAAAGCATGATCCCCTCCCTTCATAGACTGGGCCACAGTGCTGTATTCCAACATGATAACAACCCCCAAAACACCTCAAAGACGACCACTGACTTGCTAAAGAAGTTGAAGGTAAAGGTGATGGACTGGTCAAGCATGTCTCCAGACCTAAACCCTATTGAGCATCTGTGGACATCCTCAAACAGAAGGTGGGGGAAGTGCAAGATCTATAACATTCTCCAGGTCTGTGATGTCATAATGGAGGAGTGGAATAGGACTCCAGTGGCAATCTGTGAAGCTCTGGTAAACTCCATGCCCATGAGGGTTAAGGTAAAATTTGAAAATTTCCACTTAGGGGTGTACTTACTTTTGTTGCCAATGGTTTAGACAGTAATGGCTGTGTGTTGAGTTTTTTTGAGTGGACAGCAAATGTACACTGTTATACAGGCTGTAAACTTACTACATACTTTACATTGTAGCAGAGTGTCATTTCTTCAGTGTTGTCACATGAAAAGATATAATAAAATATTTACAAAAATGGGAGGGGTGTACTCACTTTTGTGAGATACTGTATATATATATGTATATATATTTTTATATATATATATATATATATATATATATATATATTGTGATGGAGTGCCATTAGGGGTCACAAGAGAGCGCTTTAAGACTTCTCCCCTGAGAATGAAAAGAGTTAAATCCAGGCAGTTATCAGAGGCTAAATGGAAGCACAGCTGTGAACTGCCTTTAAAAGCAGCAGAGAGATGGGTGGAGTCTCTCTCACTTAGGCTTGGGCCTAAGAGCCGTGAGCTGTGTGTGAAAGCCCTGGACAGCTCAGCTGCGGGGATCCAGAGAGCTGGGATTTGTGCTGGAGCGAGACAGTCAGGAAGACTATTATATTCCAGAGTTTGTTCACAGAGAAGACTCCTGTGGTATCAGAGATACTCCACTGAGAGAGGATTATCTAAAGACCCCATCCCTGGGAAGCCGAACGCAACAAGGGATAAAAAGGTTGGTGACAAATACACGTTTTCACCCACTATTGGCAGAAGCCGTAGAGGAAAAGACAGTAAAAGACTGTTTTGTTTCCTAGCCACAAGGTGGCGATACGACGCAAATAAGAGACTGTTTGTTCCCTGGCCACAAGGTGGCGATACAACGCAAATAAGAGACTGTTTGTTCCCTGGCCACAAGGTGGCGATACAACGCAAATAAGAGACTGTTTGCATCCTGGCCACAAGGTGGCACTCCCTGTGCCAGATAGGCTGCACAGGATATAGTCAGGGCGTTCCTGAGTATAGTAAGCACGTTTATGTAAGATTTATTTTATGGCTGAATACAAGCACTGTTTTTGTTGTTTTTGTGCTAAAAAATAAAATAGCAGTAAAACTCAACTTTGGACAAGCCTGCTGTGTCTTCCTCCCTGTATAAAAGAGATAAGAAAGTGCAGGACGCAAACCCCGCCAGAAGGGGTCGCCCTGTTACACTGGTGCCAGAAGTGGGATCGTGAAGTGTCTGAGTGCAGGAAGACAGCCCACAGTACAGTACAGTGATGGAGGATATACTGAAGGCCTTGCTGCAACAGCAGCATCAGCAGCAACAGCAGCATCAGCAGCAACAGCAGCAACTGCAGCAGCAACTGCAACAGCACCAGCAGCAACTGCAGCAGCAACTGCAGCAGGAACAGCAGCGACAAGCAGAGGAGGAAACAATCTACATGAGAGAGGCCACAGCTGCTCATCAAGAGTTCACTAGAAAGTGGGCCACCCAGCTAGCCCAGAATGAAGCTATACTGGAAAAAAATTGTAAAGATGCGGCCAGAGTTAGAGCCAATGAAATTCTTTGGGAGCTGACAGAGGATGATGATGTGATCATATACCTCACCATTTTTGAGAGAACAGCCATTAGGGCGGCGTGGCACAAACGGTACTGGGCCAGCCTCATTGCCCCGTATTTGACGGGCGAAGCTCAGAAAGCTTATCTGAGCCTGAATGAAGAAAAGAAAGAAAACTATGATGACCTCAAAGCTGAGATCCTTGCCAGAGTTGGAGTTACCCGGGATGTCAGAGCACAAAGAATCAGTACCCCGAAATATAAGAACAAAGAGAACCTGAGTGGTAATAAGGAGAAGTTACAGTACCGAGGGGAAGTCTCACAATTTGGACAGTCCCCTACCTGTCTGTGGGAAAAATCTGATGATAGAAGATGGAATACCAAAGAAAAGCATGCCCATCTCTACCACAGGCCAGTGTACGGGTTCCCTGATGAGAGGATGAGGAAAGACTCCCAGAATGAAAAGAAGGCGTACTTTACAGCCAGCATAAAGGCGTTGGGGGTGCAACAAGCTAGCCGGAGAAGTGCTCCTATACTTCAACCACACGAGAAAGGTGCGACTGGCATGACAAGGAGAGATTTTCATCCAAATATTATGGACACCCCATTGCAGCTTGGCGTTGAGAAGTCATTTGGTGATATTGTCAAAGATAGACAAGCAAGGAACTGGCGGGCTGACAGAGGAGCCGCCACAGAGACGGCAGGAGCCGCCACAGAGACGGCAGGAGCCGCCACAGAGACGGCAGGAGCCACCACAGAGACGGCAGGAGCCGCCACAGAGACGGCAGGAGCTGCTGATGAGAATGCAGAGTGCACAAAAGAAACTGCAGAGACAGTAACAGATATTGCTGAGAAAGCAAAAGAGCCTGCTAGTGCAGACAAAATGGCCTTAGAGGAGGAGAAACAGCATTCTTTAAGGCTCCAAGGACAATTTAAAGTCAAGATTGAGGAGCTTCAGATGAGAGAGCAGGAGATGAAGAAAGAAATGGAATCTGTTATCCAGTCCCAAAACAGGAAGGTTCAAGAGTTGCACAAGCAGCTACATGAAATGGAAGCAGAGAAAAATGTCGCCATGGATAACTTCTCACGTCAGAAGAGTGAGCTGGAAAACAGTCGTGAGAAAGAGGAGAGACTGATTCTGGAACTGGATACAGCAGCACACACAGTAAAAAGACTGGAAGAAGATATCGAATCGGAAAGAGCAGCCCATCGGGAGTTTAAGGTTAACTCTGAAGTTATCCAGTTGCGGATCCTGGACCTTGAGTCTTCACTTCAAGTGGAAAAGGCCAGCTACTCGCAAAGTGCATCCGACTTAGAGATGATAAAAAGCCAGTTCAGAGAAGTGGAAGCTGCTTATAACAGAGAAAAGAAACGGGCTGACCGCAATGCAGAAAAACTCAAGGAGTACACACTGTCCCAGACAGGACATATGATGCAGAGCCTGGAGATGTGTCATACCAAACCAGACCGGCGAGAGGTAAAGATGATGCCAGACTATATTCCTGAATGGCGGAGGATGCCTGCATTTGAGGACTACAGAGTGTCTTACATGAATGAGAAACTGATGCCTATTTGGGAGCAGAGGAAGAATGCTCCCAAGTCTAAGCTGGAAAACATGGGGGACATCCTGAAGATGGAAGGATTGACCCAGGAAGTAGCTGAAATCACTGCTAAGTGTACAGCCCTCCAAGTACAGATCACCAAGCTAGAACAAGAGAAGAGCTCCACCAATGCAGAACTAGAAACCCAGAGAGCCCGGTTTGGTTCTGAGAAACTGCAGCTACAGGGAATAATTACCAATCTGCAGACATCCCTTTCAGAGAACACTGTACAGAAGGAGAGACAAGACCAAGCGGCTCAAACTCAAGAGGAGCAGCTGACTTGTCAAATAACCACATTGAAACTGGAAATCTCCAAGCTGAAAACAGTATTAACGCAAAAGGAAAAATCAGAATTGGCAGCTAAAGTGCAAGAACGGGATGCAACCATCCTTGATCTAATTGCTAAATGCCAAAATCTGGACACTGAGAATGAGGCGCAAAGTAAGACGCACGCAGCCACAATGGAGTCTCTAAAGACGCAATTAATTGAGAAGGACAACCAGTTACGGCTTTATGAACAGAGAATCTCTGGGAAGGAGGTAATGACAGAAGAAATCCTTCACCTAAAAGAACAATTGCTTGCTATGGAAGAGACTGTGAAAAATCTGAAAGATCTCTTAGAGAGTGACATAAACCAAAGTCTACACAACCTCAAAGAGAACAGTAAGCTTTCAAGCTCAGAGAATTTAGAAAAATCCCCAGATCTTGGAAATGATCACATTACTTCATCTCTTGAAAAATCAAACCAAAAAGTACTTTCAAAAGAAGAGCTGCGTAAGACCGATTCAAACAAAACCAGTGCCAAGGATGAAGAGACAGAGAGAAAGAAAGACATTATTTCTGTCTCTAATAAAGAGAGAGCGAGTGTAGTCAAAGAAGCATCTAGTAAAGTTGAGAGGGGTGCAAAGCAAATTAAGCCGTCAGCTGTGATAGATCAGCCAGAAGAAAGCAGGGAAACAAAGGTTTCACCAACCATAGCGGAACAGTGTGATACAGAGCAGCAACCTGAAACATCAACAAAAAAGGAGACAAAATCACTTGACTCTGAAAAATCTTCTGAAACGGAGAAGAAAACAAGTACTTCAAAAAATAAACATAAAGATAAATTACTTCCCAACGAGAGCAAGCAGACTGACAGAGCAAACTCAGTGGTTGAGTCTCAATTGACAGAGGGTGGAGCTGCAACTCCAGAAGTAGAGAAGTCTTCAAAATCAGAGAAGCAAGCTCCAGGTTTAAGAAATAAGCATAGATCTAAGTTAGTACCTGAAGATGAAAACAGTGGAACAGAAGGGAAGGAAATGACAGCGGAGAGGCAGAAAGATGGTCTCAAGTTGACAATCAGGGTCTCCAACAAGAGGAAGAGAGGTGACGCATTATTTGTGGTTTTCGCAGTTGCAGAAGCTGAGGAGCCTGAAGCAGAGGAAAGCATAGGCCGGACATTAAGACGGTCGCCGAGAATTTCACGTCCCTCTGTCAAGGCTGTTCAAGTCAAAGAACGTAAACCTGAAAAGAAACCCATTGATGAGGAGGACAAACCTACTGCCCAGAAAGCAGAAAAAGAATTGGAAGAATGGAAACATAAGAGTAAGGAACTCAAGGTAAATCGTTACAAAGATTATGTTAAAGAAACGGGTTGTGAGAGAAATGATACAACCAAATCGCTCTCTGCAGAATTATCTGAACTGCAGGTCCTATTAAAAGAAATTGAAGAAAAACAAAGCAATGAAGAGAAGGTGATGTCGATGACTCCGGTCCAGAAGGATGAGCTTCTGTTGTACCAAGGAAAACCTGTTCTTCTGAAAAGAAAGAAGAGACAGAAAACTGCGTACAAAGGTCGTACAGATGACACTTGCCTAGATGAGAAGATCAGGAGGAACAGAGTTGTGTGTAACAACCTAAAGGTGTGGTTTGGAGATACGGTCAGTATCCAACCTGGTCCAGGGGTGCCATGTGGCGAACAGAACGGTGTGTTCCCCATAGATGATGCGGTGGACGAAATCCATGGTAGTCTATTCGAGGGGTATCTCAAGCCTTGCTTCGTCAAAGTTGATGGATCAATTGAAGAAGGGAAAGTTCTCCTGGCTGTTGAGCTCAAGAGAATAGAGCAAGACCCAAGCCCATACTGCATAGTTGCACCAGAGAATATTAGGCCCTATGAAGAGGAGCCCCTTAAACGAGAAGACAAGAGGAAGATAAAGTTACAAGTGAGCGTTTACGGCCTCTCGGCTCATGTAGCTCAACTACATGGTGTTGAGCTGAGGGGGAGGATATGTGATGGAGTGCCATTAGGGGTCACAAGAGAGCGCTTTAAGACCTCTCCCCTGAGAATGAAAAGAGTTAAATCCAGGCAGTTATCAGAGGCTAAATGGAAGCACAGCTGTGAACTGCCTTTAAAAGCAGCAGAGAGATGGGTGGAGTCTCTCTCACTTAGGCTTGGGCCTAAGAGCCGTGAGCTGTGTGTGAAAGCCCTGGACAGCTCAGCTGCGGGGATCCAGAGAGCTGGGATTTGTGCTGGAGCGAGACAGTCAGGAAGACTATTATATTCCAGAGTTTGTTCACAGAGAAAACTCCTGTGGTATCAGAGATACTCCACTGAGAGAGGATTATCTAAAGACCCCATCCCTGGGAAGCCGAACGCAACAAGGGATAAAAAGGTTGGTGACAAATACACGTTTTCACCCACTATTGGCAGAAGCCGTAGAGGAAAAGACAGTAAAAGACTGTTTTGTTTCCTAGCCACAAGGTGGCAATACGACGCAAATAAGAGACTGTTTGTTCCCTGGCCACAAGGTGGCGATACAACGCAATTAAGAGACTGTTTGTTCCCTGGCCACAAGGTGGCGATACAACGCAAATAAGAGACTGTTTGCATCCTGGCCACAAGGTGGCACTCCCTGTCACAGATAGGCTGCACAGGATATAGTCAGGGCGTTCCTGAGTATAGTAAGCACGTTTATGTAGGATTTATTTTATGGCTGAATACAAGCACTGTTTTTGTTGTTTTTGTGCTAACAAAAAAAATAGCAGTAAAACTCAACTTTGGACAAGCCTGCTGTGTCTTCCTCCCTGTATAAAAGAGATAAGAAAGTGCAGGACGCAAACCCCGCCAGAAGGGGTCGCCCTGTTACAATATATATATATATATATACATATATACAGTGCCTTGCAAAATTACTTAGCCCCTTGGCATTTTTCGTGTTTTGTTGCCTCACAACCTGGAATTAACATGGATTGTTTGAGGATTTGCATCATTTAATTTACAGAACATGCCCACAATTTTGAAGATGTTTTTTCTTTTTCTTTCTTTTGAAGCAAACGACAAATAGGACAATATAACAGAAAAAGTCAATGTGCATAATTATTCACCCCACTTAAGTCAATACTTTGTAGAGCCACTTTTTCGCTTTGTATAAGTCTCTATGAGCTTGCCACATCTTACCACTGGGATTTTTGCCCATTCCTCCTTGCAAAACTGCTTCAGCTCCTTAAAGTTGGATGGTGTGAGCCTGTCAACAGCAATCTTTAAGTCTGACCACAGATTTTATATTGGGTTGAGGTGTGGGTTTTGACTAGTGCATTCCAACACATTTACATGTTTCCCCTTAAACCAATCAAGTGTTGCTTTAGCAGTGTGTCTGGGGTCATTGTCCTGCTGGAAGGTGAACCTCCGTCCTAGCCTCAAATTACGCACAGAGTGGTACAGGTTTTGCTCAAGAATATCCCTGTGTTTAGCTCCATCCATCTTTCCCTCAATTATGACCAGTTTCCCAGTCCCGGCTGCTGAAAAACATCCTCACAGCATGATGCTGCCACCACCATGTTTCACTGTGGGGATGGCGTTCTTTGGGTGATGCGATGTGTTGGGTTTGAGCCAGACATAGCGTTTTCTTTGATGGCCGAAAAGTTACATTTTAGTCTCAACACACCAGAGCACCTTCCTCCATACATTTTGGGAGTCTTGCGAGCCTCGCGATGAGCACCTGATGCGCTCATCTCCACCACTGCAATCAGCGCCTCCACCCCCTGCAACTGCGCCCCTTGCTTCACGAGGCCCGAAGTTGCAACCTGCAATGAGCGCTTTTTGCGCTCATTGCAGCTAAGTGCCGCAGGCCTCCAGCCCCGCAACTACATCTCTCGCTTTGCGAGGCCTGCAACAGGATGACAACTCGCAGTACAACTATATTAGTGATAAATATATCTGAAGTTTGAGGTAGCCGTGAGTGTCCAGTAATCTAGATGAATAATTAGAGCATTGCAGTATGAAGTGATACCTTTTTTCTTGGACAAACATATTCTTAATATAGCAACAAGCGTTTCAAGAGATAAACCTCTCTTTATCAAGTCAAAAAGCTATACTGATCAAAATATGTAAGTACCATATATACTCTAGTATAAGCAGAGATTTTCAGCCCTTTTTTAAGGCTGAAAGGGGCCCCCTAGACTTATACTCGAGTCACCCATGTCTATCCAACCCCGTGTCTCTCCACGACCCGTGTCTCTCTTTCCCCTGTGTCTCTCCACCCCTGTGTCTCCCCCCCCCTTGTGTCTTTCTCCACCCCCGTGGCTCATTCCCAACTAGACGCTCGGTCTCGGCGCTCTACCCGGTCTCTCTACCCAGACACTCTAATTAGAGGCTCAGTCTCGGCAGTCAGTCTCGGGTCAGTCTCAGTGCTCTAACCAGATGCCCAGTCTCAGCGCTTAGTCTTGGCGCTCTAACTAGATGTTCAATTTCGTCGCTCTAACCAGACACTCAGTCTTTGCACCCTATCTAGACGCTCTATCCAGACACTTCCATCTCGGTGCCCAGTCTCGGCGCCCCACTCAGTCGCTCTAACCAGACACTCTAACCAGAAGCTCAGTCTCAGCGCTCAGTCTCGGTGCCCTACCCAGCCGCTTTAACCAGACACTCTAACCAGGGGCCCAGACTCAGCGCTCTGTCTCGGCGCTCTAACCGGAGGCTCTGTCTCAGCACCCTAACCAGTCGCCCTGTCTCGGCGCTCTAACCAGACACCCTATCTCGCTGCTCTGTCTCTGCGCTCTAACCAGAGGCATTGTCTCTGTGCTCTAACCAAAGGCTCTGTCTCAGCGCTCTAATCAGAGGCTCTGTCTCTTTGCTCTAACCAGAGGTACTGTCTCAACACTCTACCCAGTCGCTCTAAATAGAGGCTCTAACCAGAGGCTCTGTCTTGGCACCCATTCTCGGCGCCCTACCTAGTCGCTCTACCAAACACTCTAACCAGAAGCTCAGTCTCGGCGCCCTACCCAGTCGATCTAACCATACACTCTAACCAGAATCTTAGTCTCGGTGCTTAGTTTCGGTGCTCTAACCAGACACTAACAAGGCACCCAGTCTAGGCGCTCTACCCAGAGGCTCCGTCTCTGCACACTGCCGAGTCGCTCTAACCAGAGACTCAGTCTCGGCGCTCTACCCAGTCACTCTGACCAGAGGCACAGTCTCGATGCTCAGTCTCGGCACCCTATCCAGTCGCTCTAACCAGAATCTCAGTCTCAGCACCCAGTCTTGGCGCCCAGTCTCAGCGTCCAGTCTTGGCGCTTTACCCAGAGGCTCAGTCTCAACGCTCTACCCAGTTGCTCTACCCAGTCGCTCTGACCAGAGGCTAAGTCTCGGCGCTCAGTCTCTGCGTCCTACCCAGTCACTCTAACAAGGTGCTCAGTCTTGGCGCTCAGTCTCGGTGTCCTACCCAGTCACTTCACACCAGTCGCTCCACACCAGATGCTCCTCACCAGTCGCTCCACACCAGATGCTCCTCACCAGTCGCTCCACACCAGATGCTCCTCACCAGTTGCTCCACACCAGTTGCTCCACACCAGTCGCTAATGCTTTAACAACCTTTTTGGCCTTGTATCCCACGGAAACAACCTACATCTTCATATCTACAATAAAAATCTATTACACCTCCTCCACCATTTTCTCCTATCCTCTCCCCAGTCAAACTCTTTCTCAAGGCCTCACTAGAACCTCCGAACCTACCAAACCCTCACGTCTCCCCATCGATAGCTACCTTTCTAAGTAAATCATTTCCTACCTTTCTACAAACCCATTAGGCAAAGTCATATCCCGTACCTCAGCTGCCAAAAAAAAATGGCCATTTTTGGATTCCTACGTCCGAGTACATTCACCAAACCCAATCTCAATCTGTATATCATACCAAACAGGACAACTCATCCATCAAAGAAACATGCCAAATCACCCTATAATCCACCAAAACCAGCCGCACTCCAGTAACCGTAACCTACCACCCTACTTCAGACATATGGTGCCCAGTCACCACTCTTCAACATCTCTATTCAGCATTACACCACAAACCAAGCCTGCACCATTACTAAGCATCGCAAACCAACCACTATCTACACCCACATTCATCCACTACATCAGTCTAGGCCTCACCCGTCTAGACCATAACCACTTAACTACTCAGGCCACCCCTTCATCAGCTTCATGCATCCAATCTCCCATCCATATCATAAAAACCCTTGGACGGTGGAAAACCAACTGCTATTCCAGATACATACCCGACCCAAATCAGAGCCAAGAGAAACTTCCAAACTGCTTACTCAATAATGTCTAGCTGATTTTTGGCCCTCTTTTCAGGCCAAGATGACGTAGCTTTTGGCCACACACCAGCTACCAGGGGAGAAGGTCCCTACTACAAATAATCAGGTGGATGGAAAACTTTAGTGCCTTGTACTGGTTCCCTGTAAAGGAGTAGAGGCCCATTAGCCAGCGGTCAACTGCAAGTACTTCTTTTTACTATTATCTGTGCTTACAGTCTCAAACTATGATCAGTGATTTTTTAATGACCCCCAGCACTACCTACTTTGCTGGCACTGGTACTGGTGGAAGTCTTGATTCCTGTCTAGTGTGAACAAGCTGTATATGATCATACATATATAGTACTTTGCAATTTATCATAATTCTTATTAAAAAACAATATTACAAACTTATAAAATAGCACAGAATAAAATACCAACTTTATTCTAATAAAAGCAAAAAGACAAAAGTCAAGTAGCAACATGCTATTTACAGCATAATTCTGGAAAATGTCAGAGCCTAACACTTAACCTTGTGTTTGTCAAAGTAGCTAACAACACATTGCAATAAAATGCATTTTGTGGTTTTCTGAGATCAGGGTTAATGTTTCTCAGTGAGAATAGCATATATTTATTGTTATGCATTGGTGCTCAACTAATGGAGTGCTGCAGCTGGTTGATTTCAGTGTTAGAAGATGGCATGATGACATACTAGTTAAAAATATGATAATGACATTAGACTTCCAGTGAGTCCTTTGAACTAAATGGTCAACTTTTAGGTAACTCTTGGAGATGTCAGATCTTGGAATAAAGTAGGAACAGAAATGTTCACTAAGATTGTTCTACCACCACAGTATCCATTTGGTATTTCTTTAGTTATCATTTTTTTAGAGAAAGAAATATAGAAAAACGATCTTAAAGCATACCTCCTGGTTATCTCTCCTTTGGTGGGACAGCTCCTTTTTCAGTTAAATCCCTTTTGCCTTGAATTTATGAGTAAAACCCTGTTTCCCAGTAGTGACCATGTCCCGCTGTATCTGGTTCGATTTGCTGTTTTCTTTCCAAGCCTCAAAAAGAAGACAGGTGTTTGGAGTCTTTGGACTATATGGAGCATTGCTTACATGTTTTTTATATGTAGTTTACATATAGTGATAAGATTACCTTATAGTGCAATAATACATTTGCCCCCTTTTGACCATTTGAAGTGTTAGGAGTAGTGATGTCGCAAACATCAAATTTTCGGTTCGCGAACATCGGACGCGAACTTCAATCAAATGTTCGCGAACTGGCGAACCCGGCGAACCGCCATAGACTTCAATGGGCAGGCGAATTTCAAAACCCACAGGGACTCTTTCTGGCCACAATAGTAAAGGGAAAGTTATTTCAAGGGGACTAACACCTGGACTGTGGCATGCTGGAGGGGGATCCATGGCAAAACTCCCACGGAAAATTACATAGTTGATGCAGAGTCTGGTTTTAAGCCATAAAGGGCATAAATCACCTAACATTCCTAAATTTTTGGAATAACATGCTTTAAAACATCAGGTATGATGTTGTATCGATCAGGTAGTGTAAGGGTTACACCCGCTTCACAGTAACAGACCAATCTCCCCATTTAATGCACCGCAAACAACCGCAAACAGTTCCTTTGCACAACTGCAAACTCCCCATTTGCACAAGGTTGGATACCAAGCTAGCCATGTCCCATTCCTTGTCCTCACTGATGTCAATGAAGGTCTCTTCCTCCACCCAGCCACCAAGGGTCCCCGAAAGGTGGCAACAAGCCCCCTGGGACGCCTGCTGTGTTTGGTCTTCCACCTCCTCAAAGCTACCTTCCTCCTCTGACTCCTCTTCTTCAGACTCCTCTCTCTGCATTGCCTCTGTCTGCGTTATTATAAGGTTTTACTGTTAAGTAGTACTATTCCTATCGGTTTAATCCCTGTTACGTCCACTATTAGGGGACGTGTATATGGCATTGATTTTTGGAACAGGGAGATGGAAAAAGATGCTTGGTCGGACCTCCTACTTCAAATTTGTGGCACTGCGCGTGCAATCTAAGGTGCCTCCAGATATGAGTGTCACTGTGCACTGGCAAAAGTTGTCAGAGTAGATGCAATAGGCTTCACACACACGCCTTTAGGCAGGCAACTGATATTCAATCTATTACAGTCAAAAACGTGTTGTTTTATGTCACTGTACACTACGGTTGCACCAGATATGAGTGTCACTGTGCACTGGCAAAAGTTGGCAGAGTAGATGCAATAGGCTTCACACACACGCCTGTAGGCAGGCAACTGATATTCAATCGATTACAGTCAGAAAAAGTGTTGTTTTATGTCACTGTACACTACGGTTGCACCAGATATGACGTATCACTGTGCACTGGCAAAAGTTGGCAGAGTAGATGCAATAGGCTTCACACACACGCTGGCAGGCAGGCATATGCAATTAGATTACACAGAAAAAAATTATAAAATAAAATAAATGATGTTCTAGCCCTAAAACAGGCTTTGTGGGTTGCTGTCCTTGCAGCAGATATCAGATGAGTCCTTCAGGTCTGTAGTGGAAGCTAAATACACAGCCTGGCTATCTAGTTCCCTATTAAATCTCCAGCAGCTACACTATCTGTCCTCTCACAACGAATGCAGCTTCAGAATGATTCTAAAATGTATGCTGTCCTTCAGATGGAAGGCTCTGGAAGGGAGTGTATGCTGCTGATTGGCTGGAATGTGTCTGCTGACTGTGAAGTGCAGGGTCAAAGTTTCCTCAATGATAAAGAAAAGGGGGCGAACCCAAAAGCGCATGTGTTCGCCGTCCGATGTGAACGCGAACATGCCAAAATCGCCGCAAATAGTCAGCGGGCGAACTGTTCGTGACATCTCTAGTTAGGAGGTATGCTAAATAAATATGTAGTATAAAATAAATGTATGTATAGTAAATAACCATTTGGTGCATTACAGTACAATGGTGGAACAAAATGCAAACAGCTAAGTAACCTTTAGCAATACAAAAAGATTTACGATGTGTAACTGGATTATGATTAATCAGCTGATTGCCAAGTACTTTGTTTTTGGCTTCAATGCACTGCAGAAAATAGCTGATCCCTGCCTCCTGTAATGCTGAAACTGTGATAAGACTTCTCTGGGGCATAGAGAAGAACATTGATATGGCTATTATGGATTGCATTTTTGCCATGTTTTGCTCAACATCACAGATTTTAAAGGTATTGGTTAAGATATTATGGTATGCTTTTACCTAGTTCCAGGCATCATGTGAATATATGCGCCCAAATCCTGAAGAGACATATTCATTTGGAGACATAATAGTTACTCTGTATAATGTGGCTAATTTTATTAATGTAACATAAAAGCAGAAAATGTTTATATTCAATTAACTTATTTTATCTTTTTTATAATTGCATATAGTTCAAGTAACAGGCATATCCCTAGAAAGCCGAGCATATTCTAGAAAAAATAAGAATATATAGTTTTCCAGAAATTGGTTTAATTGCAGATTTAAGTTTAATGGATTATGCATCTCATAGAGGAGAATCAGTAGTGTATGAAATAAAAATTTGCATTAAAAAATACCAAAGTAAACATTATTAAACTTACCCTAATGTTTGCTAAATCTCTTGAACTTGTAAGCAGTTGATGGTAAGGGTTAACTCCCCTGGAAATCCCTGATAAAATTAGCATAAAATCCATGAGGCAGCTAATACATTGTTTCAATATGTGATGGAAATGTGTGCATCAAGGAATGTGTAGTCCCCTGCACGAGAAAGCAAGTAGGAGCCCAGACATTGCTCTGTGGAACTCTGTACTGTGTTGCTGTAGACATGAAGGTTAGTATAAGGTTAAAAACCGTAAAGAAAAATGCAATGTTTCTATTGGTTCACTGTGCCTATGTAAGCAGCTCTGGGGGTGTGGAAAACACATTTTATTTTTAAATAAAATAAATCGGTATGTTTATAGAATGAATCAATGTTAGTTTTTTTCTGATATAAGCAGTATGTGTTAGATTAGAAAAATGTAAAGACAGTAAAACTTAAATATACCTTTAAACAGATAAAATGGTAAACATTTCACTAGCTTCCTTGTCAGAAAAATGCAGCAATCCCCTGGCCATTAAATAGTTAATATTTCTATGAAACCTGCACCCATTCATTATTTTTAAATGGGTGTAATATGGGGCAATGTTTTCAACCATTTTAGAATTTTACACAACTTTTTTTGCTTATTCTTATACATAAGTTTATCTCACATTTTCATTTATCACTTTAGATGTTTCTTTGACACATACAAGAGGAAATATTGGCAAACCCCATTTTGTTGCAGTGTTCCAACCACTGATACCTCCCTTGTGTATACCGAAGAAAAGAACCTATTTAGCTCATCTGCCTTTTTCTGGTTACTAATTGTCAGACAGCCTGTTTCACATTGTAATGTTCCTATAGCTCCCTTACTGACCTTCTTGCCATTAATATATTAAAAAAATATTTTAGGGTTAGACTAACTCTCCTTTGCAACTAATTTTTCATTTTCTATTTTAGCCAGTCTAATAGCCCTTTTACAAGCCTTGTTGACCTCCTTATACTCACGTAAAGCAGTCTCTGTCCCCTATTTTTTACATAAATTAAATTCCTGTTTTTTTACTCCTAATCTTCATCTCTAAGTCATTGTTAAGCCACATGGGTTGTGATATACTTCTGCTACTTTTATTTCCACATGGTATATGGTGATAAGTATGTTTATTTAATAAGGATTAGAAAGTTTTCCATTTATGTTCAGTATTTTTACCTGCCAGTCCTATGTCCCAGTCTATATGTTGTATTGCTACCCTTAGACCATTAAAATCTATCCTTTTAAAAAAGTTTTTGTTGGCCCCTTAAAGTTCTGTTTTTTTACTTCAATCTCAAATGAGACTGGGTTGTGATCTCTGATTCCCAAGGGTACTCCTATTGAAACATTTGATACAATATCACTATTATTTGTGATAACGAATTCCAAGATATCCTGATTTCTAGTAGGTTCTTGTATAACCTGGGCCAGATAATGATCTCTGAGTGTACTCAAGAGACCTGCTCCCCATCTCTGAACTGCTGGTCTTATTCATCCAGTTTATTTCTGGTACTTCAAATCTCCCATTATTAAAACTTGACCATGCTTAGCTGCATTTCCAATCTGTGACAATAATTACAGACCCTCACTTTCAATTACATTTGAGTGTTTATAGCATACTCCTACCAATATTCTTTTAGAATTTGCTGCTCCGCTATTTAACTCTACCCACAAGCATACAACGTTATCGCTAGTTCCAGGATAAATATCTTCTATATATCCTATAGGCTTAAATTCAGGCATAACATACAGACAAACCCCTCCTCCTTTTTTACCATTGCCCCTATCTTTCCTAAATAGGTTATAACCATCCAGATGAACAGTCCAGTTGTGAGAGTCATCCCGCCATGTTACAGTATTGCCTATTAAATCCCATTTCTCATTATCTGCTAATAATTCTAACTCTCCCATTTTTCCTGGCAACCTTCTGGCATTACCCAGCATGCAATTTATTTTATTAGTCTATTTGTTCTGAAGTGCCTGACGCTGTACTCAAGTTACTTAGCAATACTTTTCTATTGACTATATACTAACCCTCCCCCATCTCCTCCACATCACTAGTTCATTTGTTCCTTACCCCCTCTACACATTTTATCCCATTACTTCTATATAGTCCCCACCCCACCTACTAGTTTAAAAACTCAGTCAGCCGTTCTACCATCCTTTCCCCTAGCACATCAGCTCCCTCTTCATTAAAGAGCAAACCATCCCTGTGATAGAGATTATACCCAAATAAAAAGTGAGCCAAGTGCTCTAAAAACCCAACCCCCTCCTTAAAGCACCACTGTTTTAGCCACACATTACCCTCCCTAAACTCGTTCTGTCACCCTGGACTAGCACGTGGCACTGGTAGTATCTCAGAAAATACTACCTTGGAGGTCCTTGGCTTCAGCTTATTATCTAGTTCTATGAAATCAAGACCACCAGATAATTTCCAATCCCCTTGGAGCAGCTGTTCCAGCATGTGACAGCATGTGCACTGAGTGAGGTTGTCACTGGATTGACTCATAATTACTAATTATAGTGGGAGAAATGTGCATAAAACTCTACAATGTGCCCCCTTTTCTTTGAACTCCCTCCTTTTATTTAAACTCCCACACTTATACTAGAACTGAACTCATATTAGAAGTCTTCGCAAACTCGAATACTTGCTCCTCCCCCTGCTTAGATTAGGTTCTTACTATACACCTGCACACAATTCACTGCACAAGTGCACAAACACAGTTTACTGTTTAGGAGAAACCACTGAACAGAGGCAAACAGACCACAAAAAGCCACACACTGATATAGCTTCACACAGGCAAAACCACACTCCCTCTCAGCTACACACTAATCACTGCACAAGTACACAAACACACTTTACTGTTCAGGAGAAATCACAGAACAGAGGCAAAAAATACTCTGTCAGACTATGTGCAGGAGAACCTAGCCAAGGGTTTCATCCAAGAGCCATACAGCTCTATTAAATTGCAGCCCCATAAGTGCAACGCGAGACCCGCAACGGCTGCAGGGTTGAAATCTGGCCATGTTACGGTGCTATTAAATTAAATCTGGCCACGATCTATGGCCCAGAGACGCAAGCCCGTAAACCTTTCTTGCGCACGTTGGATGTGCGGCCGTGAACATGATCAATTAGTTAATTATAGTCTCATGAGACTAAAATGTAACTTTTTAGCCATCAAAGAAAACGCTATGTCTGACACAAACCCAACAAATCACATTACCCAAAGAACACCATCCCCACAGTGAAACATGGTGGTGGCAGTATCATGCTGTGGGATGCTTTTCAGCATCCGGGACTGGGAAACTGGTCAAAAATGAGGGAAAGATGGATGGTGCTAAATACAGGGATATTCTTAAGCAAAACCTGTACCACTCTGTGAGTGATTTGAGGCTAGGATGGAGGTCCACCTTCCAGCAGGACAATGACCTCAAACACACTGCTAAAGCAACACTTGAGTGGTTTAAGGGGAAACATGTACATGTGTTGGAATGGTCTAGTCAAAGCCCACACCTCAACCCAATAAAATCTGTGGTAAGACTTAAAGATTGCTGTTCACAAGCGCAAACCATCCAACTTGAAAGAGCTGAAGCAGTTTTGCAAGGAGGAATGGGCAAAAATCCCAGTGGTAAGATGTGGCAAGCTCATAGAGACTTATCCAAAGCGACTTGGAGCTGTTATTGCCGCAAAAGATGGCTCTACAGAGTATTGACTTTAGGGAGGATGAATAGTTATGCACATTGACTTTTTCTGTTATTTTGTCCTATTTGTTGTTTGCTTCACATTTAAAAAAAACATCTTCAAAGTTGTGGGCATGTTCTGTAAATTAATTGATGCAAATCCTCAAACAATCCATGTTAATTCCAGGTTGTGAGGCAACAAAACACGAGAAATGCCGAGGGGGGTGAATACTTTTACAAGGCACTGTATACCAAAATTTTAATAAAGTTTTTAATCCTTTTGGTAGATTCATACATTTTACATGTTCATATTTTGATTGGCAGATGACCATTTAAATATGCATTGTTTTAATCAGTGCCCCCTCAATGTCTATCCATATAGGTTTAGAGCTCCTTAGGTTCCATTTTATAATATGAGAAAGGAAAATATAATATAACTTCCACTGATTTCTGATTCGATTTACAAGCATTCTATAACTGAATACGGATCAGGGAAGGAGGCAAGGGGAAATTGCATTTAATACCCAAGATGAACATCATGAATATACCATAATGCCCTTCAGCCTCTGCAATACTCAAGACTTTATTTTAACATTTTATTAATTATCAACCTTATTAAATTACAGCCTTGTAAATAAGAGGCTTCTCCTTAAACCCTACGTACTGCAAAATTTCTCAAAGTTACAACGCCATTAAATTAGCCCTGCTGCAAACAATGTGTGAGCTACGCAGCAGGGCCGTCTGTATGAGCACTGCGATAATGTACTTGAGGAGTGACAGCCTGCAAGATGATCTCACAGGCTCCCACACCTCATCAATTAGTGCAGGGGTCCTAAATGGGACCTCCGTGGCAGTCCCGCACATAAGACCTGCCGTGGGGGGTACTCCAACTACCCCCCTGGCACCTAAAATTAACCCTCCTCTATGCGGGGGTCCCCATCGGGACCCCCAAAGTGTCCCCAAATTAACACCTTGCTGCATAGATCAGGCCCCCGCTGCATTTAAAACGTTTATTAACACTATTAACAATCCCGGCCGCGGCACCTAAAATTAACCCCGTCGCGGGTCCTTAAAAGACCGTAAAGGTCCTGAAAGGACTCACGCTAAAATATATTAACCCCGGCCAACTAAAATTAACCCCATAACTCATGGGGGTCAATACAGCACCCATAAGACCTTAATTAACCCTGTCACTCATGTGGGTCAATACAGACCCCCATAAGCCAGTAATTAACCCTATAACTCATGGGGGTCAAAACAGACCCCCATAAGCCAATAATGAACCCTATAACTCATGAGGGTCATTACAGACCCCCATAAGGCCAATAATTAACCCTATAACTCATGGGGGTCAATACAGACCCCACATAAGCCTCTATTTAACCCCATCAGTCCCATAAGGGTATATTATGACCCTTTTGGGCTGTTAAAACCCTAACATTAACCACATAAGTGCCATGACGGTCCTCAAGGACCATCATGACACTAACTACCAACACTACACTATAACCCCCAATAAACCATTAAATCTAAACTACCCCCCCACCACTCTGACAGAAAATTAAAAAACCTAAGTCACCAAAAATAAAAAAAACTACCTTACAGAAAATGTAAAAACAAAGTCACAAAAAATAAAAAAATCCTTCCTTACAGAAAATAAAAAAATACATTACAACCCCACCCCCCACTACAGAAAAAAAAAATTACACACCTGAAAAGGAAAGACATACACAATACAACACATGCACACAATACAATACAATACATTACAATACATATATTACAATACATACAATACATTACATACAATAAATTACATACAATACATTACAATTAGTGATGTCGCGAACATCAAATTTTCGGTTCAAATTTTCGGTTTCGGAACAGCGGACGCGAACTTCCATCAAATGTTTGCGAACGGGCGAACCGCCATAGACTTCAATGGGCAGGCGAATTGCAAAACCCCAAGGGACTCTTTCTGGCCACAATAGTGATGGGAAAGTTGTTTTAAGGGGACTAATACCTGGACTGTGGCATGCCGAAGGGGGATCCATGGCAAAACTCGCACGGAAAATTACATAGTTGATGCAGAGTCTGGTTTTAAGCCATAAAGGGCATAAATCACCTAACATTCCTAAATTGTTTGGAATAACATGCTTTAAAACATCAGGTATGATGTTGTATCGATCAGGTAGTGTAAGGGTTACACCCGCTTCACAGTAACAGACCAATCTCCTTGTTTAATGCACCGCAAACAACCGCAAACAGTCCCTTTGCACAACCGCAAACTCCCCATTTGCACAAGGTTGGATACCAAGCTAGCCATGTCCCGTTCCTTGTCCTCACTGAGGTTATTGAAGGTCTCTTCCTCCACCCAGCCACCAAGGGTCCCAGAAAGGTGACAACAAGACCCCTGGGACGCCTGATGTGTTTGGTCTTCCACCTCCTCAAAGCCACCTTCCTCCTCTGACTCCTCTTCTTCAGACTCCTCTCTCTGCGTTGCCTCTGTCTGCGTTATTATAAGGTGTGTACTGTTAAGTAGTACTATTCCTATCGGTTTAATCCCTGTCACTATTAGGGGACGTGTATATGGCATTGATTTTTGGAACAGGGAGATGGAAAAAGATGCTTGGTCGGACCTCCTACTTCAAATTTGGGGCACTGCGTGTGCAATCTAAGGTGCCACCAAATATGAGTGTCACTGTGCACTGGCAAAAGTTGGCAGAGTAGGCGCTGTAGGCCTCACACACACGCCTGTAGGCAGGCAACTGATATTCAATCGATTACAGTCAAAAAAGTATTGTTTTATGTCACTGTACACTACGGTTGCACCAGATATGACGTATCACTGTGCACTGGCAAAAGTTGGCAGAGTAGATGCAATAGGCTTCATACACACGCCTGTAGGCAGGCAATTGCTATTCAATCTATTACAGTCAAAAAAGTGTTGTTTTATTTCACTGAGCACAATATAAGCTGTGAGCCTGACACAGGCAGGCAACTGAAATTAGATTAATTGTAGTGGAAGCTAAATACACAGCCTGGCTATCTATTTCCCTATTAAATCTCCAGCAGCTACACTATCTGTGCTCTCAAAACGAATGCAGCTTCAGAATGATTCTAAAATGTATGCTGTCCTTTAGATGGAAGGCCCTGGAAGGCAGTGTATGCTGCTGATTGGCTGGAATGTGTCTGCTGACTGTGAGGTGCAGGGTCAAAGTTTCCTCAATGATAAAGAATAGGGGGCGAACCCAAAAGTGCATGTGTTCGCCGTCCGATGGGAACTAGAACAAAATCGCTGCGAATAGTCCGCGGGCGAACTGTCCGAAAAAATCTATAATTGCAATACATACAATACAAATAAAATACAATACCCCCTATCTAACATACGATCTATTTAATATACAATACATTCTAACTATATAAAATACATCCCCCTATCTATCTAATATACAATACATCCTAACTACATCTAGAAACCCTACTTCTAAGCTAAAATAAAATAATTAAGACCACTTACCTTTGTAGATGTCCCTTCAGATCACCAACCGAGGGGTAAAACAAAAACAAAAAATTAGTGCAACACAACATAATGTTAATTAGTGCAACATTAACATAAAATAAACATTATACACATTCTAAATATTCTACTCACCTTTGCTTCTTTTCTTCTCCGGCGCGGCCCCTGTAAAAAAAAACACAATACATTAGTACAAACTACAGAAAAAAATAAACAAATAAAAAAATAAACATATAAACATATAAATATACATTCAACTTACCTCCCCGCGATGTCACCGGCCTCCTCCTCTTCAGCCCCGGCTGGGCCCTGGAACCATCCGCGCTCTAAAAAATTAAAATAAAAAAACGAACCCCCAACATAGAAGGGGTTAATTTTAGGTGCCGAGGCCGGGATTGTTAATAGTGTGCCACGGACCCTTTAAGGAGCCGCGTTGGGGAATTTAAACGTTTTAAATGCAGCAGGGGCCTGATCTATGCAGATCGGGGACCCCCGCTGCAAGGGGTTATAGTGGGAACACTCCGCGGGTCGCGACGGGGACCCCCAGCATAGAGGGGGCTTAATTTTATTTGCTGCGGCCGGGATTGTTAATAATGTGCCGCGGGCCCTTTAAGGAGCCCAGCGGGGAATTTAACATTTTAAAATGCAGCGGGAGCCTGATCTATGCAGATCAGGGACCACCACTGCAAGGGGTTAATGTGGGGGGGCTGCAGGGGTCCCAATGGGGCCCCCAGCATAGGGATGTGTATAGGGAGCAGGGGGAGCCTCACACGGCTGTCTCGGTGTGCTCCGAGGCAGCACGTAGAGGCTTTAGGATCCCTTGCTGGCACTTTTTGTGCCCGTAGGGATTCTTCCGAGGTGAGAGATTCACCTCATAGATTTAAGGCTGTGTGCGACTCCGTAGCTCTCTCGGAGCCTATTCTCGGAGCCATTTTTCGGAGTCATCTCGCAAAGCAGGCTGCGAGGGATTCGGTCCTCGCAAACAGCGAAAAAACTGCCTTTTGCGAGGACGGAGAGAACTACGAGGGATCATTTAATGAGGCCTTATATCTTTTGTGACTGGTTCTACAAATTTTTGGTGGTTTATTTGGATGATGTCTTCATTTTTTTCACCTGATCTAGCCACATATAGAATACAAGTTAGTAAGGTATTGCAATGTTTACAAGAGACCCAACTATATGCAAAAGTGAAGAATCATTGTTTTGAGTAATCCACAGTACCCCTTCCTGAGTTTATCCTGTCTTCTGATGGAATCAAAATGGAATGAGCTAAAGCAGCAGCAGTGTTAGAGGGGCATCTACCAACTGAACTCAGGAGCACACAGAGATTCTTTGATTGTGAATACTATTACATGGATTCTCAAAAATGTTAACACTGATCACTGCTCTTACTCGTAAAGGTGCTAATCGAAGATTTTAGGATCCGGAAGCTCCAGAGGCCTTCAGCAAACTAAATTCAGTATTCCCTGTCTGCACCAATCCAGATACATCCTGACCCCACTAACCCATTTGTGTTATATACCCCTGAAGTTACCACTCTAATCATTTGCCTTCATATCTAAAAAATTCTCATCAGCAGAAAGGAATGATGATGTCGGTAACCAAGAATTATTAGCCATTAAGTTAGCCTTGGAAGAATGGAGATATTTGCTGGAAGGAGTTTAAACACTGATTCTTATTCTCACTGGCAATAAAAGTGTACAATTGCTAGGGTCTGCTCAATGATTAAAAGCTTGACAAGCCTGATGGTCCCTATTCTTTTCAAGGTTTAACTTTGACATTAGTTACTGTTCTGGTTCTAAAAACTGTAAAGCAGATGCTATTTCCCCAGCCCATGAACCTGTCAGTACTCCTCCCATACAAGAAAACATTGAGCCTCTTACAAGAATTCCAGCCTCTATTTCTATGCCACTGCTGTACAAGATCACATCTGTCCAATCTGAGATAACGCAAGAAAATATATAGCACCCAGAAGATGTGTGTTTGTTCCTCCATCCTATTGTAAAGAAGCCATAGAACTCTTGCATGCCTCCCGCTAAGCTGGTCATCTTGGTGTTGCAAAACTCTGGACCATCTATTCCGTTATTTTTGGTGGTCAAAGGTATCTACTGATGTCTAAAAATGTGTAGTGCTTGTAACACCTGTGCCAAATCTAAGAGCCCCATGTCTCTTCCATTTTGGTTGCTCCAACCGTTGGATGTTTCATCCCATTCATGTGCTCACATCACTATAGACTTTATAACTGACCTCCCTCCATTCAGAGGAATGACTGTAACATGGGTAGTAGTAGATCGGTTCTCCCAACAAAACAGTTTCATGCCACTTCCTAAACTACTCGCTGCTGCTGATCTGGTGGATTCATTTCTTCTGGAATCTATAGACTACACAGAGTTCCATTAGAAATGCTGTCAGACCGAAGAGACTATTTTGTTTCCTATTCCTGGAGATCCTTTATGCAGAGACTTGTTATACAACTAACATTTTCTACAGCAAAAAACCCACAAACCAATCACTGAGAGAACCAATCAGGAGCTGAAAAAGTAAAACAGATGATTCACACTTAATAACCAACAGCATGTTTCCTTATGTACTATCCCATTTTATGCAGCTATGGGCTATAACCCACCTTATTTGCCTTTATCTACTCTTCCTACTGGGAATCCTGCAGCTTACCTAAGGGCAGGAGACATCCATCAAGTATGGTATACTCAACATATGCTTAATGAATCCGCAATTGATCATAAAGTTATGCTGACTGTAAAAGAAAATAATTATTGGTTCTCCAAGATGGAGATTTAGCTTGAATTACTACAAAGCATCCTTCAGCTTCAACAGCCCTGTTGGGTCCATAATACATCAGTAACTTTCCCATTGAAACTAAACTTTGCTCAGTAGTCTTTCATCTGACCCAAGCACTTACTCTAAAGATACACCCGATATTCCATGTGGCCTATCTCAAACCTTACACTCAGAATCAATTTTCCAACACTCAGAACTCTCCACAACCATTTTTTGTTAAAGACTATGAAGAATTTGAAGGATCTGCTATACTAGACTCTCGTCTCTGGAGGTCTTCTCTTCAACATCTTGTTACCTGGAGAGGTTTTGATCCTGAAGAACACATGGATACCAGCCTCTGAAACCATTCCCTGAGATGATAAATCTCTTTCATAGCCTTCAGTAATGCAATCCCAAGTTGTCAGTGGCTGTCTCTAGATCAGCCTTCATTGAGCTTTTCCTACTGTCTCTCCTGAATGGTTGTTGTTAAGATCAAATGGATCATGGTGGACATACCTTATAGCCCAAGCTATTAAGACTAAAATAACCAAACTTACGTCAAATCATTTTTAAACACAGATTACACCTTCTATAGAATTAATCATCTTAGGAATTCACCTCCCTACCCTACCAAACTCTAAAAACAAATTACTTCAGTTTATTATGTTAGCAACCAAAAGCCATATTGCCAAGAAATGGTAAGATACAAATCGTATCTTTCAGGAAATATTCAACAAAATTAATTTTATCATGATAAATTAAAGACTTTCACATATAATTTTCAATACCTTTCCAACCCTCCTCTCAACCAGGGTGATTACCTGACATAGGATTACAATCAAATGTCGAGAGATTTCGATATCTCTATTAGAATTCAAAAATCAAGAAGGGGCTGGCTGGGGGGACATGATCGTGGCGGGGACCCTGGAGACCGGACAAGATTGTGAGTTTTCACTTTACATTTTTTCATTTACCCGCTTTTATTAATGGAAATAATACTTAACTTATCAAAATGAACACCTTCCCTATTCCCTTATCCCACCCCCTCCCTACCTACCTTCCCATTATTTGTCTTCCCTATAGAAAAAGGAAAATGTAAAGTGGTATCACTCACTTAAAAATGTTAATTAAATACTTAACACATACATTATTCTGTTAAACCTTTTCAAGTTCTCCTTGGAGAGTAAAATTATATTTACAATTGTTTGCTGATATTTCACAACTAGCGACTTGCCTGTCAAAAATGACGGGGCAATAACATTTTAAGCCATGGCAATGCTGTTTGACACACAATGTAAAGATTTTTCTACTCTGAGGACCTTTGGCGTTCATTGCGAGCCTCGCGCTGAGCGCCTTCAGCGCTCATAGCGATCCGCTCCTCTTGTTTACTTTTGTTCCTATGAGCAACTTCTGCTCTAATGACAAAGACAGATATATATGTCAATTCAAATGTCGATGTTTTTAGTATCATTATTAATTAATTGTTGTGATTGGCTAAAGGCACATGTGCCTTCTGATTGGCTGCAATCTGATTGACAGTGACAACAGCCAATCAGAAGGTGCAGATGCCTTTAGCTAATCACAATGGGATATTCCCCATGGGGTGTATCCCATTCTTATTGTCTGAAGGCCATAGTGCCTCCTGATTGGTTTAATAAAGATTGACAGGTCCATCAGCCAATCAGAATGGTATATATGGGTGTTACAATCAGAAGGCGCCATTTTGGTTTTTCAACCGGAAGAAGCTCTAGAAGCCGCGTTAGTGTTGGGAAGTTCCTCCAGGGAGAAGCTCCGTTAGTTTTTTTTGTTTTTTTTAGAGTGGCGGATTTTTTCAAGGATTCAGCCGGGGAAGAAGAGAAGAAGGACAGGGGCATCACGAAAAGGTAGGTTTTATATTTAAAATGTTTATTGTTTTGTTATGTTGTGTATTTGTGTACTAATGTTATGTTTCTTATATTCCAGGTGCCCAGACGGGAAAGACTACAGGAAGGACGGGGACATGGTGGAAAGGTAAGGTTAATATTTAGAAGGTTTAGTTTTTCTATGTTGTGTTTATTTTTGACTCATTTTAGGTTTCATTGGTTCCTGCAGGAACACCATCATCACTGAAGGGACATCTGGTAGGTGGTCTTATTTATTCTTTTTTAGGTTAGATTTAGGAGTTTTAATGTATTTAGATAGGGTTTAATGTATATAGATAGGGTTTAATGTATGTAGTTAGATTAATACTGTATTTAGATAGGGGTTAATGTATGTAGATAGGGTTTCATGTATTCAGACAAGGTTTTTAATGTATTTAGATAGGGTGTAATGTATTTAGATAGGGGTTAATGTATGTAGTTAGGTTAATACTGTATTTAGATAGGAGTTAATATATGTGGATAGGGTGTAATGTATTTAGATAGGGGTTAATGTGTGTAGCTAGGTTAATACTGTATTTAGATAGGAGTTAATGTATGTAGATGGGTGTCATGTATTTAGATAGGGGTTAATAGTGTATGTATTTTCTTTTTAGGTGAGTAATTATTTTTTTATTTTCTCTAGTGCTGGGGTATTTTTATTTTTTGTAAATTAGGTTTTATTATTTATTGTAAATTAGTTTTTTTTTTTTTTTCAGTCATGTGTTTTTTTATTTTATGTTGTGTTATTTTTTTATTTTATATAGTGTTCTTTTTTATTTTATATAGTGTTTAGGTGGGTTTTTATTTTCAGTTATTTTTATTTTTTGCAGTGTGTGATGGGGTTAACTTTGGGTGCCTGGGAGGGTTAAATATAGACCCCTAAATGCTAACTGATTTGACATGTAACCTCCATCTTTTACTGACTGACTTAATTGATTATATTCCCGCCCTGAACTGCTACGGATGAGTGCATGGTTTACGGTTTGGGCTTTCTGCCCATAATTTACAGGCTGTTCAATTGAAAAGCACCAGAATTGTAGCAGTTCAAGCCCACAGCAGTCCCGCAGACATACGGGCTATATACCACGAGATGTGGGCTTTGAATTGAATCGGGCTCAAGGTATATAAATGTACCTTGGTCTAATATACTGTTAAATTCAGTGTTAACGTTTATGCCCAAAGAACTCTCTAGTTAATCATTGTGTTATTAATAGACATGAAAGGTAAAAGCACAGTACAGACAACTGTATATAGCATAGTATTAAAAAAAAAGGAATAAAAAATATATATTCAAGACGTATGCACACTCACTTGCCAAATTTTACAATAGGTCAAACATAAAAACCTCCCGGTAATTCACCAATTCTACTGTAGAGATATATTTAAAGTATGTCTACATTGAGTCCACAAACTAGTTTATACCAAAATTGGTCTGAAGCTAAAATACAGATTTAAAAACATACATAAAATGCAAACAACAACAATTCAAAGCAGAAACAAAATTGTTATATAGGTTGAAAAAAAGACTATTGATCCATCACGTTGAACATTTTTAGACAATCTCTATTATTTGTTTTATGAATTGTTGAATTATAATCCTTGTATTATGAATATGTGAATAATTAATTGGTGATTCAGAGGAAGGCAAACAAATAAAAACCTTTGAAATTTTGCCTGTTGCCTCATAAGGGGAAAATATTCCTTCTCAATCCCAAATAAAGGTAATCCAATGTTTCCCAGATCAACACCCATGCTATTCTAGTTCTCAAGCTTGCTCGCCCCTTTTATTAAAAAATATATCCAACCCTTTTTAAAATGTATCAAATCTGCTTTCACAACCTCCTTTGGTGGTGAATTTCACAGTCTTCCTACCCTTACAGTAAGGAACCCTTTTCTTTTTTCAAGATGAAATCTTTAAGCATGGTAATATTTTACTTGCTTTTGTAGCTTCTGCCTGGCATTGACGTTGTCATATTATTGTCGTACATAGGTGGTTGCTCACATGCACTCCTAAATCCCTATTTAGCTTTTCATATTCCAAAATTTGTTCCATAAAGATTATATATTCTATGTGTATTTTGCATTCTTAAATAACCTCTGTGTTAAATCTCATCTTTAATTTAGCTGCACATTCTCCAAATGTATACAAGTCCATTTGCAATGCAATAAACAACAATATTATTTGGATAGGTCCCTCTTCATTAAATGATATCTGCAAAAAAAGCTCTGGCTCATAGCTTTATTACTGTTGCAGATAATCTTTGTTTTGATGAAATCTTGACAGTTACAGTATAGTTGATAGATGCACTTACCGTATTTATCGGTGTATAACACGCACCGGCGTATAACACGCACCTCATTTTAAGAAGGAAATTTCAGGAAAAAAAACTTAAGTTACAAATAAAGAACTTTGAAGCAAAATAGGGGGAGCTCAGAACTTTTTATTATTAATATTATTAAGACTTATAAGGTAAATAACGTAAAATGGCATTAAAAGCAACTGTTTAACCAAAGAAACTTGGATATTATATGTTTTTACAAAAGTTTACTCAGAAATCGCTGCTCCTCCGCAACCCCCTCCTCAACCCCCCATCCTCAACCCCCTCCTCAACCTCAACCTCAACCCCCCTCCTCAACCTCCCTCCTCATCCTCAACCTCCCTCCTCATCCTCAACCCCCTCCTCAACCTCCCTCCTCAACCCCCCCATTGTCATCCTCCTTCCTCAACCCCCCTATCCTCAACCCCCCTCCTCAACCTCAACCCCCTCCTCAACCTCCCTCCTCATCCTCAACCTCCCTCCTCATCCTCAACCCCCCATCCTCAACCCCCTCCTCATCCTCAACCCCCTCCTCAACCTCCCTCCTCAAACTCCCTCCTCAACCCCCCTCCTCAACCTTAACCCCCTCCTCAACCTAAAACCCCCCTAAATAGAATGAGGAGGGGCGTTTAGAATGAGGAGGGGGGTTTAGAAAGAGATGGGGGGGTTTAGAATGAGGAGGGGGCTTAGAATGAGGGGGGGTTGAGGATGAAGAGGGGGGAGGGAAAGAGACACGGTCCTTAACATTATATCGGCGTATAACACGCACACATCATTTGCCCCCTATTTTCAGGGAGAAAAAGTGCGTGTTATACGCCGATAAATGCCGTATTTAAAAATGAGGACAGTCTTGCTTGCCCTCCTCAACCTCAACTCCCCTCCTCAACCTCCCTCCTCAACCTCAACCCCCCTCCTCAACCTCCCTCCTTATCCTCAACCTACCTCCTCATCCTCAACCCCCCATCCTCAACCCCTTCCTCAACCTCAACCTCAACCCCCGTCCTCAACCTCCCTCCTCATCCTCAACCTCCCTCCTCATCCTCAACCCCCCATCCTCAACCCCCTCCTCAACCTCCCTCCTCAACCCCCACATCGTCATCCTCCTTCCTCAACCCCCCTATCCTCAACCCCCTCCTCAACCTCAACCCCCCTCCTCAACCTCCCTCCTCATCCTCAACCTCCCTCCTCATCCTTAACCCCCCCATCCTCAACCCCCTCCTCATCCTCAACCCCCTCCTCAACCTCCCTCCTCAAACTCCCTCCTCAATCCCCCTTTTCAACCTTAACCCCCTCCTCAACCTAAACCCCCCTAAATAGAATGAGGAGAGGCGTTTAGAATGAGGAGGGGGGTTTAGAAAGAGGAGGGGGGTTTAGAATGAGGAGGGGGGCTTAGAATGAGGAGGGGGGGTTGAGGATGAAGAGGGGGGAGGGAAAGAGACATGGTCCTTAACATTATATCGGCGTATAACACGCACACATCATTTGCCCCCTATTTTCAGGGAGAAAAAGTGTGTGTTATACGCCGATAAATACAGTATTTAAAAATGAGGACAGTCTTGCTTCATAGACCCCGCTTCTTATAGTCCCAACTGAAGAAGTAGCACATAATAGTCACATGGCTTAACAAAAAGAAGTGGGAAACATTTGGGATAAATAGCTCTGGGAGCTTGATTTTTGCTAGGTACAGATAATATGTAGGTGCCGGGTTTCTTGACATGTTGGAAAATTAGCCAGTTTGCATAAGTTGCAGATTTTCACTCTGTTCATTAGACATAGCAACAGAAAGCAAAACCTCACATTAACTGACATGTTTAGTTTATAAAACAGCTTATTTTCCACCCAAAAGCTGATTGTGACATAGCTTATTCTTGCAAACACTCAGGTCTATGCATGGTGGTTTGGTTATGAAAGAAGAGAGTGGTTTTGAGAATAGGTAAATTGCAAACTTAAGGCACTATTCTATTGCTGAAATCGTAAATGTATACACACTTAAAACCACTCTTAAAATTGCTACAAATTCTATTTTCTACTCCCAATCCCATTTCGTGTTACCTGGCCACACTCACTACGGGCAAGCCATAGACACACATTCGGGCTTAGAACTCCTTCGTTTTAGCACAGCTCAAACATTCCGCTAAATAATAAAAGCTACACAAAATCAATATTGTATTAGTTCTGTAGGTCTAGCTCACAAATTAAGTCTGACCCACAACTGAAAAAAGAATCAAGTTTCTGTCAATAATATTATGTTTTCAAACACTTATTAGAGGTGTAGCAGCAATTAAACACGCGACTTTGAAAACATGGGAAGGTGTGGAAACACTAGAAGTAATTGCACAGCAGCCTCAAACTCACAAATATGCAATTCAAAATTATTGAACCTGATTCAATTGCAAAGCGAGGGCCTCAGTTGATTGCATGGAGCGCCTGAAGGCGCTCCTTGCCAGCATCTGCGTCCCTCGCAAAATTTCCGTTTCAACGCAAACAACCACACAACAGCCACGACCACGCAAACAACATGACACACCAACTACGACCCTCGAAAACTTTACCTCGCAACGTAAACAACATGAGAGACACGTTACCACACATTACGACCTCGCAACAATCGGACGCAACTCGCGAACATTACAAAATTCAAAACACAATAAATACACACAGCACATACATAAAAAGCTTACCTACGGCAAGAGGAAGCATCCAGGACCTCAAAAAAACAACTTACACCTTCATTTAACTAAAAAAAGTTTGAACACTAAAAAATTTGTTAAGCGAGTGGAAAAATGGACGCTGAACAAAATGAAAACGAGGCTACAGCACTCTAAACACGCAAAACACCACAAGAAACTCGCAAAACACCACAAACGACCTACGGATATTCCGCTACAGACGCATACCACACATTACCCGCCATTTTACGCCAATGCGGAAGTACACAACTACGCTAACGGTTTGGTCTCGCGCACGCACACTATTACACTGCACACATTCAGCACGCTTACACAGCAGCTCCACACCACTAATGCTGCAGCAACATCAAAACAGATTGCAGCTCTTCAACACAATGCTTCAAAATATGTAAAGTATATTAATTTATTAATGTATTATATATTTCATTATTACACACCAAACAGCATTAGCTAACTTACAATTTCATTGCCGTCATTTTTTGACGCGCAATTCGCTAGTAGGTAATAATTATCACACTTACAATGAAGTCCAAGGTAATGTTGCGCTAAATATGTAGAAATTCATGATTAATGTTCACCATATGTTCAATATCTACAAAATTAAGATATAGTTACAGTCACACATTATCCAGTTTATCTCAGTGTGTAGTAATAGTTGTATTTTACTTTTTGACCCATTGTTATAAATTTCATTGAGCTATATTGGGTGTATTGGGAAAATGCAATACATTGATATTAGCCTAATGACTTCATATACAAAAGTTGGAGCAGTACATCTTAAAATATTGAGATGACCGATCATAACAATATATCAATATTTTTGATAGTGGTGTGATTAATCAGTAGATATGATAAATAAGTGACCATGGCAGTAGTTACCATTGTTTGAATGCTCAGTGTGCTTTAGTTTATCCAGTCTAAAGCAATAATTCATCAAGAATGGCAGGAATGTCTTTTCTAATCTGGCCTATAATTAACTCTGTGTAAATTATATAAATACATTTGACTGGTATCAGTCATATATTAGACCAAGGTGTAGATATGTTTGTACGTAGATGCAAAGCACTTGATTGAGCCTGGCACGCTTTTGTGAGCCCTCCACATATCTCTCAGCAGGGAGTGTGGATTATCCCCTACTGCTTGTCCCCTAGACAGTTGGCTGAAACTGCTATAAAGTGAAGACTTCAGCAGGCAGTGATAATCTTTTAAACTTTATCTGGGGAATATTGTAGGGCCCCAGCAGATGTATGTAAGTAGAGGAATTACATTTTGAGCACACCAAGGGCCCTATTAAATTCGAGCTGCGGATGAAATCGTATCTCGCAAAGGCAGTTTTCCTGCTGTTTGCGAGTACCGAATCTCTCGCAGCCTGCTTTACGATATGACTGCGAGAAAATGGCCGAGAATAGGCTCCGAGAGAGCTATGTAGCCTTAAATCTATGCATGAGTCTCGCATATCGTAAGAATCCCTACGTGGACAAAAAGTCCACTCAAGGAATCCAAAAGCCTCTACGTGCTGCCTCGGAACAGCCCGAGACAGCAGTGTGAGGCTCCCCCCTGCACCCTATACACATCCCCATGCTGCAGGGGTCTCTATCAGGACCCCTGCAGCACCCCCACATTAACCCCTTGAAGCGGGGGTCCCCGATCTGCATAGATCAGGCCCCCAGCTGCATTTAAAACTTTTAAATTCCCCGCCGCGGCTCCTTAAAGGGGCCGCGGCACACTATTACCAATCCCGGCCGCGGCACTTAAAATTAACCCCCCTCTATGCTGGGGGTCCCCATCGGGACCCCCGAAGTGTTCCCACATAAACCCATTGCAGGGGGGGTCCCCGATCTGCATAGATCAGGCCCCCCGCTGCATTTAAAACGTTTAAATTCCCCGCAGCGGCTCCTTAAAGGGGCCGCGGCACACTATTACCCAATCCCGGCCGCGGCACTTAAAATTAACCCCCCTCTATGCTGGGGGTCCCCATCGGGACCCCCAAAGTGTCCCCACATAAACCCATTGCAGGGGGGGCCCCCGATCTGCATAGATCAGGCCCCCCGCTGCATTTAAAACTTTTAAATTCCCCGCCGCGGCTCCTTAAAGGGGCCGCGGCACACTATTACCCAATCCCGGCTGCGGCACTTAAAATTAACCCCCCTCCATGCTGGGGGTCCCCATCGGGCCCCCCAAAGTGTCCCCACATAAACCCATTGCAGGGGGGGTCCCCGATCTGCATAGATCAGGCCCCCCGCTGCATTTAAAACTTTTAAATTCCCCGCCGCGGCTCCTTAAAGGGGCCGCGGCACACTATTACCCAATCCCGGCCGCGGCACTTAAAATTAACCCCCCTCCATGCTGGGGGTCCCCATCGGGACCCCGAAGTGTCCCCACATAAACCCATTGCAGCGGGGTCCCCGATCGGCACCGATCGTGACCCTGCTGCAATTCAATTTTAAATTTCCCGCCTCGCGGGTCCTCAAAGGACCGTAAAGGTCCTGAAAGGACTCGCACTAAAAATATTAACCCCAGGCAACTATAATTACCCCATTAACTCATGGTGGTCAATCCAGACCACCATAAGGCCTAAATTAACCCATTAACTCATGATGGTCAAGCCAGACCACCATAAGGCCTAAATTACCCCATTAACTCATGATGGTCAATACAGACCACCAAAAGGCCTAAATTAACCCATTAACTCAAGATGGTCAATCCAGACCACCATAAGGCCTAAATTACCCCATTAACTCATGATGGTCAATACAGACCACCATAAGGCCTAAATTAACCCATTAACTCATGATGGTCAATCCAGACCACCATAAGGCCTAAATTAACCCATTAACTCATGATGGTCAATACAGACCACCATAAGGCCTAAATTAACCCATTAACTCATGATGGTCAATACAGACCACCATAAGGCCTAAATTAACCCATTAACTCATGATGGTCAATCCAGACCACCATAAGGCCTAAATTACCCCATTAACTCATGATGGTCAATACAGACCACCATAAGGCCTAAATTAACCCATTAACTCATGATTGTCAATCCAGACCACCATAAGGCCTAAATTAACCCATTAACTCATGATGGTCAATACAGACCACCATAAGGCCTAAATTAACCCATTAACTCATGATGGTCAATACAGACCACCATAAGGCCTTAATTAACCCATTAACTCATGGTGGTCAATCCAGACCACCATAAGGCTCTATTTAACCCCATCAGTCCCATAAGGGTATATTATTACCATTATGGGCCTGTTACAACCCAACATTAACCACATAAGTGCCATGATGGTCCTCAAGGACCATCATGACACTAACTACAAACACTACACTATAACCCCCAATAAACCATTTAATCTAAACTAACCCCCCTCTACACTAATCTATTAACACTTACACTACCTACCTACACTACCTACCCCCTAATAAACCTCCCCAACACTCTAATTACAAAAAACAAAAAACCTACAGTACAGAAAACAAAAAAACCTACAGTACAGAAAACAAACAAAAAATTACAACCCCACCCCCCACTACAGAAAACAAAAAAATACATTACAACCCCACCCCCCACTACAGAAAATAAAAAAATTACACACCTGAAAAGGAAAGACAGATTAACACAATACAATACATACATATAATACATTACATACATTACATACAATACATGACATTACATATAATATACTAAATATAATATATTACATATAATATATTAAATATAATATATTACATATAATACATTACATACATTACATACAATACATGACATTACATATAATATATTAAATATAATATATTACATATAGTCCAAATCAAATACCCCCTATCTATCTAACATACAATCTATTTAATTTAAAATAAATCCTAACTATATCAAATACATCCCCCTATCTATCTAATATACAAAAAATCCTAACTACATACACAGACCCTAATTCTTAAATAAAATAAAATAATTACAGTCCTAACTACACAGACCCTAATTCTAAGCTAAAATCAATAAATTAAGACCACTTACCTTTAAGATGTTGCTTCAGATCACTAACCTATGGGTCAAACAAAAAAAAAAAAAATAGTACAAAACATTAACATCCAATAAATAAACATTCTATACATTCTAAATAATATACTCACCTTTACAGCATGTCCCGTCACTGTTTAGCTCTTCCGGCGTGGCCCTGTTAAAAAAAAAAACACAATACATGAATACATTAATGCAATATATAAACAATAAATAAAATACACATATAAACAGCTAAATATACATTTAACTTACCTCCCCGCAATGTCCCCGGCCTTCTCTCCTTCAGCCCCGGCTGGGCCGCGGAACCATCCGCGCTCTAAAAAAAAAAAAAACTAACGGAGGTCTGCACTGGCAGACCTCCCCGACGCTGATGAACCTCCCGGAGTCGTTTCCGGGAGGAAATTGGCATTGGCGGCTTCTGATTGGCTGAAAAAGCTGTCTATCAATTTCAGCCAATCAAAAGTCGTCAATGTGTGAGCCAATCAGGATGGGATACACCCCAATATCCCACCCTGATTGGCTAAAACACTTGTCTATCTTTCTGGGAACCAATCACAAGGCTCAGATGCCTTCAGCCAATCACTATGGGATACACCCCCACGGAGTGATTGGTAGAAGACATCTGCGCATCTTGATTGGCTCCTACATTGACGACTTTTGATTGGCTGACAGCTTTTTCAGCCAATCCCAAGCCGCCAATGCCAATTTCCTCCCGGAAACGACTCCGGGAGGTTCATTAGCGTCGGGGAGGTCTGCCAGTGTAAGTGGTCTTACACTGGCTTGAGGACCATCATGGCACTTATGTGGTTAATGTTGGGTTGTAACAGGCCCATAATGGTAATAATATACCCTTATGGGACTGATGGGGTTAAATAGAGCCTTATGGTGGTCTGTATTGACCATCATGAGTTAATGGGTTAATTTAGGCCTTATGATGGTCTGTATTGACCATCATGAGTTAATGGGTTAATTTAGGCCTTATGGTGGTCTGTATTGACCATCATGAGTTAATGGTTAATTTAGGCCTTATGGTGGTCTGTATTCACCATCATGAGTTAATGGGTTAATTCAGGCCTTATGGTGGTCTGTATTGACCATCATGAGTTCATGGGTTAATTTAGGCCTTATGGTGGTCTGGATTGACCACCATGAGTTAATGGGGTAATTATATTTGCCTGGGGTTAATATTTTTAGTGTGAGTCCTTTCAGGACCTTTACGGTCCTTTGAGGACCCGCGAGGCGGGAAATTTAAAATTGAATTGCAGCAGGGTCACGATCGGTGCCGATCGGGGACCCCCGCTGCAGGGGGTTTATGTGGGGACACTTCGGGGGTCCCCCAGCATAGAGGGGGGATAATTTTAGGTGCCGCGGCCGGGATTGGGTAATAGTGTGCCGCGGCCCCTTTAAGGAGCCGCGGCGGGGAATTTAAAAGTTTTATATGCAGCGGGGGGCCTGATCTATGCAGATCAGGCCCCCCCCCTGCAATGGGTTCATGTGGGGACACTTCGGGGGTCCCGATGGGGACCCCCAGCATAGAGGGGGGTTAATTTTAGGTGCCGCGGCCGGGATTGGGTAATAGTGTGCCGCGGGCCCTTTAAGGAGCCGCGGTGGGGAATTTAAACGTTTTAAATGCAGCGGGGGCCTGATCGGTGCCGATCGGGGACCCCCGCTGCAAGGGGTTAATGTGTGGGGGCTGCGGGGGTTCCTATGGACCCCTGCAGCAAGGTGTTCATGTGAGGACACTTCGGGGGTCCAGACGGGGACCCCCGCATTGAGGGGGGGTTAATTTTAGGTGCCTGGGGGGGTTTTGGAGTACCCCCCACGGCAGGGCTTATGTGGGGGACTGCCGCAGAGGTCCCTTTTAGGACCCCCGCAGCACTTGATGAGGAGTGGGAGCCTGCGATATCATCTCGCAGGCTGTCACTCCTCATGTACATTTAGCAGTGTAGATACGTACGGCCCTGCTGCGTAGCTCATACGTTGCTCGCAGCAGGGCTAATTTAATGGCATTGTAAGTTAGAGAAACTGTGCAGTACGTAGGGCTTAAGTAGAAGCCTCTTATTTACGAGGCTGGAATTTAATGAGGCCCTAAATGTGTGCTTTATTATGGTTTGGCATGCTTTGTGTGCCTCATTGTTCTCTTCTTTGACTCAGTTTGAGGGTTGCTTACATGTGTCATCAACCATAGCAGACACCCGTATCCTACATCATCTTCCATACCACAAATGAGACATAGATATATTAGTGAGATGTTGTGAAGCTTTTTTAACTTCCCAATCATTTATCACATGATATAGATGACTCATCTTCAAGTGATACATTTCAATGTCTAGTAAAAATTAAATAACTTGAAAATCTGAATTGCTCAGAGACAGTGTGATGACCAACGGGTGAGGGGAACATGTGTGCCCTAAACTCTCCTGCCTTCAGCCAAAGGAATACCCCTAGATTGTCATAGTTTTGGTAATATCAGCACCCAGCTGCCTTTTTCAGGTATCAGGATACATGCATAGGATTCCAGGAACACAGCAACCTCAGAAAACAGCTGTCATGACCCACTGCTTCTTTGGGCTCAGAAATATCCTAGATCAATCACACCCAGTAGGTCGTTGGGTTCTTTGGTTTTCCCGGTTAGCAGGAATGAACCCAGTCCAACACCAAGTCACCACAGATACAAAGGAAGCAGGTTTAGCAGTATTACTCCCAATGTTTAACAATATAGTCCCAGTAGGATATGTAGTAATAATTCCAGTGATTAGAATTATTGTATACCCTCAGAATAAGACATACATTTTGAATACGTTTAAACGGACATTGGGGCACACACATATTTATCCACACTATCCAATCATATTCAGTCTCCAACCCTTGGTAAACTGATCTTCACCAATTCCCACAAGCCTACATCCTAGCCACGTTGAAGGCCTGTCCATAAAGTGATGTCAGCTTTCTTAACCACACCCTGTGGTCCTGAAGCCTATCAGGGTAACTAACTTAATTATACCCCCTAGTTCCAGGCTTTCCAGGGGGTATCTGATCAGTTTAGGAGTGGAGGCACTTTGTCTGATGGTGTACATGACTCTCCATATAATAGACTAAACCCCTGCAACCGAGTATCTTGTACCCTGTACCTTACATCCCAAGGAGACCCTAGTAACATACTTTAATGAATTATCTGAGGAAAATATAGCATTTAGAGACCAAACATGACTGGGTACCATCCACACCCATAACTGTACATTACATAGTAACAAGTAAATCATGGCACACAATATGGCTGATATAGTCTCAGTAGTCACGCTTGGAGGACATCTTCCTGGGGAAAGGGACCGCACAACTAATTCATGTTAACCCAGGGCCCATGTCAGTCCAATAGTCCAAAACAGTCTTAAGGTCTCCCTGGGTGTTGCAATGACACAATATGGTGCCGCACTCAAACATATCTAGTAACATTATACATTTTGGGCAAACATGGCAACCACAGTCCGGTATTCAGAGGTTTGGGCATTGTTCTTGGTGGGAAATGAAAGGAGCTGTGTTCTGGTACCAGTTCCCCCTCAGTGAAAGTTCATTGGGCCTTCCTGGGCATCACAGACAGAAACATCTATGATAACACAACTGAGCATACAAGTTACAGGCCAATCATTATTTTACATTTCTGAACTGATTTTACACTTTCCAATTGTGATTGCAAGATACAGGATATATCTACCTAAAACCTTAATTCCTATGTTAAATTCATGTGTATATCATGTTCTTTTTGATCTGTTTAATGAATGCTAATGTCAGCCCTTATTACTGCACATTTTAGTATTTTACACAGGTGATATTGTTTAGTAAGCTATTTTTTTTATAATTTGAACAGTTTTTTCAGGGACATTATGACACAGTTGTGTATGTAAAGTGGCTAGATGGATACAATAGTGGCAGTATCAATGCAACAAATATTGTTGTTTGATGGCCACAGTCTGTTAAACAGAGCATGCAGTTTAAAATAAATATGAGGTTCCATTTGTTCAGTTTGCGTATGTCACCCTGTTTCTATAAGTGGTATGGTGAGAATTTCCAAGGAAGATTTATTCACAATTTGTATGCACATTTTTTCACCACAAACAACTAGTACATTAATGGAATGATAATGTTTGCAATTTCTGGACTGTGCCTCCTGATCTTAAGGAGGTATTAGGTGCCATAGATTCTACCCATGTAATACTAACACATTTAGCACACCTGATAAATTATAATAATCAGCTTTAGCCTTCCAGACAGGAATAGCCCTGTTTACACAGGAATTAGGCTCCAGATTAAAATCTGAACAGTTAACCCCTTTCATTTTACTTTCTCCCTGTGCACTCTAGGTGCATGGTACCTCACCTAGAGATATACCTCTATAGCCTGCTTTATCATCACCTGCCTCCTTTTATTAGCCTTCTGGGGCTCTTGCTGTTATGATACCCCGAAAGCTGATTTACACATCAGTGAATATAAGTTTTTCTTATCATTAAAATTTTACTCATTTTGGCCCCATGCATTGACTGTGCGATGCTGAATAAGTTAACCCACAGGTTACAGGATTGGAGGATAGGACTACTGTGAAGGAGGGTGGTCTATTGTTGCTACATTATTTTTTAAATGTAAATTCACTATATTAATAATCAACTCAGGGAAGGAGAGAGGAGAGGGAGAGAAAACTGGAGTTGCCGTCTCTGTAGCAAGGCCAGTGGGTCTCAGCAGTGACGGCTGATGAACTTTCAAGTTGGAGGTGCGCCAGAGCAAGACTTGGCTCTTCTCTTTACACAGACACCACATATTTTTAAACTCCTCCCCTTGTTGTCATATGGACCTTTATATGTCCCATCCAATGACCTTATGCTTGCCCCGTCCATTGAAATAGACTCCACAGACTGATTTTTTTAATACTGTTCAAAAATTCTCGAATCTTGCGATTCAGGCAAATAATAACATTTCTCTTCTGTATGAATGCAATCACAATCACCAACGGTTGACTCTCCTTCTTGGGGTGTCTTCAAGTGTAGTAGTCAAAAATATTCTGCTGCCGCAGAGTGTTTATACCTGGGAGTGTTATAAAACAAGCAAACAAATCAGAGACCTCAGTCGTACTTAAAAACATTTATGAAACCAAACAAGACTATCTAGGCCTCAACCATACCTAAAAATACATATTATACAAAGCAGGGCTATATAGGCCCCAACCGTACCTTAAAAACCCACATTACACAAATCAGGACTATATAGGCCCCAACCATACCGTTAAAACCTTAAAATACCAAGCGGGATTTAATAAGCCAAAACCGTATCTAAAAAAAACTTAAAATACCAAGAGGGACAATATATGCCCCAACCGGACCTTAAAAACCCACATTACACCAACCGAAACTTAAAAACCCACATTACACCAAGCGGGACCATAAAGACCCCAACTGGACTTTTAAAACCTTAAAATACCAAGCAGGAATATATAGGACCCAACCAGACCTTAAAAAGCCACATTACACCAAGCGGACAATACAGGCCCCAACCGGACCTTAGAAACCCACATTACACCAAACAAGAACATATAGGTCCCAACCGGACCTAAAAAAACTCAAAATACCAAGCAGAACTATATAGGCCCAAACCGGACCTTTAAAACCCACATTACACCAAAAGGGACCACATAGGCCCCAACCGGACATTAAAAACCCACATTACACCAAGCTGGACCATATAGGCCCCAACCAGACCTTAAAAACCCACATTACACCAAGTTGGACCATATAGGCCCCAACCGGACCTTAAAAACCTTAAAATACCCACCGGGACTATATAGGGAAAAACCGTACCTAAAAAATCTGAAAATACCAATCGGGACTATATAGGCCCCGACCAGACCTTAAAAATCCACATTACACCAATCAGTACTATACAGGCCCTAACCATACCTTTAAAACCTTAAAATACCAAGTGGGATTAAATAGGCCAAAACCGTATCTACAAAACCTTAAAATACCAAGAGGGACAATATAGGCCCCAACCGGACCTTAAAAACCCACATTAGCGGGACCATATAGGTCCCAACTGGACCTTTGAAACCTTAAATTACCAAGCGGGACTATATAGGCCAAAACTGTATCTAAAAAACCTTAAAATACCAAGAGGGACTGTATAGGCCACAACCGGACCTTAAAAACCCACATTAAACCAAGCGGGACCATATAGGCCCCAACCCGACCTTAAAAAGCCACATTACACCAAGCGGGACAATATAGGCCCCAACCGGACCTTAAAAACCCACATTACACTAAGCGAGACCATAAAGGCCCCAAACGGACCTTAAACACCCACATTACACCAAGCAGGACCATATTGGCCCCAACCGGACCTAAAAAACCTTAAAATACCAAGCGGGACTATATAGGCCCAAACCGGACCTTAAAAACCCACATTACACCAAATGGACCACATAGGCCCCAACCGGACATTAAAAATCCACATTACACCAAGCAGGACCATATAGGCCCCAACCGGACCTTAAAAACCCACATTAAACCAAGCGGGACCATATAGGCCCCAACCCGACCTTAAAAAGCCACATTACACCAAGCGGGACAATATAGGCCCCAACCGGACCTTAAAAACCCACATTACACTAAGCGAGACCATAAAGGCCCCAAACGGACCTTAAATACCCACATTACACCAAGCAGGACCATATTGGCCCCAACCGGACCTAAAAAACCTTAAAATACCAAGCGGGACTATATAGGCCCAAACCGGACCTTAAAAACCCACATTACACCAAATGGACCACATAGGCCCCAACCGGACATTAAAAATCCACATTACACCAAGCAGGACCATATAGGCCCCAACCGGGCCTTAAAAATCCACAATACACCAATTGGGACCATATAGGCCCCAACCGTACCTTAAAATTCTAAGCGGGTCTATATAGGCCCGACCGGACCATAAAAACCATTAAATACCAAGAGGGACAATATAGGACCCAACCTGACTTTAAAAAAACACATTTCACCAAGCGGGACCATATAGGCCCCAACCGAATCTTTAAAACCTTAAAATACCAAGCAGGACTATATAGGTTCCAACCGGACCCTAAAAACACACATTACACCAAGTGGGACCATATAGGAACCAACCGGACCTTTAAAACCTTAATATACCAAGCAGGACAATATAGGCTAAACTGGCCCTTAAAACTCACAATACACCAAGCGGGACCATATAGACCCAACCGTACCTTTAAAACCTTAAAATACCAAGCCTTAAAACCTTAAAATCCAAAGCAGGTCTATATAGGCCCCAATCGGACCTTAAAAACCCACATTACACCAATCAGGACTATATAGGCCCCAACATTACCGTTAAAACCTTAAAATACCAAGTGGGATTTAATAAGCCAAAACCGTATCTAAAAAAACCTTAAAATACCAAGAGGGACAATATAGGCCCCAACCGAACCTTAAAAACCCACATTACACCAAGCGGTATCATATAGGCCCCAACCGGACCTTTAAAACCTTAAAATACCAAGGAGGACTATATAGGCCCAAACCGGACCTTAAAACCCCACATTACACCAAGCGGAACCATATAGGCCCCAACCGTACCTTTAAAACCTTAAAATACCAAGAGGGCCTATATAGGCCCCAACCGAACCTTAAAAACCCACATTAAACCAAGCGGGCCGATATAGGCCCCAACCAGATCTTAAAAACCCACATTACACCAAGCGGGACCATATAGGCCCAACCGACCTTAAAAAGCCACATTACACCAAGCGGGACAATATAGGCCCCAACCGGACCTTAAAAACCCACATTACACCAAGCGAGACCATATTGGCCCCAACCGGAACTAAAAAAAATTTAAATACCAAGTGGGACCATATAGGAACCAACCGGACCTTTAAAACCTTAATATACCAAGCAGGACAATATAGGCTAAACTGGCCCTTAAAACTCACAATACACCAAGCGGGACCATATAGGCCCCAACCGTACCTTTAAAACCTTAAAATACCAAGCCTTAAAACCTTAAAATCCAAAGCAGGTCTATATAGGCCCCAATCGGACCTTAAAAACCCACATTACACCAATCAGGACTATATAGGCCCCAACATTACCGTTAAAACCTTAAAATACCAAGTGGGATTTAATAAGCCAAAACCGTATCTAAAAAAACCTTAAAATACCAAGAGGGACAATATAGGCCCCAACCGAACCTTAAAAACCCACATTACACCAAGCGGTATCATATAGGCCCCAACCGTACCTTTAAAACCTTAAAATACCAAGAGGGCCTATATAGGCCCCAACCGAACCTTAAAAACCCACATTAAACCAAGCGGGCCGATATAGGCCCCAACCAGATCTTAAAAACCCACATTACACCAAGCGGGACCATATAGGCCCAACCGACCTTAAAAAGCCACATTACACCAAGCGGGACAATATAGGCCCCAACCGGACCTTAAAAACCCACATTACACCAAGCGAGACCATATTGGCCCCAACGGACCTAAAAAAAAATTAAATACCAAGGGGGACTATATAGGCCCAAACCGGACCTTAAAAACCCACATTAACCCAAAAGGGACCACATAGGCCCCAACCGGACCTTAAAAACCTTAAAATACCCACCGGGACTATATAGGCCCCAACCAGACATTAAAAACCCACATTACACAAAACGGGACCATATAGGCACCGATCGGACCTTAAAAACCCACATTACACCAAGTGGGACCACATAGGCCTCAACCGGACCTTACAAACTAAAATAACACCAAGCATGACCATATAGGCCCCAACCGCACCTTTGAAACCTTAAAATACAAACCGGGACTATATAGGCCAAAACTGTACCTAAGAAACCTTAAATTACTGAGCGGGACCATATAGGCCCCAACAGGATTTTAAAAACCCACATTACACTAAATGGAACCCTATTGGCCCCAACCGGACCTTTAAATCCTTAAAATACCAATCAGGACTATATAGGCCCAAACCGGACCTTAAAAATTACACAAAGTGAGACCATATTGGCCGCATCAGGACCTTACAAACCCACATTACACCAAGTGGAACAATAAAGGACCAAACCTGACCTTAAAAACCCACATTACACCAAGCAAGACCATATAGGCTCCAACCGGACATTTAAAACCTTAATATACCAAGCAGGACTATATAGGCCCAAACCGGACAATAAAAACCCACGTTTCACCAAACAGGACCACATAGGCCCCAACCGGACCTTAAAAAAAACCACATTACACCAAGCCAGACCATATTGTCCGCAACCGGACCTTAAAAACCCACATTACACCAAGTGGAACAATAAAGGCCAAACCGGACCTTAAAAACCCACATTACTCCAAGCGAGACCATATAGGCTCCAACCGGACCTTTAAAACCTTAAAATACCAAGCGGGACTATATAGGCCCAAACCGGACAATAAAAACCCACGTTTCACCAAACGGGACTGCATAGGCCCCAACCGGACCTTAAAAACCCACATTACACCAAGTGGGACCATATAGGTTCCAACCGGGCCATATACACCCACATTACACCAAGCAGGGCCAATATAGCCCCAACTGGACCTTTAAAACCTTAAAATATCAAGCGGGACTACATAGGCCCAAACCGGACCTTAAAAACACACATTACACCAAACCGGACCATATAGGCCCAAACTGGACCTTAAAAACCCATATTACAACAAGCGGAACCATATAGTCCCAAACCGGACCTTAAAAACCCACGTTACACCAAGCGGGACCATATAGGCCCCTAACCGGACCTTTAAAACTTTAAAATACCAAGCAGGACCACATAGGCCCAAGCCGGATCTTAAAAACCCACATTATACCAAGAGTGACCACTGTGAGCCTCTCCCCACCTCTACTTTACTGGCCTTCCAATGATTGACTTTAGCGCTCATTACATGCCCCCCCCCCTCTACTTTACTGGCCTTGCGATTCGGCGCTCATCACGGGCCAAAGGCACTCATTGCGAGCCTCTCCCCTCCTCTACTTCTCCCCCCTCTACTTTACTGGCCTTGCGATGAGCATCTTCAGCGCTCATCACAGGTCTTGCAATGAGTGCCTTCGGCGCTCATTGTCAGCTGCTCCCCCCTCTTTTTTACTGGCCTTGCGATAAGCTCTTTTTGCCCTCATTGCGAGCCTCTCCCCCCTCTACCTTCCTGGCATTGTGATGAGCGTCTTCGGAGCTTATCACAGGCCTCGCAATGAGTGCCTTCGGCGCTCATTACGAGCCCCTCCCCCTCTACCTCCCCTCCTCTACTTTACTGGCCTTGCGATGATCGCCATTGGCGCTCATCACTGGCCTCACAATGAGCGCCTTTGGCGCTCATTGCTCGCCTCTCCCCCCTCTACTTCCTCTCCCTCCCCTGTGTCCCTTTCCCCCACTCCCTGTGTCTCTTCCCCCCGCTACTTCCTCTCTCTCGCCTGTGTTTCTTCCCCCGTTTCCCCCGTGTCTCTTTCCCCTCTCCCTCCCCTGTGTATCTTTCTCCTACCGCCCTTGTGTTTCCTTCCCCCATCTCCCTCCCCTGTGTCTCTTCCCCCCTCTGTGCCTCTCTCCCCTTCTTTCCCTCCCCTGTGTCTATAGGAATTCCAGGGGTTAGAGCTCTGTGCTTCCACAGCTGTTGACCTTGCTTTTAATCTGAGTCAGTTCCACTGGAGAAGGAACTGGCAATGGACTCCAATATGACTGCCTGTGGAAACTTACATGGTAGAATCTCCATGGAAGGATCAGTCAGTAAAAAGAGCAAGAACAGAGTCGGGAGTGTTCGAGATAATTGGCTTATAAAGCATTCCTGATGTCATATCATAACAATAAATTTCTATAGGCTTGGGGGCATTCAGAGGGAATGTTCATAGCAACCAGACAGCCTGCAGCACTGATTGGTTGATGCTGCCAATCAGGAAAATGTATACAATTTCATTGCAGAATATGATCACATTCCAATATGATCATATAGCTACAGCACTAGGAAGAGACACCAGGGAAGGCACACAATGGGTTAATTTAAAGTGATAAAAGCATATTTTTCACAAAATCATATGAAAGAAGACATGAAAGGTGATATACAGATATAACTAAATTGTATTATCTATATAAATTTAAAATACAATATTAAAGGGATTGATAATTTTGTTTGGGGGGGGGGCTGCCCATTTGCCCCTATACACCAGCCCCCCCTAAGTCTCAGAGATTAGTATAGGAAGAAGGGAGCTTGAGGTCAGGATCCCCATTATATATTATTTCAAACATATTACATGATAATAAATGTCAAAATATTCATTGAATTATGTGCATTCTGATTGGTTAAAATTTCAACCAATAAGAAATGGTGCAGGAGCAATTCAAATACTCAATTCTGATTGGTTGACATATGACTGACACATATTTCAGCCAATTAGAGTCCACAAAATTAGTATATAAGGCAAAGGTGTACTAAAAACACTGTCAGCCTGCATGGAAGATTTTCAGAGCTCTGTTAGGTTCCATTTTCTTTTTATAAAATTGTGGGGTTTTATGTGGAGGCCCAACATGCAAGTGTCCGCTTATCCAGAGCTAAAGTGTGAGGACAAAGGCATCGATGATTATCACTGGAGGGCATCAAAAGTATAAGTAATGTATATTTTCCCCCTTTAAGATTTAATTTTTTTAATCAATGTATTTTCTTTTACTATATTTGGTGTACTGGACTATGGAGGTCCCCCATAGGGGGTTATGGTCCATGGGCTTACAATATGGCCCCTCGTGGTGGTAGGGAGATTGTCATGGGGTCCTTGTGGACTCTAGTGGTAAACTTTAGGTGCCATAAAGGTCATTAGTATACTATGGGTGTCTGTTGTGACCCACATGGTATAGGGGTTAATATTACGTGTCATGTGGGCTCATAAGGACCCCCATGGCACAGGGGTACATTTTGTGTGCTGGTATAGGGGATTATATTAGGTAACATGTGGGCCGATATGGACCACCATGGTTATACTTTAGTCAGCTGATCCCATGGCTCATAAGGATAGTGGGGATTAAATGGTAATCCAGGAGGATACCTGGGCTCATTGAGAGTAGTTGGTATTGAGGGGGGATCCTGGGGATCCCCTGGCTCATAGGGGTAGTGGATATTAAGGGGAAATCTCAGGCTGTTTAATATTGTTTAACCCCTTCCCTGCCATAGGAAAGGGTTTTATGTATAGAAAGAAATTAGAGAAGATGTTTGGTCTAATGTATTGTGTTCAACGTACTGGTTTCCATTCTGCAGTGTTGCTATGGAGACTACTGAGTTTCAGAATCTCATGTGAGCATATTGTAGAGAGATCTGAGTAATCCCCCTGGGTGTGAGCCAGTGAGTTTCAGGCTTCTTGTTTTCAGGAGCCATAGAATACTTACGGAAAATAGCTTTTGAAAACAACTGTAGCTGCAAGTCAGCCTTCTGTGGATTCTTATGGGAGCCATGGTATGGAGGAAATAATTGGAGAACAAAAAGATTTCCAGAGGTGATCCCATAAGCCTTCTTTGCACTGAAATGGGTCTGCAATAGTAATTGTACTCATAGAAGATAGTTTTCATTGACTTCAGAAAAGCACATCATAGTTCCCATGATAATTAATTAATCAAGAGGACTAGCGGGCACACGGTTGCATCAATCATTATAAGCATGCACTAGCCCTGTGATCCCACAGAGCCAGGAGCAGGGTCAGTGAGGTTGAGTCATATTCAAAAACAGCAAATCCAATCTAAATGTTACCCTAACATATATATATTTTAAAAATGACATTAGATTACATTTGTTATTAAATCTAATTTTCAGTGATACAAGATGACATTTATTTTATGTCAGACTAGTTTAACATTAGTAGAACAGAATGAAATAAAAAGACAGATTTTGGCTGCAAGTAGTGAAAAAAGAGAAATTCACACACAGGAAATTATTTTACTTATCTTGCATATCCTTCAACAGCAACAAAAATGTAAGTATAAAATGAAAAGGAGAGAGGAAAATCAAATATGACATCTAGATGGAACATTTGGGAAATAGGATGGATGAGGATAGTGTATGCTGCAGTGAGAATAAAAGCAAAGTGAGATATCCAATGTGTAAAGAGAATGAAAGGTTAAATTATACGGCCCTGCATCCATAGATATATGAGTTGTATGAAGCAACTGCTAAATAGAAAGTGAAATAAGGGCACAAGAAATACAAGTACATATTTGAAAATAAAATGGACTTTATTCCTAAAAAAAAATAAACAATGTAGTATTTTCCACAGTATCTTAAATTGAATTTGGTTTGAAAGATACTTCCAGAATACTTCAAAAGATCACTGTCATCTGCCAAATTCAATACAATCTTTTGAAGATCTACATTTCATAATGTGTCAAACGTTTTTTAGAAAGTAAAAAATATGAATACAGATCTTGTTGTGGAAGTCATTATTTTTGTTTATGCAGATATGATTGTATGATGGGATGATATATTTTGACTATTACATTTGCAATGTGATAATTATTATTCACAGTGCTATCAAGCGGATTTAAAATAATCTCATAAATTTAAAAGTGACTGTAAAATCAAACTGTCCACTTAGGAAGCAACACTGAGTGACAATCAATTTCACATGCTGTTGTGCAAATAGCATAGACAACAGGTGAAAATGATGGGCAATTAGCAAGACACCCCCAATAAAGGAGTGATTCTGCAGGTGGTGACCACAGACCACTTCTCAGTTCCTATGCTTTCTGGCTGATGTTTTGGTCACTTTTTAATGCTGGTGGTGCTTTCACTCTAGTGGTAGCATGAGACAGAGTCTACAACCCACACAAATGGCTCAGGTAGTGCAGCTCATCCAGGATAGCACATCAATGCGAGCTGTGGCAAGAAGGTGTGCTGTGTCTGTCAGCGTAGTGTCCAGAGCATGGAAGCGCTACCAGGAGACAGGCCAATACATCAGGAGATGTGGAGGAGGCCGTATGAGGGCAACAACCCAGCATCAGGACCACTACCTCCTCCTTTGTGCAAGGAGGAACAGGAAGAGCACTGCCAGAGCCCTGCAAAATGACCTCCAGCAGGTCACAAATGTGCATGTGTCTGCTCAAACGGTCAGAAACAGACTCCATGAGGGTGGTATTAGGGCCCGACATCCACCGGTGGGGGTTGTGCTTACAGCCCAACACCGTGCAGTATGAGAGAACACCAAGATTGGCAAATTTGCCACTGGCGCCCTGTGCTCTTCACAGATGAAAGCAGGTTCACACTGAGCACATGTGACAGACGTGACAGGGTCTGGAGACGCTGTGGAGAACGTTCTGCTGCCTGCAACATCATCCAGCATGGCTGGTTTGGCAGTGGATCAATAATGGTGTGGGGTGGCATTTCTTTGGGGGGCCACACAGCCCTCCATGTGCTCGCCAGAGGTAGCCTGACTGCCAATAGGTACCGAGATGAGATCCTCAGACCCATTGTGAGACCATATGCTAGTGTGGTTGGCCCTGGGTTCCTCCTAATGCAAGACAATGCTAGACCTCATGTGGCTGGAGTGTTTAAGCAGTTCCTGCAAGACAAAGGCATTGATGCTATGGAATGGCCCGCCCGTTCCCCAGACTTAAATCCAATTGAGCACATCTGGGACATCATGTCTCGCTCCATCCACCAACGTCACGTTGCACCACAGACTGTCCAGGAGTTGGAAGATGCTTTAGTCCAGGTCTTGGAGGAGATCCCTCAGGAGACCATCCGCCACCACATCAGAAGCATGCCCAGGCGTTGTAGGGAGGTCATACAGGCACGTGGAGGCCACACACACTACTGAGCCTCATGTTGACTTGTTTTAAGGACATTACATCAAAGTTGGATCAGCCTGTAGTGTGTTTTTCCACTTTCATAATGGGGGTGACTCCAAATCCAGACCTCCATGGGTTGAAAAATGTGATTTCCATTTTTTTATTTTTGTGTGATTTTGTTGTCAGCACATTCAACTATGTAAAGAACAAAGTATTTCATAAGAATATTTAATTCATTCAGATCTAGGATGTGTTATTTTAGTATACCCTTTATTTTTTTGAGCAGTGTATAAGTGCACAGTGATGTTTAAATATTATCTACAAATCTTAAAACTATTGCATGTGCAGGAAATACATTCTACATCAAATTACTAAAATTAATATAAATATATATATATATATATATATATATATATATATATACACAGACATACATTTGCTTAAACACATGAAGCTAAATATAATATACACATATAGCAAATATACTTTATATATTTCATTTTCTGTATACATTTTAACATAGATCTTTTGTATAGCTATTGTTAGCTACTAATGAATATATTATACAGTAATACATGTGGCAGATGATGTTAAACGCAAACCTGAAGTATAGTAACCAATTGATACAAAATTAATCAATGCAGTGAACACAAAAAGTAAGACAGAAGACAGAAAGACAGAAATATTAAATGCAGTGGTTATTTTTTATCAATATTTATGTACACACAATAGAAGGAACACATTCCATTGAAAGTGTCAAATATGAATAATGCATTTGTCAGGAAAGTATTAAACAGTATATTTAAATAATATTTTCCACAACAGAAAATAAAAATAAAGTTGTTAAAAGGTAATTGTAATGTTCTAATGCTACAGTATGCCATAGTATACAGATGATGAAATATTCTTTAAAAAATACTTGGGTTTTAAAAAATTAAAAAAATGTCATGAAATCCTCAAGGAGTGTATTAGCAAAATAATCTAGGATTTATCCAAGTTGACATCATAACCTGATAAATTAGGTATAGTAGCATTTTGATAATGTATTTTAAAAAGTGACAGGATAATCTCAGAGTAATGAAGAAGTTGCACATAACTTTAAACATAAATCAACAATATTAGGTATGACCTTTCCTGGCATCCTATTAACATTGGGAACTTGTCTCAACAGACTCCAAACATCCAGTAGCCCTCCTTCAAATTTCAAACTCTCAGTAACACTCAGTCACTAACTATAACCACTTAGGCCCTCATTCAATTGCGATTTGGCAAATTGAATAGTGCTCTAAATAAGCACATAACATATATTTTTAAATAAGTTTTTAGTTAGTGAAAACCTTGCTTTTAGATAGATGCTTACTAAGTAAAAACTTCTTTAAAAAAATATGTTATGTGCTTATTTAGACCCCTATTCAATTGGCCAAAATAGCAATTGAATGAGGGCCTTAGAGAGCAAAGCCAAGCTAAGCTATTTATCTCCCAGCACAGTCCTATCCAAAAGCTGCTCTATCACTCTCCAGTAACCTTGCCATAATACAGCCCAGCTAAAGGAATGCAAAAGGTACTAGTAAATGCAGTTTTTTTTTTTATTATTAAATTATATTTATGAGGTTTTTGTTTTGCTGCTGAACGATCATCAGCTCCAAGTTGCTGTCTCTCTGGCTGACTTTTAGACACCTGTTTGCACACTTCTCTGTGTGTGTCTCTTTTCCCAAATCAGACCAGCTGTAAACACTTATGTGTGTGTCTTTCTTCAAGCAAACTGTGCACACAGTTCATTAACAGCTGTACACAGACTGCCAGCTGCAATCCATAACGCCACACCCAAATTCCAGGAGCAGTTTTAAGTAATCTCTGATCAGGTGCTTCTAATTAGATGCTTTAAAAAAGTTAACTCTTTCAAACCTCAGGGGAGAGGGAGCTTCATCAGGTTTGTGATGCACACAAACCCCTTCTATCACTGTCACATTCTCTCTCTCTCTCTATATATATATATACTAGTAACTTGCCCAAGATAATTGATGTATTATATTTTATGTTCAATTGTCTGTTCTGTCTCTGTGTACCCTCTCACTCTCTCTGTGTGCCCTCTTCCTCTTTCTGTGTGCTCTCTCCCTCTCTCTGTGCTCTCTCTTTGGCTGCCCTCTTGTTACCAACTTGTCTCATTCTCAAAAGAATCAGGCAGGAGAAGAAAGTCAGATGTCTCTGAGGTTTCAGTTTGTTTCAAGCTTAAGCAGGGAGCTATGTTCTTACAGATTTTTATACCAATATTCAAACAAGCTCTATGATTACATCAGTTGTTATTGTCATTTTTTTACTGCACATCCCCTCCCATCTAACTAGCATATCTTGTTCCTTTCCCTGCCAGTTTTTCTAGAATTACTATCTTAATCTGGCATCTTATGCCTGTCCTGTGAGCTATGCAACAACCTTGTGAAACTTGCAAAACATTATCCAAAAGCTGGAGCAAGATTTAACCCCTTCAACTCCTTCCTAGTTTTACAAATACTAAGGTTAACAAATACGTTCTTTGTATATGTATATATAATGCATAGATATTTATCTCTTAAATTCCCCCCTGTGACACTACAAAGTGTTGTCAAAAAAAATAAATAAATACAACAGTATTAACCTAGGGGTGCATTCTTGATAGATGTTACAAGCATTACAATTACAAAGTACAGAAAAGTATAAAAATAGGTATCACGTATGATAGGAAGTAAAGGCATCTTCTTCAAAATGGATCTCAAGCAGACTCTTGTCCCTTAAGGATACAGCTCACTGGGGAACCGATTATGGCAGGGATTATTGTGCCTGTTGAGCCATATCGCCTTACCCGCAGTATGGTCTGTGTTCCTGTAGTAAAATATAAAACCCTAATAATGAAATTACAATATCACAATGATGCGGTCTCTGGTCAATGATTGTAGGTTCAGGCTGAGTATCATGTACCTGCAAGTAAATGGATTTGGAGACCAAGGCCTGGACGTAGTCTTTGAGCTCCTGTTGCAAAATGTCCATTCCTGCCACTAATGAGTGAGTTCTGAAATGAGGAATTTCTATGTGTCTACAATCTGTTCCTAAAAGTATAAAATTATGTGCCATCATGACCAATGGTATCAAAACTACCTCACACCCCTGTGTTAGTAAAAATGGAGGCTATTTGGTGTGAAATAATTTTATACAGTAAAATCTTCAAATCTTCTACAACCAGGGCAACCCCAGCTGTCTGGGCTTCAAAAGCAGTCATCCACTTCTGACCTCCCTTACTAAGTTTCGGTAAGCTTTTAATTAAGCCCTCAAGATCTCTGTGGCCCCAGGGTGCATAATTTGCTACCAGGGCAGTAATGGGCTGTCACGATCTGCTTCTTCTTGGGGGCCTGATATGAACCTAGTTCAAACCTACCCCAGCATAATCATGTAGTTCCTGTTCTCTGTGGCACAAAAGATGGCCTCTGAAGAGGGCAAGGCCCAACCGCTACAGGCAGAGGATACTGGATCCAGGTTACTTAGTGGCCCATAGCAAGACCACTCCCCAAGTCAGGATACAACACACAGAAATAGTCTCACACCTTGTTTATGTGAAAACTATCTCTCAACTAACTTTATTTTGGAAAACACCATCTTTTAAACATGCATACAAAATTACCAGGAGGGGCTACCTTTAGCCAGCCCCTAACTGCCTCTGGCCAATCAGGCAGGGTCCCTACGTGTGAACCATGAGACTCCTCCCAGGTCTGCCCACTAGGTGTGGCTACCTAATTCATTTGGTCTATGACTTTCAAGGGAGAAACATCTCCCTGCCCTCTGGACTTTGCCCTGATTCTCTGAGTGAGAATCCCTGTAGACCCCCTGGGGTTATGGTGCCTCTATGTCTGTGGAGATCCCTTTGTTCCTGACTAATATCATTTCAAGTGTTTACCTTCAGGGCCATATGGGCAACTCCTGACTGAGAGTTTATACAATGGGGGAGGGTTGACTAATCAAAACATAGCTATCACTCCATAATACAATATACAATATAATACTAACATATTATAACCCATAACATATTTCCCCATTAATATATTATACCTAGGATACATAATAACCATGTACAGGCAACATATAACCACACAATAACACATAATCCCAATGTAACAATGTCATGCTCCCTTGGACATACTCACAAACCACTGACAATATGAGTCCTTAAACAATTAAATCATGACATGGGCCCTTTAAACAGTATGGGGTTTATTAATACTGTCTCTGTATTACCAGGCTGAACCCAATGACCTCCAACTTCTCTCTCCATCCTGAGTCCTGTTGTGTAGTGTACCTCGCCTCTGAATATTCCTTTAAAAATTGTTTATTTGCTGTTGCACTTACTTGCCATTTCTTGTCATTCCCAATACACTCAATCTGGGACGCCCTGTCCTGCTCTCTCACATTTCCTCTATTTTCACTTTGCATGATCCTCACTCTTTCCTTTTCATATTCTTGCCCCTCCCATAGTCTGTCTGTTTCTTGCTTCAACCTCCTAACATCACTCTCTTCTGGCCCCCTGGGTCTATGCCTATCACTTCCTTGTCCTTTCCTTTTTGACTGCCTATCAAAGCATCTAGCTCGTGGCCCTTCATCTTCACTTGCACTTCCCTCTTTTGCTTCAATCCATTCACTTGACTTTCCTTGTCCGATATTCGCTCCTCATCCCTGTTACTTTTTACACTGGGCACCTCCCATTCTATAGAACTGTAGCCCATGCTCAGTGGACAAGGAGTTTTTTGGGGGGTTTCTCCTTTTTCAACTTTTCTTTAACCACTTTCTCCATGCTCTCCCTGGACTTGCCCGTTCTACATAAATATCCAATTATGGAAAGTTTCTCCTGCTTCATTTTGGAATGTTTTTGGCAGCTGTCTCTGCAGAATCATATACCCTTCAGCATATGAGGGATCAATCAGGGGAAAAGAGGGGTACTAAGGCACTGGGGAAGTGGCACTGGTAAAAGGATATAACAATGTATAGTTTTCAAGTTCCGTGAGAAAATAACTTGTTTATACTCTCAAAGGAGCAATTCTGCTTTATAATCAAAAGTTTGATGCCATTGTATAAATGAAATACTATAAAAAATATGACTATTCCATGAAAACAATAGTCCACAATATTTTAGGTATCAACCCATCTTCCTTTTTTTGTAATATAATTTCTGGCATTATTTACAATTTACATATATACCAAGGACCTGTTTAGATTTGCCTCAATATTCAAATTTCCAGACTTTTACATCTGATAAATTCTCTGAATTCTCTGAATTAGGACTGATAAAAATGGGTGGTGATATTTGAAAATTAGTATTAAAATATTTCTTAACTGTTATAGCTGCATTGCTTTATCAGCTAATGAAATAAGCAATATAAATTTCCTGTGGATGCACAAATGAGTCATTATTGATAAGAATAAGTGCAATTGTTATGAACAAACATTTTAAGACCTTCCACTGTTAAGGCTGAGGGATTCAAATCAGTGTATAATCTGTAACAAACATTATCAGTGATTATAATTCAATGTGTCCAGTATAAATTGAATTGTTTCAATGTTGCATTCACAATAGGAATTGCAAGTAAAAAGTTTTCTTACAACATGTGGAATATCAATACTATGGGCCTCATTCAATTGCAAGCCCACAGATTGTGTTGTACAGGCCGTATGTCTGCGGGCTTGAAATTTTCTACAATTACAGAGAGATTCAATTGAACAAGCCCGCAAGTTACAGGCCAAAAGCCGAAACCAAAAACCATGTAGCATTTCAGAGCATGAACATGATCAATTAAGCAAGGCCGTAACTACGCATTTAGAAACAGCCAATAGAAAATGAGACCGTCATCAGTAGGTTAGTAAAACATAGAGGTTACATGTCAATCAATTAGCGTTCAGGGGTCCGATATGCGATCAGACTTGCAATCCTGCAATTTACAAAATAATAATAATAATAATAATAATGAATGAAGGAAATGTTCTAGTCCATGTGGTTGGCCTGATATGTATTAACTAATTGATTCCCAAGATTGATATAACACCAAAATGACACATAAAAAAAAACTTTTAATTAGACAGAAATATGTTTGTCTTACACTGTACATTTTCCATTTTCTAAACAAAAATTAAAGGATCTAGAATTATTATGTTATAACAATATTATAATTTTCATCAATAAGTAAACTATACATATATTTTTGTTGTTGTCTATGTATATGAGTGAGTTTGTAATCAATTTCTATCAACAATTTTCATTCCCACCAAATGTGAAAAAAGGAGCCTTGAGAATTGCATCCCCTGAAGCAATTTGGGTTTGTTGTATGTTTCGATTTGGCTATTCTTTCTGGGGTTAAGTAAGTTTGATGAAGTACTTTAATTGCTGTTTCTAATAAACTCTGATTTAGAGAGCCCCTATAGATATTCCTCCAGGCTATGTCCCATTTTTCCTGCGGCCAGCACTATTTCATATGCGACTCCCAGTCCTTTATGTATTTGTCTTTCTCGAATGTGTCTTTAGAGTTATAGATATCGTAGATACCACTTATACATTTAGAAGTTGGAAACTTAAGGCAAACTTGTGATAGCCATGTCTTCTTGGTGGAGCCCTGTTTATTAAATATGGAATCCACAAAATGTTTAATCTAACTAGGTTATAATGTTTGTGGAGTGGGGGATTGAATTTGTCACTGATAGTCTTAATGGTCATGGGTTTGTCATCCGCCACCCACGCCCCTAGTCTGTCTAATCCACCAGTGTAGTGATTCCCTACTGATGTCTTTGGGAGCTTGTGGATGTTTAGTGACTGGGGTCAGATATGAAGGGTTTGAGAATAGGGTTGTTTGTTTCCAGGCCCAGTTACAGCAATGTAAGATGTGTTTGATTACCGGGTGTCTGGTTTTAAGGACCTGTTCTGGGATTTTGTCAAGTAAAATTATGGTGTCCCAGGAGTAGGGTTGTAATATATGTTCCTCCATAGTAATATATGTTCCTCCATAATTTTTGATTGTAGACTTACAAGCTTGAGACTGTTGTGCAATTAATTCTAATGTCTTTCATTGCTTTCCCTGACTTTTAAAGTGCAGTATTGATTTATTTTTTTGCATTTACAGTACTACAAACAGGAGATAAACTCCCTTGTGAGTCCTATGTGGTACCAGTAGGATTTCCTTCTACATTTGAAATATATGGGTGTGAAAATATTTGCGGGCTTGAGGAATTGCAGCAATTGAATAGCAATTTGTGATTGTAACTCTTGCGGTCCTGAAAGATCAAAGGCTTAGATGGGTTGTAAGTTATGGTTCTAACAACCACAGGGATTTTCCGCTCGTAATCCGTAGATCATTTGCGCATCGCAAAAAGATACCAAATTAGTTTACGGGCTCCCGTAAGCTACAATTTCTCAAATGAATGAGGCCCTTTGTCTCTATAGTATAAACTCCATTAGATTAATGTGATGTATGAAATAGGAGATTCTGATTCTTAAAGTTTAGTTTATATAGAGCTAGTGCTACTAGCTGCAAGGTATTATAAGCTCAATATTAAACTTTATTAGGATGGCTAGTATCATAAAGAGTAATCTGCTTTGATTACGATATATACCCCTATACATATGTTTTTACAGAATAAGTGCTCACACAGTTGTGACAGAGTAACCATTTAATATTTTATTATCACTATGCACTGTTTTATAGCAGTCAGATTAGAAATCAATCTAGGGCTATATGATGAGTTTCTTATATACATATCCCATCTCTGTAGTATTATCTGTATTGCTTTTACTCTTTTCCCTAGGTCCTCTATAATGTGTTATAATGTTCCTATCTCCACATCCCATTTTCCCCTTTCCTTCTCTATTTTTCTATTCTCTTTTCCTTTTCCCCAATATAATTAAAAATTGAAAGCTCAGGAGTTGGAATACAAAAACTCTAACCTATATATTATCATATACTGTTTTATTAAATTATATAGATTTTGTATTGCATCAGAATCTTTTCAAGGGAATCCTGTCTTCTCAGGATATGGCCAGAATATTGGAGCTTCAGCCTTATGATCATAGCTTCCAGTGAACAGTTTGTCTTGATTTCCTGAAGTACTGATTTACTGGATCTTCTCGAAGTCCAAGGGAATCTTGCCAACACCACAATTCAAAGACATCAATTCTATGGCGCTCAGCCTTCTTTATGGTCTGGTCCAGCTCTTACTGTATGTATGTATGTATGTATGTATGTGTATGTATATGTATATATATATATATATATATATATATATATATATATTTTTTTTTTTTTTGTATTTTTTAATGTTTTTATTATTTTTTATACAAAAAAAATATAACAATACAAACATACATTGCATTTCCATACATAATAAAATGAGTTGTACATCCAAATCTAATATCCAATAAATATTTATCACATAATAGAATATCCATAAGATTTAAGCATTTCTTCCTTTAACTTTTTTCTTTCCTTCTCTTTCCCCTTCTTTTTTGCTTTATCTACAATTTCTTGATTAGTTGGTCTTATCACTAAAATGTAATACCATTGTTATTTTAATAGCCAACATAGAAATTTGCATAACATATAAAAGCCTATCAAGCGGTCTATATTGTGATAAATAGTAATATTGCTGATAGTGGTTCTATTACTCATACGTTCATTTATATAGAATTGAATATTAACGCAATGATTGACGTCAACAAAAACAACAAACAACAACAACAAAAAAGGAAAGGGGGGAGAACCTGCTTCCTAGTTCCAACAATCGCTTCTCATCCTCTCTAACATTCCAGACACTGATGTGATCCAACCATATTGTGTTATATTGGTAACACATACAATATATATTTATTATTAATCTAGTTTTTTTTTTTTATCTATCCCATAGTGACCAATAATCAGTATTACTCCCATGGACAGATGAATTTAATAGTTACAAAGAATCTAATTCTAAGAGCCTATTCCAGTCCACAATTTTTTCTAATGATGACCATGAGGAGATGTTAGGAATTTTCCAGTTTTTTTACAAGTAGCCACTTGGCTACTTGTAAAAGTATAATTAATTATAATTTTCATAAATATATGAAACAGAGTGATTTCGGGAAATAAGATAAGACTTTTATTAATAATCAGAGAGATTTTATCAAAGCAGGTCTCCCAATTTTTTTTTACATTTTTGCAGGTCCGCCATATGTGATGTTGGGTGCCTTTAGTCAGACAACCCCTCCAACAGAAACTATCAGTCATATTAGTTGTGAGCTTTTTGAGAAAACTCTGAACTATATACCATCTTTGATGGATCTTAAAGTAAGTTTCTCTTAAGTAAACTGACTTTAGTGTTTTGTTTTTTTTGTTATAAATATAAATATGTATATATATATATATATATATATATATATATATATATATATATATATATATATAAAGACCTCAACACCAAACTTTTAAGTGTTACTTATTCTCTGCGCAGTTTACATTCCAAAATAAAAAATAAAGACAGCTCTAGAAATCTTGGTAACAAGCTAATGTCATGGCTTTCTTTGCAGATATTTTAAGTGCAAGCTATTGTTGCTAAGATATGTTGCTTTATATTTCTGTCTGAGGAGTAGTAACTGAAATAATCCTTTGCACAAGTGGCAATGTACTCTTGGTTGCTATGGCGATTTATGAACTGTATCATTGGGTTGGACTAAGTTCTGATCTGACATCAAGTGACTCAAAGATCACTTTACTTGATTGTAATTCAGTCCTGACCCTGCTGGAATGGATGACGTAAATTAGATAAATTCAGACATCTAGTAATGATACATTTATCCTGTGTCAAAAAAGAGAGAATAACAAGGAAAAGATCATAGCAGACTTTGATGATTTATGGATTGTTAAGTATTTTTCCACTAAATATAGAACCAAGTCAAGTCATTTTCATGTTTTTCAGTGAGCAGAAAAGCACAAATATATTAAAATAGTCAACCGAGCAGCAAAAAATATTTTTTTATCTGCAGCCTAAAAACATAAAACATATTTATAAAGGTTGAAAAGAATATTGTAGTATCTATCTATCTATCTATCTATCTATCTATCTATCTATCTATCTATCTATCTATCATAGACAGTGTCATTAAACATTGAGTTTAAAATCATTTAGCTGTGTTACATTTCCTGAGCCATGCTTGGGAAAATCCCCCTTTCCATTTTTAAACTATGATGCAGGACGTCAATTTTGTCTATGAAAAGAGCTTCAGGTTACAGCTATGGCAATGAAGATCTAAAAACTTCTTGTGGTTGAATTGTAGTTTTATGCATATTTTATAAAGGTCCAGGCACACAAGGCTGAAGTGTGACAGACAGTCTTTCAATCTACAGTATGTTATTATCGCTGTGACACATAATTCTTTGCAATGTGAAACATAAAAGACTAAATCAGATATTGATGAAACACAAATGGGCTGTCCCAAGAAGGAAGATTGTGGCTCAGGAAATGCAAGCAATGGAAATATTTTTAAGCTAGTTTACTCTCAGTTACACATTGGGTCACATTGCATGAATAGACTTTTTAAAAGTGTGGATGTTTTATGGCCTGTTTTAGTGAATAGAGCAATTTCTTTGTTTCAGAACAGAAGCAAAGCAAAGCTTTAGCCAGAAAATATAATTGAAAAACACAGTTTACCTCATTAGTGGCTATTGCTGTGTTGTTCTTGTTTAGTCGTTCAGTCACGTCTGACTCTCCAGGACCCTATGGACCGCAGCACGCCAAATATATCTCTCAGTCACTGTCCCTCTAAATTCCATCAAGTTCATGTTCATTGCTTCAGTGACCTAATCTATCCATCTCCGCCTTTGTCGTCCCCTTCTTCTTGTGCCTTCAATCTTTCCCAGCATCAGAGTATTTTCTAGGGAATCCTGCCGTCTCATTATATGACCAAAATATTTGAGCTTCAGCCTCACGAGGTCCAGAACTCACTTTAATATGTTACTACTGGGAATACCATAGTTCTAAATCTGTGGTCCTTTGTTGATAGTTTAATATCTTTACATTTTACTAGCTTGTCCAAGCTTGCCATAGCTTTCCTCCCCAGAAGCAAACGTCTTTTAATTTCACGACTACAGTCACCACCTGCAGAGATCTTGGATCCAGGAAAATAAAATCTTTCACCGCCTCCACTTCTTCCCCATCTATTTCCAGGAACTGAGATTGCCGTTTGCCATGGTCTTTATCTTTTTAACGTTGAGCAGCAGGCCAACTTTTGCACTCTTTTTTTTACCCTCATCAGTAGGTCCTTTAGTTCCTCCTCACTTTCAGCCATCAAAGCAGTATCATCGGCGTATATGAGGTTGTTAATATTTCTTTGCACATCTGGTAGTTTGCACATATGGTAGTTCCCAGTCCATATATTGTTGGATTCAAGCTTGTATAATCTTAAGCATTACCTTGCTGGCATGTGAAATTAGTGCCATTGTTCGATAACTGGAGAAATCTTTGGAACTGCCTTTTTTGGGATTGGGATGTAGCTATTGCTGTACTCCTTTATTATTATTATTATGATGATTATTATTTTTATTGTTTATTTATAACACTCCCAACATATTCCATAGCGCTATACAGGAATTAAGTACAAGTCATAAACAATGTGAGCACGACACAGAAGAATGAAGGGTTCTGTTATTCAGCTTTTAGTCAAATATATGCAGAAAGTGTTAATTGAGCTGTAACTCAATCATTCTTTGCACCTGACCTCAATCAGGAGGGATTTAAGAGACCTACAGCCACAATGAGGGGTGGGTGTTTTCTTAATTTTGAAATTGGAACTGCTGAGAGGAAGAGAAAGTGTTTTCAAACTACTGGAAGTTAAAACGCTGAAGAATGTGTCACTCTCCAAAAAATGAGTGCTGAGTCCCTGGGGTGAAGCATTTGGAGAGAAGAGCGGATCAGCACTCCACCCACCTGCTTGGTAGGAAATACAATTAATGCGGTCTGAGGAAGAAGACCTGGAAAAACAGTTATTGTTGAAAGTGGACTGTGTTAAAGGCATATCTAAGTTTCCTGGATTATGAATGTATCTGATAGAGGAGAATCAGCTGTGTATACAAACATTTGTTGTATGAACACATTTCAAGATAAACATTTAAAAACTTACCTTGAAGTTACCAAAATGTCTTGTAATTTCTGACAGTTGAAAATTAGAATAAACACCACCTTCAAACCCTGGATAAATTAGCATACAATTCATAATTCATGTTGGCCAATCAGGAGAAAGGTCAGGCAGCTGAAACATTTGTGTCAAAGTCTGGGGTTCCGGCTTGTGCTGTAAAGCAGCCTGGGATATGTAGTGTGACACCATGTTAGAAGATGCTATGTATTTTCATATAAAAGTTTCTCTGCGCTGTACATCCACACTTGATTACCACCCCTACAGATTGTTCTATACATCAACTACTGCTACATATTTTTTTCTCTCTCTCTCTCTCACACACCCACTTACTCACCTCTCACTCTATTTGGTGACTGCTGCAGCTCTCTACCACACACAGAACAGCTCTGTCTGTGTTGATCTCTGGTGAGGGACGGGGCCGGCATGCACAGCAGACATAACAGAGAGCAGGAAGCAGGCTGGCCGGGCAAATCCCAGCAGTGACTTCAGGGCTGATATCAGTGCTCTCCTATTGGGATAATATTGGTCCCCAAATGCTCTAATTGTGGGGGTTCAGGTGCCTGGGTCGACACCCCTGGGGGTGTCAACAAAATCATTAGAGGAATTTTTAGATATTAATAAAAATAAAACGTTTTATGAAATGTGCTGCATATATAAATTGTGTTTTTTTTTACTGAAGGATTGCAGAAATTTAATAATCCATGGAACTTAGATATGCCTTTAAGAGAACGTTTTTTTGTTTTAACTGAGAACCGAGAATTGACTCCACGGCTAGCCAGGTTGTTCCTGCAGTTTAGTCAGATTGTATTTTGTGTTGCTGACATAAGACATTTATATTATGTTTTGGGACTTTTTATTAAAAAGATAAAAACATACTTTTACTCTCTGCTTTCTCTATCTATATATAACACTTAAGAAATAGATCACCAAGTGCCACACTACCACAATTGGTTTCAGAAGTACCATACCCACAAAGAAAATGGAAGAGGTAGTAAAGGCCTTATTGCAAGTTACAGTAGCACTGCAAATAATTACTAGGGAACAACAGAATTGTAACTGGTTGCTGGCAAACCAGATGATGCAAAGCCAAGCTACTTTACAAGAATTAGTACACCAGACCAAACAATTTTTGATGACAGGAATGCGAGCAAGTCACTATCTTCAGAAAATGAGTGATGATGTGGATGCCCACCTGCTGGATTTTGAGAGGACTGCTACATTGCTGCACGTGAAACCTGTCTGGAAACCCAGTGGTCTGGAATAATGCCCCCAAGCTTGGGTGGAATAGTGCAATGCAGCTGATGATAAAAGTGTCTGAAGGCAGAAATTTTAGCCAGAACAGGGATAAATCCATAATTTTGTTCTCAAAGGTCCAAAAGTGTAAAGACGAGAGGTACCCCAGGTCTCTACCACATTGTACGAATACCATCCAAGGGGAATACTCGACACTCTGGGAGAAATCTGTACAAAAAGTCCAAGGGGAAAATATTGTACAGTATGTCCAGGGTCTGAGAAATAGAATTTTTCAAATTACCTCACTTATTAAAGAACACATGTAATGAGCACAACAGCGTCAGAAAATTTACTAGAATTGTAACTTCTACCAGGCAACAGGGTAATGGTACTCATACCTACAACTGAATGTAAGCTCCTGGCTAAATGGCAGGGACAAATAATAGAGACCATGGGAGAGATGAAGCAGCCTGAGAGGAACAAACAGGAACAGATCTATCATTTGCAAGTATTGCAAAGGATTGAACATAATAGAGATGTATTCTCAGTAAACCCAAGTAGGACAAATTTGGTCTACCATGACATTGTCATAAAGTTTGGAGACCCAGAGAATCGCAGATCTGGCAGCTAATTCAGTCAAGTGTGTAAAAGATTGTCAGAAACTAAATATTTGAAATACATAGTAGGAAGAGAACCGATCAAACCTCATTTGAATAAAGTGGACGCTGTACACACTTGGCCAAGGAAGAGACACGTGCAAGAAGTTCTTGGGGTAGAAGTTATTACTCAGTTTTGAGTCGCAGCCCCTTTAATAAATCTAACCAAGCAAAGGGCCCTAGACATGTCTTTTGAGGACTTACAGTTGGTGCTGTGTCAGGAACCAGTATGAGTAGCTCCACATTTTCAGAAACTATATATACACACACTGATGCTAGAGGTTGGATTAGGAGCTGTACTGTCACGAGAGGCAGACTGAGAAGAGCACCCAGTGATGTACCTCAGCAAGAAACTGCTACCAAGAGAACAAAAGGTATTCAGTGGTTAATCAGGATTGTCTGGCAATAAGATGAGCCACTTATGCTCTAAAGTATGATCTACTGGGGAAGCCATTCAAGCTCATCATACCCTCTTAAAGTGGATGCATCAAAATAGGGAAAAGAAAGGCTGAGTGACTAGGTTTCTTTCATTACAGCCATACAAATGTACTGTGGAAGTTTGAGCTGGAAATAAAAATACTAATGCTGATGCCCTATCCAGGGTCCACAGCCTCTTGGCTCAAGTTGCTCAACTCCATGGTGCTGAGCTGAGGGGAGGTATGACAAAGTGAAAAAGGGATTTATGTGAGCATGAGCAAAACTGTATATCCAGTTTGGAGCAGACAGTGTTAGCTGTAGCTCAATCAGTCTTTGCATCTGAACTCAATCAGGAGAGTTTTAAGAGACCTACAGCCCTACTAAATTCCCTCAAAGTGTAAAACTGTAGCCCGTATCATAGTCCGCAAAACTTGCGGCTACTAAATTGACTCTCAAAAGCCACCTGCCAAAGACTTGTGGGGTAATGGCGAAAAAACCCTACTTGATTTCTAAAATTTAACTCCGCTGCAAATCCTTTGTTCTGTCAAGCCGGTAACTATTAAGTTACAATCACGATATTAAATTGCTACGAATCCACTGGCGTTCAACCCCGTAACCCGCAAATGGAGCCAAAAAGCCAACTGTAAATGCAAATATACAAACACTACTGTACTCATAATTAAAGGGAAAGTGCAGTTAGGTTTTAAAATGAATAGCACAACATTCTCAAGCTTGCAAATCTGCAATATAAAATACTTTTGTGTATGTTTAATTTCCGTGTTATATCGATCCCAGCAATCAATGTGTTAATACATATAATGGAACACGCATGGACTAGAATATCATATTTACTTATTTATTAATATTGCATTATTACTGGAATGCCGGTCCGATCGAAACTATTAATTGAAGCCCGCAAAGCTTTGAAATCTAACCTCCATTTTTCAGTGGCATAATGATGACGATCTCTTTTGCCATTGGCTCCATCTAAACCTGTAACTATGGGTTTGACTAATTGATCATCCTCACGGCCGCACATGCAACGCGCACAAGAATGGTTTACAGGCTTGCGTCAACGGCCCGTAACTTGCAGCATGGTATAATTAATAGCTCAGTAATGCTGCTGAATTTCAAGCCCACAGCCTTTGAGGGATTGTCGATACCGATACGGGCTTCAAATTTAATGGGGCTGCTAGAATAAGGGTAGGCGTTTTCTTGATTGTGAACCCAGAACTGCTAAGAGCAAGACAATGTTTTTCAATCTACTGGGAGCTGGAACTCTGCAGAGCAAAGTTTTACTATAAAGATAACTGAAGCTGTGTTTGGGGAAAAGGTGAGACAAAAAATCTGGAGACTGGTTGTGGAGAAAATGTACTTTCTGTTGTATGTAAAGAATACAGCACTCACCAAAAGGTATGCTAAGGATCCCCAGGGTAGGGCATTTGGTGAGAAGGGAGAGACATTGTCCCACCCCGTCTGCTTGGGAGAAAAAACGTAATGCAGTCTGAAGTGGACTGTGTAAAGATAACTATTTTTGATTTACATGAAAACAGAGAAGCAACCCCAGGGCTTAGCAGTTTTATTTATTCTATGAAACAAAGCAAAGATAAAAACAAACTTGCTACTTTCAAAGACTAAAACAAATTGCAAAAATGCAGTGTTGCAGATACTCACCCACCCAATTTACATACCAGGCATCCTTTGTGACACAGGGGTGCGGGAGGAGGAACACATGGACGCTGATCACAGTCCTGCAGTTTAGTCATATAGTATATGCAGATTTTATTTTGTGTTGCATAAGAATGCCATTTACTTTATGTTTTTGGACTTTTTATTAAAAACATACTTTTTCTCTTTGCTGTTTCTATTTATATATATATATACCAATTAAGAAAAGCAAGTCACCAAGGACTACACTATCACAATATGTAATTCATATATTGAGCAGAATAAACTTCTCAGTAGTCAGGAGAAAAGAGCATACAGCCTTTAATAATTTTAATGTTGAAGCAACCCCATATAAATATGCTTTTTTACTGACCTGCAGTAATGAACTGCATGAATTATATCAGAATAACACCATCACGTCCACAAGAAGCAGCTATATCTTCAAGTTATGGTCAGCAGGGTTAGAGAGTCAGTGAGTTCATTCAGAAGGTCGTAAGTAATGCACAAGAAGAGTGGCTGTCAGCTAAGTACAGGGTACTTTGCAGCACACAATGTAGAGGGAAGAGAAGAAGGGGATAAATGAGAAACCACAACACTTGACCTCAATGAGTAATATATTTAAAAAGATTGCTTTAACAACTTAGTGGGCCGGTAAGTAGTAAGGACTGAATATAAACAGGTGAAGGAGTGAACTTGTGAGCTTGTGAACATTTCTAGTATAAGTGCAGTTCTATGCTGTCTCCCTGGCTGCTCGGGTTCAATGTGTTGTAGATTGGGTAGATAAATTATTGCGAGGGGCTGGAAATAAACCTGCGGTCTTGCTACATATTGGTACCAATGACAAAGTAACGGGAGGTAAAGAGCTCTACAGAATGATTTTATGGACCTCCAAGGTAGTATTTTTCGAGATATTACCAGTATCACGTGCTAACCCAGGGAGACAGGAGGAGCTTAGGGAGGTTAATGCATGGCTAAAAAAGTGGTGCATTAAGGAGGGGTTTGGGTTTTTAGAGAACTGGGCTGACTTCTCACTTGGGTACAATCTCTAAAAGCCTAAAATATTTTGTAAGTATATTAATGGGAAGAAGGGCAGGAAGGAAGCTATAGGATCATTCCAATGTAACCAGGAAAAGGCAGATGAGCTAAATAGGTTATTTTCTTCTGTATACACAAGAGAGGTACCAGAGGTTTGGTCACTGCAACATAATGGGGCTACACTACCTTCACCAAATAATTAATTAACGCAGGAAAAAATCCAAAAGAGGTCGGAAAAAATTAATGTTAATAAAGCCCCAGTCCTGACGGAATACATCCAAGGGTACTGGGAGAACTGGGTTCTGTAATAGACAGACCATTATATTTATTTTTTCAAGATTCACTCAACACTAGGTAGCTACCAGATGACTGGAGAAAAGCAGAGGTGATACCTATATTTAAGAATGGAGCAAAAGCAAATCCAGGGAATATATTATAGACCTGTAAGCCTCATTTCTGTGGTGGGAAAGCTTTTAGAAGGGTTAATAAGGAATAATGTACAAGAATATGTCTATTCAAACAGGATTATAAGTAGGAGCCAACATGGATTTATGAGGGATAGGTCATGTCAAACAAACTTAATTCATTTCTATGAAGAGGTTAGTAGGAACTTGGATCAAGAAAACGAAGTGGATGTAGTCTTTTTGGATTTTGCAAAGGCTTTTGATACAGTGCCACATGGGAGCAAACTAAGGGATACAGTAATTGCAGTAAATATCTGCTCATGGATTGAGAGCAGCCTAAAAGACAGGAAGCAAAGGGTTGTTGTAAATGGAACATACTCAGATTGGACTAATGTGGTAAGTGGGGTTCCTCAGGATTCTGTATTAGGTCCTCTCCTTTTTAACATATTTATTAATGAAGTGGGATTGGAAAGTATTGTCTCCCTTTTTGCTGATGAAACTAAGTTGTGCAAAGTAATTTAAATGGATAATGATGTACTTTCCCTCCAAAGGGATTTGCATAAATTAGAAAAATTGGCGACTAAATGGCAGATGAGATTTAATATAAAAAATGTAAACTTATGCATCTGGGAAGGAACAATAGCCATGCAATTTATAATCTTAATGGAGCAAATCTAGGGGTATCAGATATTGAAAGGGATTTGGGAGTGCTTGTGGACAACCACCTCGGTAACAGTGCTCAATGCCAAGCAACATCTGCAAAGGCAAGTAAAATATTTGTATGTATTAAGAAGGGTATAGAAGCAAATGTAATTCTGCCACTATACAAATCCCTAGTACGCCCTCATTTGGAATATGGAGTACAATTTTGGGCACCACTACATAAAAAGGGCATTTTAGAGCTGGAAAAATAACAGAGAAGGCAAGAAAACTAATAAGGGGAATGGAGGGGCAAAGTTAAGATTTTAGGTAAAAAGATTTCACCGTAAAGAAAAAAGGGTTCTTCACAGTAAGGGTGGTTAATCTGTGGAATTCTCTACCAAAGGAGGTGGTGACAGTAGATTTGATAGATAGCTTTAAAAAGAGATTGCATATATTTTTAAATAAAATGGGCATTCAGGGTTATCCTGGATAATTAGAGAGGGAGTATTGATCAAGGGAGGAATCCGATCGCCAGTATAGGAATTTTATATTTTTTCCCCTTTTGTTTGCCTTCCTCTGGATCAATTAACAATTCATTTGCATATTGCAGGTAAGAGGAGATCTAAAAAGGTTTTACTTGATGGACTAAATGCCTTTTTTCAACCTCAATTACTATGTAACAATGTAACATTTGTGTTGTATTATTGAAAATGCACACATAAAATGTTTAAATGGTAGATAAATGATATAAATCCACATCATACAAATATATTTAGGCATAACTTCACATTGGCAATAAAATGTGTATCTTACTGTAAAGCTTAATTTTTAGAGAGCTCCCGGAATAAATGGTTTTAGATTTTCACCTGATAATTACAGCACCTTTCTAATCAGCATATAAACACAAGTTAGTACATTAAAGTTAAAAAAATAAAATAAATAAAGCATATTTACCTTTTCACAGTCTGCTAAAGGCATCTCTTCTCCCTCCTCAGTCTTGCTACATGCCTTGATCGGGGAGGAAGCGCGGTAAAATGCTTTCCCGCACGTGTTATTGAAGTCAATGGGGAAGCACTTGATTAGTCCCCATTGCTTCCCCAGACTCCTGCCCATGAGCAATGTGACACTGATATCACCGATAACCTCACCTCTAGCCTGCCCCTAGCTGTCACTCATCATCTCCTAGCTAAACAAGCAGCCTATGAAAAACTTTGATGCCGCCTCCCTGCCAAACCTCCTCAACAACTTCCCTCCTCCTCCCCAGCATCACAGTAAGAAAATCACCCCTAGTAAATAAAGAGCATGTTATAGAAATAAAGGATTATATTATTAAAAATGTATATAAATGTGTGTCTGCCTAGAGAGAGAGGGAGAGAGAGAGACCTTGGTTCTCAACTTTAATCCATTCCGGACGGCAGGTTCAGTTCCAAAAAGGTTGATTTCCAAGATAGCATTTTCTATAGGGATCCATGTAAATGGAAATAATCTGTTCCAAGTCCTAGTACAAATTTTCTTTATATCCAAGTCTAAAATGCACATAAAGAAAATGTAACTCTGCCTTTAAGTTAAGATAGCTGGGTTTGTGGGAGGGTCCCCTCTCCCTCCACCCTACTTAAACCGCAAGCACGTTCTTCAGCACTGTCAGGTCTACTGCTGCACATGCTCTTTCTCCTCTCCTGTTTCCTTGTGGTCTCCTGTGTTTTGCCTGTGAGTCCTCTCCCGTTTCCCCTCCGTGTGCCTCTGTTTCATGCCTCCACTTCTCTTCCCCTCCCTGTCTCTCCTCTCTCCGTTTGCCTCTGTGCTCATTTCATCTGCTCTTCCCTTCAGCCCGTTTTTCCTCCCGTTTCCCTGCTCCTCCTGGCTGTCTGCCCCTTCTGCTCATTCGTCTGGCTTCTTTCTGGGCTTCCCCCACGCACCTACAGCCTCTCCTCCATGCTTTCAATTCACTACACTTCCTGGTAGAATGTCCCGGCAGAAATCTAGCAATATTTCATTCTCTGCTTCATTCCCTGCATGGCAAGCTCTTAAAGGGTCATACATCCACATATGTTTTGACACACCTCCATAACATGCCTGTCTGCCTATTTTGACATTTGGGGAAAATTCCAGGATTTAGTTTTCCCTGGGATAGAGGTCTAGATCTGAGGCTGTCCCCTGAATATGGGTACACTTGGTCACCCAACTTTATGCATAATTGATACTTATAAAATCGTTACATGTTCTCCATCTTATGCTAAGCCACTCAGTGGCTCTTATCTCCTCTTCCTTTGTGATGTATCATTGGTTGGACCAGCCCAGCATCACAGACTATAAGCCAAACCCGCATGTGTCTGTTTTTTGCATGTTCTTATCTGCTCCTGCTCAGTTCTTATCTGCTCCTCTTCCTCTACGTAATACTGGTCTCATGATACCATGTTACTTGCGCTCTAGTGTCAGCACGTTACCTGCGCTCTCGCGTCAACGTGTTACCTGCACTCTCATGTTAGCTTGTCACCTGCACTATCATGTCCGCACATTAACTGCGATCTCATGTCACGTTACCCGTGCTCTCATGTCAGCATCTTACCTGCGCTCTCATGTCAGCATGTTACCTGTGCTCTCATGTCATGTTACCTGTCCTCTCATGTCAGCATGTTGCCTGCAGTCTCATGTCACTGCGTTGCCTGCGCTCTCATGTCAGCATGTTACCTGCGCTCTTATGTCATGTTACCTGTCCTCTCATGTCAGCATGTTGCATGCGCTCTCATGTCAGCATGTTAACTGCGCTCTCGTCTCACCATGTTACTTGCGCTCTCATGTCAGCATGTTACCTGTGGTCTCATGTCACCTGCGCTCTCATATCAGCATTTTACATGTACTCTCATGTCAGCATGTTACCTGCTATCTCACACAGAGTTGCAGGGGCTATGCATTTGTCTACTGTTATCCCCTAGTGTCAAGGACACAGGAAGGTGAGAGTTGTGCACACCCCCTGCGCCTCCATAGAAATCCTGTCCTCAAACTATCTGTGTGACAGCTCTCTGTATATTACTGGAGTGTAGACTCTGACAGCTCTTTCATTCACCCCTCTGATATCTCAGTGTCCTACTCGGGTGCAACATGGTAGTCCTCTCGCAATCAGACGCGGAGTCATTCCTTTGGTCCGCCACGTCTTCACCGGCCAGATCTTCACGCAATCCCGTCAGCCCACTTTGCCCACTCAGTCTTCATCAAACTGAATTTAACCCTGCCTCTCTGTCTCATTATTCTCTTTACATACATCACACTACGCAGTCCTTAATTCACCTTCCTCTCTCGCCTTTTTCCTTATTAGAGTTTTCTTTCTTACCTCAACTCATCCCTTACCCTTTCTTTGGCCTCAATCCCTTTATCCACACTCTCCTCTCGCCATCTCCCTTACTTTCTCTCAGACATGTAATTTTACAGAATTTGACCCTTTTTCATTTCACCAGTTTCCGTCCTTAACACTGGTCACTCTCTCCACATCTACCTGGCGTACCTATCGTCTTATCGCTGTGTTTCACTCAAATCTAGCTTTGACGCCACCCTCAACTATTTATACAGCTCGGCACGACAGGCCTACTACGTTCTCTCTTACCTTCTCAATACCTCAAAACTACATACATTTGTTCCACTAATCCTCGCTTATCACCACTTTATCCATCATCTCACTCACGGACATACCTCATTCATCATTGGCAAGCCTGCATGAAAAGGTACTCTCATTGCTGGGGAGTGATGTCCCTCTCGAGGTAACTTATCCGGTCCTCCTTGCTCTTTCCTATTGACCTGGGCATGAACCTACTTGTCTATGCCCTTGTCCGCATCCAAAGTAGCACTTTGGCTTCCCTCCGCTTATTCATGTGGTTTCTGGCACGGATCCACTAAACATCTGCCCTCCTTACACTCTCTACTCAGCCCTCTGTGGGCACCACTTCCGATTCCTCCGTAAATCCTTTATCGCCTTTGCTAGACACGGCCTCAATCACGCTTTCATAATCCCATCCACTAGGCTCAACCACACTCGCAAGCCGCATCAGCCTTCGCTAGGGTCCACCACAAGCATGCTTTCACAGTCGCACTTGCCTTTGCTAGGCTTCATCATACTCGCAAGCCCCTCATCAGCCTTTGCTAGGCTCCACTTTAATCACACTTTCATAGTCGCACTTGCCCTTTGCTAGGCTTCATCATACTCACAAGCACCATTAGCCTTCACCAGACACCACCGACCGGCAGTCACTCTTCAGGTAATCCCACATTTCTTTTAGAGCCTCTATCCTGTATTCTGATCAACCCTACACATTCACATACACGTAATCGCTATCTCACATCCATATTCATCATTGATACCGATCTGCTAAACATTTGCCCTCCTACACTCTCTACCCGGCCCTCTAGGCACCACTTACAATGCCTCCGTAAATCCTATACTGCCTTCACTAGAGACCGCCTCAATCGCACTTTCATAATCCCATTCGCTAGGCTCAACCACACTTGTAAGCCACACCGGCCTTCGCTAGGCTCCACCTCAATCACGCTTTCATAGTCACACTCGCCCTCGCAAGCCCCACATCTGCCTTTTTTTTTTTTTTGCTAATAGTTTAATGTCCCCATTAAGAAGGGAAATAGGTCTATAGTTTTGGATTTCCATGTTGCTTTTCCCCTCTTTCGGAAACAGAACTATTTCCGTCTGGTTCATCTCTGGAGGTAGCGGATTACACCCATTATTGAATTAAAAAGGTCAGTTAAGTGTGGAGGAAGTAAATCTTGAATTTTCTTGTAGTATACATTGGATATATATATTTGGGATTTATATTTTTTAAAGACTCAGTTACATTGCATGCTTAAAAAAAACTTTTACTGTGACCATTTAATGGCATCATCTATGCGACAGTAAGCACTTTCCTGATCCTCTATCTGCCAAGCCCAGCAAGTGTGCTTTATTTACATTTCATGTTTCCCTGATACAAACATGTATCCTAGGCATCATTTTCCCATTAAAAGTCTTTACTTGCTGGTCAACATATCTTCAAACTAATATTTATTACTGCATTTTATTTTGTGTTACAAACTTCTGCATCAAGCATTGATTAACAGGGCAGAGAATAGACCTGCTCTAAATAATTTTTGAAATGTAATTAAATAGCAATAAAAATTCCTCAGTGTACACAACTAATTTTTCATCTAAGTTGTTTATACAGAAAACAATAGCCAGGAACCATAGTGACTTGCATTAAGCTTACTGTGGTTTCTGCATTACAATGAGGTCTAAGGACAGCTATTGTTAACTCCACACTTTACCCTGCGTTCACTAAACTTTGCAGGGCCTGTAAAGTGCTTCTCTGAGGCTTCTATAGCAATATCCACAAATAAAATAGCTATTGCAGCCTACAGCAAAGCAATTTAAAGTCCCTTCAACAGTTTAGTGATTCTTGGGAATTTAATTGTAATGCAAATCACAAATGTAAGGGATATTAAAGGAACCCTGTAGTGATCTACTTTGGAATTTGTCTTTTCAAGAACCAATTGCATTGTTGGTTACTAAATGATGATCAAAAGAAGCCATTGATATGAATATGATTCATGCAATATTATTAGAATAGAAGCTACAAGATAGCTTAGAATGTTAATAGGGAATGTAATACTATCCAAATATATGTTGAACATTCTATTATAGTATAATATAAAGGCAAATATAGTTTACATTTAGACAATATACATAAGCTCTATGATTTGCCTATAATTTGATATATATAAGTATCTAATATTCTAAATAAAGGTATATGCATTAGAATATATAGCAATGGAAAATATAGTTTAGAGGTATGAAGAGGCTAACTTCACCACAGGAAGCATTTCACTTAAACCATTGTTCACTATGTTGCTTTCTAGTGAATTCCTTTCATAAGTTCAAAATCCAAGTATTTATTTTCTAAAGATGATATATAATTGTACTCAAATCTTCACTGGGAGAACTTATACATGGTAAAACAAATGTGGAAGTTATTAGAAAACAAACTTTGATCTGATATTCCATGACATCCAATGTCAATAGATTGATCTATGTATGTAGATTGTTTTTCTAATTACAATGAGCACTTGATTATCAGATAAGGTGGTTTATGCTTACCATTGACTTTTAGATAAAATGTACTAATTAGAAATGAAAGCCTTTAAAATCCATGAAAAACAATTGACTAATAGTTTGATTATTTTAATTTAAAGTGTAAAACATCAAAAATTAACAATTATAAACTTTAAAAAAAAATTGAAAATGTATTATTTGAACACAGCTATTACTTCCCCGTTGTTTATGCAAACTGCATTTTAATTTTTAAGTATTGATTATAGCACTTAAAGATGGTATAAGAAATATGAGTCAATACAGTTAAAAACGTAATAGAGAGATACATACAATAATTTATGTTTTAGATACAGTTTATCATAACACAACTAAGCAAGCGCTATTGGCAAAAGTAAAATAGATGTAATTGAATTTTCTTTCAGCTGTGAGCTAGCAAACCTCAGAATTAAATAATATGGAAGGCATACTGAAGTAGTAACAATGAAAGGGCCAAATCAATCGTACACACACTACACATGGACCAACATTTTAAGATTAATCTGCCTCAGTCATTCTGATCTACTCAACTCTTCAAATATTGCCATGTGCTCAATTTTCTAGTCATTTGCATTTGTCTATAATTACCCGTCCGCCACATCTGATATTAGAAAAACTTATATGAATTGAAGTTGTTCTATATATATTTCTACTAATAAGAATTTTATACCAAATACCCTAAGCATGTGCACAGATATACCAATACAGAATGAGAGGCTTATAGAGTGTGTACATATGTATGGGATTAATCATTCCCAAAGATAAACAAGGAAAGAGAGACTTTCCACAAATGACTGGGCAGCAAACACTGGAGCCACTTCTTGGAAAAATGTATAAGTGACAATAATTGAAGCAAAATATGTCAAAAGCTGCCAAAACAAAAAATAGCTCATTAAAAAAAAAGTGTCACAAAACTCAGGGCCAAAATTGATTGACACCTAGTTCGTTGTGAAATGTTTTTCTCTTTTTTCCTTGACTTAGTATTTCAGATTTGTTTATGTATATATATAAACTACTACAGTACAATTTGTGCACATGTCATTCTAATAACATACTCTTGCATTGAAGAAAGTGAATCAAATGTAGGGAGAGAAAGAAAACAAGAGACAGAAAGAAACAGAGAAAGAGAGCAAGAAAGAGAGAAGTAGTGATAGAGAAATGTGCAAAGAAAATAAGAGAGTATGTGGAGAGAGCTATACAAACAAGAAATGCTAGTGGACCTGATCAAATATTCAACAACAGCTACACACAGAAGCCCACAGCCCCAGGATGCTAAGCATGGGCAAAAAAAAGAACAATCCATAAACATAGTGACCCTATTTATTATGTATGAACTGTTACTTTAGCAATCTCCAGTCAGATAATCCTAAATTTCCTGACAATAAAACTCCACACAGAAGTCAGAATAGGTTTCTGTCCAAAAGCAGAACTACTGATTCATACTGCAAGTAGTAATGGCTAAATATGTGATGGGCACACACACAAGGCAAGGTGTGTTTTAGACTTTTTTGATTTGATCCAGCACTAGGGCCTGAACATCAAACTACTGCAGAATGAAACTGTTGGAAAGACCTAAGATCTAATTAAAACCCTAGATTTATCAATGAGGCATGTGTACAAAGCAAAAACAAACAACATAGAGTAAAGAGGCTTTAAACAGAAGAGAGGTTTCAGGCAAGCCGCATCCCATTCAATACTAACACTGATAACCTGCCCTCAGTGCTGGATAGCTCTACAGCCACTAGGATCACACTGAATGAGAAGGTGGTTTGCTGCCCCTTAATGCAGATTGATGGATTCCATGTTCCTAAGCATAGAGGGCATTTCTGAAAAAAATAAATCTACTGCAGGCTTGCTGTGAGTGTTGGGCCAAAAAAGGCAATCTAGAAAAATAAACAAAAATTCTTATTACCCAAAATCTTGAACAAAAGAACAAGTCTTTCCTGAATTGCTAAGAAATATAAGTATAAAAAATGATACTTATATTGGACTCAATATTAGAGGAAGCTTTAAACTGGTCAAACAGGAAGCCACTAGCTAACTCCAGACTCCCAATAGCTACAAAAATATATCTCACACTGCCACAAGAGCATTAATCTCAACACATAAACATGACATATGTTACAGGAGCCACCACTCCATCATATTCCATTGTTTCACTTGGAAAACTGTGTCTCCATTGTATTATTTTGGCAACATAAGTATTAATATCCTTCTAATCAGTATTTTGAATCTGAACTAGAGACAGGTAAAGAACAAGAAAGATAAAGAAAACAAGTTAACACATTTAGAGAGACAGAGGTAGGTAGTTAGAGAAAGAAGTAAAGTGAGATAGAAGTAGGTAAACAATAGATAAAGTGTCAGAAACATTAAAGATAAGATAAAAAGATAAGAGAGAGAGGGAGAGAAAGAGAGAGAGAGATAGCGAGAGAGAGATATGCAAAATATGTCACTGCCATAAGGGCAATAATCCCAATACACCACATGATTCAGGAACTGCAACACTATTAAAATATTCTCATTTCCTTTCTCATCTCACCTGTATCAGTTAGATACAGATATTTATTCTTTGGCAAAACATGAATTAATGAACTGAAATGACCTAAAGCAGTATTTGCACCTGAAGAGTCTTTGAGCACTATTGTATTAGAAGCCTGCAAATGCCTCTAGCATGTAATTTTTGCTGCAAGTGTTTTTCCTCTGAATGTTTAGATGTATTGACTCAAGACTTTCAGTCTCGATATGTAAACCCTGCCTTTTTAAGTAGGATTTCAGGGGCGTGATCATATGATCATATTTAATCAAGCCTGTAATTCACTTCTTAGACACAGGCCCTCATTCAATTGCAATTTTGCCAATTGAATAAGGCTCTAAATAAGCACATAACATATATTTTTTAAAGATGTTTTTGGTTAGTAAGCATCTATCCAAAAGCAAGGACTTCACTAACTAAAACTTCTTTAAAAAAATATGCTATGTGCTTATTTAGAGCCCTATTCAATTGGCCAAATCGCAATTGAATGAGGCCTAACATGGAAGTTAGACGTAATCTGCAATCGGAGGCTATGAATTAATTAGTATAATAAACCTATGTATCTGTTTACTTGTATGTAGTTTATATTATTAGGAAGTTATTAAAAGTTTTAATTTTTCCTGCCTAAAATCATACAATTTGTACCTGTTTCACTCTGTCCTCTGTAGATCATGCAGCTTACGAATGCACAGAATGTGAAGTTCAGTGTTTCAAATTAGCCAATCATTGACCTCTCTCAAGTAGCAGGTTACATAATGTTGCCACTGATTAGTTACTAGTTAATGCAACCCCTGTACTTAGATGTACACTGTCTTCATGAGCTGCAGAGAGGATAAACCATTTCTAAAGCATTTTTAAGATTTTAGGCAGAAAAAACAGAGCTTTAAAGTATGTGTTAATAAAATAATGTATACAAAAGTAGAGATATGTAGGTATATTATATTCCTAGTGAAATCAAGAAGCCTTCTATTCCTTTAATTAAGCCAAACGTTTAGGCAGACAGAATGGACAGACAAGATGGGCCTTCCTGACTCTTATCTGCCATCAAATCTAAGTCTATGTGTTTGGAAAGTGTCCACCTAGCACTGGCTGCAAGTATGAAACTGTGTAAAAGCAGACACATTCCTACATATAAAAGGAAAATAATTGTTATTTTTATATTGGCTATGCTGTCCATTTTATGCACCCAGGTGTGAAAAAGGAAGCACACAGGGCCGTATTATTATTTTTTAGCCCTTTATGGGAGCTAACAGTCACTCTCATCCACAACCATGGAACACTACATCCAGAGGTGCTCCTGCCCTGCTGAATGACTATGAAGGAAAACCTTTCACTTCTACTTCTCTGCCCTCAATCTTGCAAAGCATTGTTGATATCAAATACGTCCTCCAACTGTAAATGTTTGTTCTCTGCATTCAACATTCTTGTCTGCCCACTCCACCTCCTGTCCCTATCTGTCTCAGAGCTGAAGACTTGGCCAGCCACTTAAAAATAAAATTGATAACATCTGAAATTAACTGTCCTCTCAACGCAGCTCAAACACACACTCCTCTCAACAAACTGACAACACCCAGCCTTTACACTTTCCCGATCCCACATCCACTATGTACTCCTTTGACCTTGTAAATGAGGATGAAGACTCTAGTCTCCTTTCAACCACTCGTCTTACAACTTGTCCACTAGATGCTATTTCATTACAGCTAATTTTCCCAACTCCACTTATCCCAGCCCTCACCATCTATTCAACAACACTCTGAACACTTGAAACACACCATAATTACAAGAATTCTTAAATGTATCTCTCTACTTCCCCTGACTTCAAAACTGCTTAAGCGGCCAGGGAAGAAGCTCCGGCGAAACACGGGTGTCGTCATGCTGGTTCCAGAGGTCGAGTACGGTGACGTCATCCATCTGGGCCAGTCTTTATCACACGCTGTACAGGACACCGAATGCAGTTTCGGCAGTGCATGCAGGACACCTAATGCTGTCTCGGCGCTATGGACTAAGTTATGTACTTACATTATAAAGACTTACTGTATGGTGTTTTGTTTATATTTTTTTATTGTTATGCTTATATGCTGTTCTGCAAATCCCCATATCACATAGGAGGATAGTGTAGTATTAGATGTTTTCTCAGTGGTCTAAGGGGGTAAGCGATGGATCCCCACTACCACTGTATGTATGCAGGGCATGGCAAGGTTAGTTTAGAGTAGTAAATGTCCCAACAGCTAGGGAGCAAACAGTGGGCTCCAAGTACTGTCTCAATAGTTTGAGTAGGGTCTCAGATTAGGATTCCTGTTATATATGTATTTTTAGTTATTTAGGTATCTAGCACTCAGATGCATATTATATCAATAAGTATCTTTATCCAATAATGATCATTATATATGATCTTGATTCACTTTAATTGCACTTTATCTTTAAGATAATCTATTTTTTGCACTTGGCACTTTTTTTGACATTGCACTATTTTCTATTATGCAATAGGGTAGATGTATTTATTATAGGATTTTTCATTCATCTATGCTGCACTTTATATTTCTATACGATATCCTATTCTGATTTCTTGCTATACTTGTGTATATTATAAATTTGCCCTTGTTTGCATATACAAGTATATCTAATCCGTTATTGATAATTTTATTTTTTTATTTCTGTGATGACATCCTTTACTGTAGATATTCCGGTTTTAGTATAACATTGTAATTTTAATTGCATTATTAAAAGCTAATTTTTAAACTATTGACATGTATGGTTTCTATAGGATTTACCCAATAGTTCATTTTGTGGTGTTCTTTTCTTTTTCGTTTTTCATGTTTAAGCGGCTTGTCTAAAACTTCCTTACCCAATTTATTTCCTCCAACTCCCTTCTTGGCCCCTTCCAATTTGGCTTCCAGCCCAACACTCCACAAAGATAGCTCTCACAAAAGTTGCTAATGATTTGCTCACCACCAAGTCAAAGGATCACTTCTGCATTGTAATTCTCCTGGACCTCTCGGCTACATTTGATACAATTTACCACACTTTTCTAATACAAACTCTCAGCTCTCTTGGCATCCGTGGCACAGATCTCTCATGGTTCACATCTTTTCTAGAAAATCAAACATTTTTGTCTCCTTTTCTGGCACCTTTTCTTTACTGCTCCCTGACTGTTGGCATACCCCAAGGCTCAGTCCTAGGCCCCCTCCTCTTCTCCATATACACATTCTCCCTTGGTACCGTAAAAAAATCTTTACATGCAGATGACACTCAACTCTACCTCTCTCCACCAGCTATATCACTCTCTCTTCTAGCACAAGTTGCCAACTGCCTCTCTAGCATATCCTCTTGGATGTCTGCCTGCCAACTCTATGTCAAAGACTGAGTCATAATCTCCCCAGCCTGTGCAAACATCTTCCACTCCTCAACTATCTCTCACGATTGACAATTCCATCATGACTCCCATCAGCCATGCTCTTATCTTGGGATTCTACTAGACCCTGCCCTCCCTTTCATTCCTCACATACAATCAATAACAAAATCTTGTCATTTTAATCAAAAAAACATATCCAAAATATGTTGCACAGGACACAATTAAAATGTGAATCCATTCCCTCATCATATCACTCCTACACTACTGCAACTCGCTCCTTTGTTACAATTTGATTGTGTGGACGCTGTTCTCTCTATGAAGAACATTCACTGATTGGCTTCCTAGTTGGACCCTAACCTGCTATATGAGTGATAATGATTGTTACAATTTGATTGTGTGGACACTGTTCTCTCTATGACGAACAATCACTGATTGGCTTCCTAGTTGGACCCTAACCTGCTATATTCGTGATAATCATTATGTTACAATTTGATTGTGTGGACTCTGTTCTCTCTATGAGGAACATTCAAGGATTGGCTTACTAGTTGGACCAATGTATACCAGAGCAACTGCTTCTATAATATTTTTTTTTTCTTTAATTCTGTTTGAGGAATACATATCTTCCAATGACTAGCATTTCCACTTCAGTGACACATACATTCATGCTGTGTCGCAGTTAGTATTATAATTTGTTTTGTGTTTTTAATTAACAGTTAATGAAACAAAACCACTTGAATGTATTGGTGCATAGAAGGTAGTCTGAACCTGTCAGTGCAAATGGATTTAAAAATGGCAGGTAATTAGAAGCAAAGTTTTATGTGTGTTTCATTGTAATCAACTAGAATTCTTGCAGATAAAAAAACACACACAGTGTGAAATGCTAGAGACAAGTCTGCATTATGATATACAAACAGGCGACACAGAGTTTTTGACTAGGTGGGAAACAGGGAGGACTTATAATGGATATAATTTATTGTCTCCTACTAGAGAGCTCTACATGAGCTCTCCATGATCAATCTAGATGTCTTTATTTGAAGGTGTAAAGGTCAGTAAGGCAATTACTATTGCCATCTCTTTATCAAGGTTTCATGTCTAAAGTGAACAGCTTTTTTTCTGCAAAATGAGAAGTTCTTTGAATAAACTGAGATTACATTTCAGGCTAAAAAGGTTGTTCATGAAAAGAAAAACTGCATAGCACACCTTTTGGAACAATGTATGACAACTAGACTGAGCATATAATTTATTGCAGTACCTTTTGAAATGTGCTTACTGCTTTTCCAAATCTTTTCTGTGAAGTTGTAGAAAATCAAAAAAAAAACACACAGCTGTGTTAGAAAACAATACAGCAAGATAATTAAAAAAAATGCTTGACATAGATAAAAATATATTTCAAATTTCAATCATAATCTTCTATGTTTCTACATATATGCCAGTAAAAATATTCGTTATAAGGATTGGTCCAAACCCATGAACAGTGATCCACTCAGTTATATAAAGCAATCAAAAATAAAGTATTACATTTGGTGTATCGGTAGAAATGTGGAAAGGAACGCAGTTTTGCAATTATCAGATAATTCTAGTTGAATTATTAAAATAAAAAAAAGTTTGAGAGCTTCAACATATAGTAGAAGTTACCTATATACATGCCAATATACCTTATAATTAAACAGTATGTAATGGGAACATTAGAAATCAAATTTAGGAAACGACAACAAAAGTCATCAGGGTAATTTGATTTTTTACATAAGGAGCAAGTGTTATGTTATCAGGAATTTAAACCTGCTGTCTTTTTTCTCTTTAATAATTTCTACAGCTCTACATGTAAATTACCTTATTTGCTTCAAAATGTGTATCATTTTATCCTTTTATATGATTTATAGCTTTGGCATTTGTGTATCCCCATAGACTGGGATATCCATTAAGAACCATTGGGACATTACATTTTCATAGCTTATTTTTATTTTACTTTATTTATGTTAATTTATTTTTGTTTTGGGATAATTTTTAGCATCAAAAAACCAAGTAAGAAAAAAGATCCTTAGAACCCACAAGTACTAAAATAAATAATAAGAAAACAACACTACCAGTTATAAATAATACTATTATTTATGGACAGCTGTCAAAGCATTCTAACGGCTGGCATTTGTACTCTCTATCTCTGCTGTATCAGCAGACAAAAGTATGGTGTGTACACTAAAATCAACAACAAACAAAAAAACATTAAACATACAGAATCACACAAAAATGTTTTAATCTTGAATAAGATTCCTGCTGCTATAATGCCCCAGGGAAATACACTGCAGATATATTTGTTTAAATAGTGAGAATAAGTTAATATATTTTTTGCAGTCTGTAGTAGTATCTTTGGTATAAATACTGCTCTTAGGTTCAGATAAAGTGACAATTCTATTAACAGGTTTTAAATAACAAAAATAATATTAATCATGAAACCTTAGTGTTGCAAGGGTTAAATATTTTATATAAAACAATGTAAATTATATAATTCTGAATGATTTTAATTAGGGTGTATCAGGGTACTCCATCTCCTGAGTTATAGAACTATAAGGAAAATTATATATATTTTTTGCAGCAACAATATTTCATGAAAAAAAGAAACTTTGGGGATGTTTAAAGCCTGTTTTTTTTTTTTTTAAATATACAATAGTAAATATTTTAGTGCCCCTTCAACTAAATACTTCAGAAAACTGTTCTTGTCAAAAGTTGTCTGTTAACGTCTCTTTTTCTACACACACTGTAAACAGCGTCCAGCAAAATGTGTAGATCCATTAAAAGTCCAATTTGTTACTGCAAAGCAACTGCCAAGCTGTGATTGTTCTTTCTAAACAAAGATCAATAAGTATATGACCTCATAACAATCTTATTACATTATTGCAATACAATATCCTTTTTATTTCCAATTTAGCTGTACCTGCATATGCCATAGTGCTATAGGTTTCAAAATGTTTTAGTAATCTAATAAAATAGTGCCCAGTTCTAAGGAAACCCCTTTCCTCTTTCTTCACCCCATCTGAATGAGTCTAACAAGCTAAGCCTTCTAATGAAAAAGCAAGGAGGGGAAGGGGGGGGGGGGGCCGGTGGCGACAGCATGCACACTGTATTCGCTATGACATTTTTAAATGATCATGACCCATTATAAACCATTTACTCTTATTCTTAAAGAAACATGGAATTAAATTTCTACCTTGGGTCCTTTTCCTCTTCACCATCGCAAAATCTGACAGCTGCAGTTCCGCGACAGATGGCACTGCCGATTTTAAGCATATAAGGCGCACCGACAGAAGAGGCCTTGAGCTATCAGAGGCTGAGGGGCCAAGTGCCCGCGCCGGACATAGCGATGGCCTCACTTTCGATTCAGCGATGTCTAGTTGCGCCACGTCCAAGGGAAAAATAGTTCTTTGCCTTCCTAGGGAACTTGATGGTGCCCGAAAACTCACAGCGCCCTCTGGCGGATGGCACCTGTAACTGCAGCTGTCAGTGCTGCAGAAGAAATGCGCAGGCAAATAGGGATAAATCCCTATCTTGTATTGAAAAGAGCATGTTTAAAAAAATATATATGTTTTTTTAAAATGTGCTATTCCACAGGTTCAGATAGTTAAAAGCTTCACACAGCCTATCTTGTTGTCCAAGTTATTTTCAGCATGTATGTTTAAATGCATGATAGAAAACTTTGAACAATGTTGTATGTTTAAGTTATTATTCTTGCAACTACTATAAAGTGGCACATTAGATTGCCCAAGTCTTTCATTATTTAGCTTCACTGGTTACTTAAATACAATTCAGCTGTAGACATTAGATATATTTTCCGATACTTTCAGCTCCCACAATACTTAATAAAACTTATTCCATTTCATTCTATCTTATTATCTTTGTACTTTCAAACCTATCTTTTTTCACTTTATGTAGTACTAAGACTTAAAGCATATAGTTGGAAATAGAAGAGAAAAAGAAGATTATCACAGGACTCCAGCTATATCTGCTGGGAGTAAAAACTGGTCTTCACAGGCATCTCATGTGTATTTGGCATAAGCAATTTTTATATATCAATATGACTTCCATTATTGTGAAGTATATTGTTTTCACTGACAGCCGTTCCTTTATCTGTTTTTTTTTTTTTTTTGAGTACTATGTTTTTTCATTTTTTTCCAATATCACAGAAACTGTTATTTCTGTTTATTCTGGAGGGCATTAGATATTTTGTGTATTATACCATTTGGTACAAATCTGTAGCTGTTAATTTTGAACTCTTATATTATTTTCTTCTAAAAGATACAAAAACATATATTTTGGGGTTGTAAACTCTGTGAATCTACACTTCTTTAGGCGACAAAAGCAAAGGCACAGTCTAGATAAACTTTTATTTTGACTATTACTGATATATCCATATTTAGCTTTAGCCTGAAATTAGCATAAATTAGACAGCAATATGATTGATATAAATTAACATCAACAAACTGGAATAAAAAAAATAATCCAACAGCATGCAAATGGGAAACTTCCCCTGTCTGCGAAGGCACAAAAAGCTAAAATGTTAATAAAAAATATAATACAAATTGCAATTTTTATTGAAAACAAGTCATCTATGTAATGGAAGTCAGATGTTTACAATATATGAAATTCTAATATTTTACAGTGTTAACAGTTTGTTATACTTTCTTAACACTGTTTCACTGTAAATGAAGTAGGAACAATCCCCATCAGATATAATATGAAATATTTTGTAAATAACATTTCTATTATGCTCTTCAATATGATTTACAAACAGATATGGAAATAAAAATTAAATATTGAGACTTGGATGGAGCACCAATAACATATCTCTTCATCTTCACTGTCTTCTTTTATATGGTTATGCAGATGACGTCTTTGCTGAATATATTGCTTTATATGCTTTAACGTACAAAACCAACACAGCCTAAAAGAAAACAAAATACAATAAATTAGGGCACCAATTCTAACCAAGCAACACCAACCAGTAAGGCTCTAAATATATATAAAAAAGGAAATATAGTTTTATAACATGACAAATGGATATAAATGTAAAATAAAAATAAAACAAATTAAACATGAATATGCAAAAACAGCTATTCTACTTTAATAAACAATTTGATTATAGAGAAACCTATCATTTTAATAAGAATTTAAAGAGAAAGGAAAATAAATATATATTTCCCCTGATTATGAATATGAGATCCATTGAATATATTTAACATTCAGATTTGTATATTGACATATACACAAATATGTGACTTTGAAGTATTTAACATTTGCTGTAGCTTTATGAGAAACTTTCTTGGGGGTGATAACTCGCTTTATTCTCATTTCATTATTTTTCCCTTTGTTTAAATGTGCCTTCAAAATATATTGTGCTTCAGATGAAACAGTGCTTTCTTATAGTGACTACACTATATTTATTATTGACTAATCTGTAAAACTGAAAGCGCTCTCTATAATAAAATTTTCAGGTGAAAGAGGAATGGCCTGAACTGACAATGCACTGACACATCTGTCATGTACTCGAAATACAAATAATGAAATAATTGAGAGGACTGCCATTTTAACAAGGTACTTATTTGAAAAATGAAATGCTAGATCAAAAGGTTATACTCTGGCTAGAAGCTCACAAGTCAAGGAAAAATTTGAGAAAATGCTACAGGGAAGGTGACCGGTTTTGATAGCTTACACACAGCTGAGAAATACAGATAAGTGAGAGAATTCAAAACCTATTGGGATCCACATTAGTACCATAAATAATGTAAAAGATCTAGAGAAATCTTAAATAAAAAAGCAGAAGAAGTAGCAAAGTGGGCAAATATTTCCAGGGTGGCAATACATTATTTGTGTTTATGTAATAAAAATGAAAAGTACTACATACACAGGGCATAACAGAATTCATAAATCATGAGTCCAGCTCAATCCTAATTATATATTTGCAAACAGCAGGTAACTCTGGGTGGTGCCAGGCATCAGGAAACTATGGCTAGTGCCAGATAGCAGGTAGTTCCAGGTCCCATCTAAGTTCCCTCATGCTCATGTGCTCTAAGAGTTGAGGTTCTCTCGAACATTCCGGAATAAACTCATTTTTCATATTTGTATTTTAGGAGGGATTGGGGTGTGATTTTTTTGGTGGAAATTTTAATTAAATCCTGTCCTGCCAAAAAAGTAAATTTATGTTGGATTTTGGGGTGATGTCATTATGTTTTTCCCATAGGCATTTTTGCTCACTTGTATCCAAAAATTGGCTTAATGGATTAGTAAGAAAGTTTGCAATGTAATAGTCATCTATACAGTCTCAATTATTTTGTTTGACTCTTTAGATAGCTTAAGCCATATATGAGAAATAATAGTTAAAACAAATTTCATGTAATGAGCATGCTCAGTAGAGACTTGCACACCAGCAACTGTCAGATCCCATATTCCGGTAAATTCCGGTCAGACAATGTTGTTAATGCGAAAGAAAGAAAGAAAGAGAAATTTGGCTATGTAGGATTGCTAGGATAGTATAAGCTCTACTGTTCCTGCACTGACACTACACACACATCTGTATAATGAACATTCATACAGTGACATACCCTGACACTGCACCTTCATACAGACGGTGTGAGCACCACTATTCCTGTTCTAATACTACACACGTTTTCAGATACTGCATACTCATATAGTGTAAGCTATGCTGTTTTTGTACTGACACTGCATACAGTACCATGATTCTGCACCTCTATACAGACAGTGTGAGCTGTACTATTCCTGGCACTACACACAGCATCAGATACTGCACCTTCATACATACAGTGTGACCTCTGCAATCCCTGTACTGATGCTACACACTGTACCTTTATATTAGGGCACCCAGACACAACCCAGAATGAGAGTTTTATTAGGTAACAGTTGATCTACACTGAGTGTGTCTGATGAATTCTTACAAAAGTGATTTAAATATTGTTGTCAGTAAACAAAATCATTATTAATATTATTCCCAAAAATGTAAATCCACACAGCACCTACGACACATTCAATATTACAGCACTGATGGAGTTAGCCAGTCAACAAGCACCTGTGGGTCAGGTTGGCTTCAGGCCCATGTCTCTATATAGCCATGGGATGTGTTTAACTTGTGTGTTATTATCCTCATAAGAAGCCCTTTTTGTGATAGCTTTTACAATTATCCAAGTGCTAACAGGAAACATGTCTGTAGTACTACTGAGGGAAAACATTCAATTTGTGGGTCTTTTTTTCCATCAAAAACAGCTATGTATAAGAGAATGTTTTTACTAATGCCACAAACAATTCCTATCCTTGGTAGCACGCTATACCTACTATTCATAAATAACATTTGATTTTGTTAAAAAGAGCAATTACATAGAGTCTATGTTTCTTTAAAGACATTATAGAACTATAATGAAACTACTCACTAAAACTGCCTAGTAAACTACTATTATTATTTATTTTTAGTGTTATTATCCTTTATTTTTAATGCGCTAACATATTCTGAAATGCTGTACAGGAGTTAAGTAGAAGTCAATTTTTTTTTTAATGCAATGCAAAAGAATGGGGGACCATGTCATTGAGCTTTAATTAAAACTATGGCCTTAATTATATGAGTCCTGCAAAACATATATGTGCATACTCTCAATCTCATTCCCCTGGTGCTTTGGGGTGGGAGCTAATTACTCCAAATAAAGACTATCTACGTAGGCACACCATAACCCCCAAGAGCTCATGTGGCTAAGTGGGCTATTTCACTCTAAGTAACATTAACTCCCCATGGGAGTTTAAGGGCCCCCATAGTCCCTAACATTATTCCTACCAATTACAATAATAAAAAACACTACATTTTAAAAAATAATAATTACAAAAATAATGAATAATATTTACAAAAATAAAAATGATGATGCAGTAAATTGAAAAATCATTACATTACAATACAAACAATTAAAAAAAAAAATTTGGCTAATTAATATATTACTATTACCATTGTCAAATGACTACCTCATGTTTTTATTTTCTGTAATTATTTATTACTTTTATAATGTAGTGTTTTTTTTTATATTTGTAATAGTATATTAGGCTTTGGGAGGTTAGTATTGGGGAGACATGGGTCCTTTTGGACCCACCATAGGCGGAAGAGTCTATGAGGTTACATTTGGACCCCATGGGAGCTTAGATTGGGCCACATGGGCTGTTAGGGCTTAGGGAATGATTTAGTGGATAAAGTGGGATGTTATAGTAGCCCTCGTGGGGAAGGAGCCTTTAAAAAGTACTGTGGTACCCACTTCTTTTTTTCCCCCCAAAAGAACCTAGTTCAGTCTTCCCTTATGAAATTCCTTTCCCTGGGCCATCCCAGGGCTACTCCTGTGATAATCATGATTTCACTTGTATGGGCTCTCTAGGGTCTGGAGCTCTCATTCTGGGTTGTGTCTGGAGACAAAGTAAATAACCCTTGTGTCTGTGATTTTGAGGCATTTTGTGGCTAACCTTTTGTTATACCGATTGTGTCCACATCCAACAGGCCTGATGTTAGAATATGTGTTTATATATAGTTTTGTAAATTCATAAGCTATGGTTCAGTTGTTGTTTGCATGGACAGGTCTAAGAGGTAGACTGTGAAACTAACAATGAGGACATTCAACACTGAAGACATCCAGCTGAATGATTAGGTTTAGCCAACCTTTCTACCTAAATGATGTTACCTTGTGTTACTCTGCACTCAAAGTAATTCAATTACCGAAACCCATTTGTTTGTTTGTGTATATGAGTTCATATCTGTTTCAAATAAAGGGCTTTACCCCTGTTGAAGGTATACAAACATGTTTGTTATATTTCTGAGGGGTAGAAAGGAGCTTTTTAATCACTTTGCTACAGTCCAGCCACCAATAAATCCTGCATCTATGGTCCAGAACTGCATTACTGATCTTCACAAATCCTGAAGAAAGCCATCTAACCGGTGGAATCCATTCATAGGCTGGTTAAGATGGTCCCTCCTTATGACACAGGGATATAGGTGTGCCTTAGCACGATTTTCATAAAGCATTTAATTTTTTAGTGCGCACATGTAGAATTTAAGAAGGGACCATGTAATAGTATTTTAGACAAAACTGCACTTATAGGCAGTGTACACTGGTTAAGGGTTATGCTTTAAGGATTTAAGAAAGGCAGCATGCAACAGCAAATCTGTTTTTTAAAGTAAGCTTAGAATGTTGATTTCAGCTTTTAATGGCATCCATTGTAATTTCGATCAGGCCCCCTGTAGCCATCCATGTTAGTTTTGTGATAATTGTAGATCTGTTTCCATAGTGTACTACTCCAATGTTTAAAATCTATCAGTGTTTTATAAATAAAAGGTGTAATAAAATAAATAATAAAACATGGTTGACAAAAGCATGCTATTTAAAATAATAAAAGCGAATGTTTGAAAGAGAACACTAACAAAATATGTATCAACCTAAAAGCAAATTAATACAAATTACAACAAAAGTAAAGATACAGCCAAATTAATGAACAGGGAAATCATTTTCCCAACCAGATAATTAATTCTTGCAATATGTAATATCAACAATAAGGAACGAGAAACTTTCTAGGTGCTAATATAGTAGAGCATCTTGAGCAAAACATGCACTCACTGATATGCATATAAGAAACCCTAGTTGCCTGATAATTTATGTAATAATATGTTGATTTGTCTATTAGAGCTCAACTGGTAGGCAATGTTGGTCCTGGAGTGCCAAACAAAGGTTTGAAAATGTAATTCTCTGTACACCTACATATCCAAGCAGGTTTACTCGGAGAATTATTCAGTGAATGATGCATCCATTGCTGCTAATGGCTAGACGTTGTAATATGCATCTAACATATTACAGGAATGTTATGACTGTCTTATGGGGCCCAGGATGGGAGACCGCTGAAGCCCACCAGCAAGGGCCTGTATGACCCATGATCGAACTATCACCTCCCTAAACTCAAGGACTACTTTGTTATGACTGTAATAAGAATTGTTTATAATGTGTAGTGTTCAGGTTGTGGTCAGTGTGACAACAAAGATTTAACTCTGCAGGAATTTGAATATGTATATGTCCTATTGGAATGTTGGTTCTGTCAGGGTGGGCACCTTCCTGGGTTATAAAATATATCAGATCAGATATCTCAGGGGAAGGACATTTGAGAGGTTGGTAACTGTAGTTACAGGGTTTGGGGAATAAGCCATGTAGTGTTTTTTATTGTTTTGGTTTAAAAATGTATATGAAGCAAGAATAAAGGGTCAGTTTGCTTTATACTACTAAACGGTGCGTGTGCTCTTCTTATGTCCGAATAATCAGGATCGGATTATGCCTGTAGCTGATTAATTAATTGGATCAATTGCTGGGTGCTGAGATTGAACCCAAAAGTCACGACCCAGAGAGAGAAAATTGGGTGTGCGTGATCTCTCAAATCTGGGGTTGTAAAAATGAACATGGGAACAGATGTATGTGGGCTGCTCTCAGCGAACATATTCTTGGATTAGGTATAATACTAGATCACTCACAAGACTGCAATTTCCACCTTATATAAGACTCACTCATAGGCCTGTTCAGATTTGTGTGCCCACAATGACCCTTTTTACCATTTCTCCTGTGCTCTTGCTATATCGTAGCCATACGTTTACCACACACCTATATAGAACACCATAAGGATTTATTTATGTTTTTATGTAAGTATTCAGTAGGTCAGAAAGTGTCAGGTACACTTATAAACAGAATATTCTCACATATAGACATCTCTGTGCCTATTCCATGGAATTGCAATAGCAACTTAGGGTATCCTGCTACCGCCTAAAGATGTTCTGTCCTAGGCTCGGGATTAATGGGTCTAGGCTGAAATACACCCATTCACTCAGAATGGCCTTTCGTTTCCCTACTGTATTTACAGTACAGCTATGTCAATCCCTTTTACCCAGAATAATAGTGCCCTATCTAAATACAAAGACTTGAATTTTAGGATTCCTTGGTGGGCACTGATGTGTCAGCCACTGTCTCCTTCATTCTCATGGACTCAACTGTGCTCTACCTGGACATGGGAAATCATGGTCATAATGAATTTACTCGAGAATCAACATTGCTTAGATCTAGGTTACAATTTGTACATCACCCAGCAAAATAGTATTAAAATCACAGTAGTACCACACATAACATATATGTTGTATCATTAGTGTTACTGAAAACATAAAGGGTAATAATAATTAGTTGACATTTCTCTACATTGAATACTAATATATTCAGTGACATTTTACAGTTAAAAGTGATGATAAATGCACTTACTATAACATAATCTGAGCTTCAGGAGCTTCTAAACTTCAGTAGTTTGTCCCAAACCAGTTGTTCACCTTGTCTGTGCTTAAGTACAGAACCAAGTTAACTATGGAGTATTCCTCAGTGTCAGACATCCACACCAGATCAACAGCAACTTTCCCCACTGAATCCTGGTATTTTAGATAATAGTTTTGTCCCATAAAGTCATAGAGTGATTCTGACAGTTTGGACAGATGCATGTGCACAGGGGCACTTACACACCAGAATGGCGTTTCAGTTTCATCCAGTAGAGTGATATCCATAATAAAGCAGTTCTAAAGAGGGGAAAAAGTTTTAGCATTGTATATAATCGCATATTATCAAAATTCATAATAACAAATGTATCAATTTCCTAATTTTCTTCAATCTTTTATGTTTTACTACTTCTTTCCTGCAATGTTTTGCTACATAGAATTAAAACAGTTACTTAATGTTATATTTGGTTTTAATTGTAGACATTGTAACATCAGTCCAGCAAAACAAAGCACAGTGTCACTGATGTAGAATTCCTGATTATAACACACTCCTGAAACACATACAACTTAGGTGTTACGCCTATTTGTTACTAACATTTTGGACTGATAAAGAAACTTTAGCTTTCCAAAACCAATATAAAATAATCATTATTTTCTTTTAGTTCAATACTTTACTATAGCTCATTTTGTCACTAATGTCAATCATCTTACCTCAACAACAAAAATATAGTACTTCTGTACAGTCCCCACCCAAAGATCCCTTTTCTCTGACATCATATTGGATACAGTGAATTGTGTATTTTGCACCCCTTTAAGCGATATGGTAGATTTTTTATTTTACTTGGGTTATAATATACATATGTATCTATTTACTTTGATGTACTTTATTTCATTAAGGAGTGCTTATAAGCTCTGTTTTTACTGACTAAAATCAAGCAAATATTACCTGTTTGAATCTGCCCTCTATAAATCATGAAGCCATAGATTCTGTAGAACTAGCTGTGCAGTGTCTAAGCAGCATGCTGCTGATACATTGCTCCTGATTGGATAATATAAGACTCTGAATGGCCAGTAGTACAGAGTCTGGTGTCTTCATGAGCTGCAGAGGGCAGACCCAAACAGGTACTTTTTCTTTGATTTTAGCCTGAGCTTATAAGCACTGAGCTTACTAAAAACTGAGCTAATAAGCACTTCTTCATACAATAAAGTAAATAAAAGTAAACAGATCCATAGCACATCAAATATCTAATAAAATCCAGAAATATTCCATATCACTTTTAGTGCTCAGAACACACAAGCAGTAGATTTGAAAAGTATATTAAGATAAGCGTAACCCGACTACCACAAGATAGGTAGCCATTTTTTGGGAGTCATTAGGTCTCATGATTGCTCTCCTAGTCATAAAACAGCTAAGGAATGTGAGGCGATTTTAGCAGGCCTGGCAAAACCTATAGTGCATACACTGTTCCATTATGATATTTCCATATCCTAGGATGATAATGCCCCTATACACACTGCTATACAAATTCACGAATATCATGGAAAAGGCAAAACCTTCCATGACTTTGCCCATAATCAGATCTAAAGAGAATTAAACCCTTATGTGAAGTTCTGGAGCACAGAGTGCAAAGAAGATTTCCACATCTTCCATCCCTGAAAATCTGTAGGCTTTTCGTCTTGAAGAATAGCACAATATCCCACAAAACATAGGTCATGATTTGTATGACAGCATTCTAAGAAGAGTTTAAGAAATTCTGGGGGCAATTTGTGGTCCTACTCCTTATATAATTGATGATATAATGTTATTTGGTTCCCCTCCTGTATAGTAAAATTTTACAGATTCTCCCTGAAACTGGATGAGAGCTAAAGTTGAGCATGGTGTGGTGCTGGATATATTTAGAATGTTGCAAAGGAAAGCATAATTAGCTTTCTTTGAATGGAACTTAATACAAATATCTTCCTTACAACTTCCTTTTGAAAGCATACTCAATTTTACAATAGTAAGTAAAGAAAAATAAAATAAGAATAGAATGAGAGACAGGTACACTTTTAAAAAAAAGAAAAAGAAAACACACTGTAAATTCAATAGCAATTTTCAGATGTAACTGAGAAAAAAACATGTCCTGTCCAAACAAAGATAATATTAAAAAATAGTTAACATTTTCCAAAATCAAAAATCAGGGGGAGCAAAATCTAAAACACACTGGATGTTTCTTAAGAATATTTACCGGTACATAGCCTTCAAATGCATCTGTCTTCCAAAAGAAGCCTACTTTTCCAGCAAGAAGAGTATGCTGTTTGTTGTTCTTCAAACCTATAACTGTGAGTCGAAGAAAACCATTCCTGATGTAATCTACAAGACATAATACATATACATATTTTATTGTAAGAGTTCCTCTTTTTCTACTATATAGTAGCAATATCACTAATGCGAAGATCAAAGCTGAAGTGACACGTAATATGCAAAATATTATTAATGATGAGATCAAAATTAAATTACAAGGCAGCACTTAATAAGGCATAGTGACATATCAGAGTTCATTAATCAATTTTAGGTATCTTTACAAAGCATGACAAAAGTATATCTTTTTGTATGCATTAATGCAATTGGTAAAAAAGACTGAATTCACTGTTATCTCAATAAGAATAAAATGAACAGTAAAACAATTCCGTTCCAAACTGAATAAAAGCTGATATTTGACTGGACTTAATAGCATACTTTAATATAACATGTCTGAAATTCCTAATCAGCTACTATAGCCGAAACATCCTTGACATTATGCTATGCATTTCGAATACCAAGCTTGCACAGGAAACTTAAGACATTTTAAAAATGTTACTTGGTCCACTATAGTCGTCATCAAAAATACACAACGGCCACAACATTCAAAAACAATTTGTAATGATTCTGCTCAAACTTTTGGCTTGAACAGATATGCACAGAATTTAGTTGTATAGAAGACATTATACTAAAAGTGTCTTAACATCTTAATATATAGAAAACATGTTATTTCTGTATATTAAGATACTTGATGGAAAATGATTACATTTTAGATATTAATACAAAAACAAATATATTGACACTTAAAAAGAATGTTGCATTTTTTGTAAACCAAAACCTCTCTACATTAATTCATGGAAGAGATTTGCGTGCTGTACAATAATATGTGTTACATTATATTTGTATAATAAAGTGCTTATTTCCTGCTATGAAGGTAAATCACACTAACAACTGACTGAAGGCTCCGCTGTCATGTTTTAACTGGACCCTCATCATCTTGCATATTCTATTGCAAGATCAAGCTAAACAAAATGATGGAGGGTCTCTGGGAGGGAGAAGGTGACGGGGAACATGGCAGCACCTATATTGAGCATTATGAGTGGAAAATAAAGCAATTAAGCCCCATATATTTCACTAAAATATTTATAAAAAGTGTAGAATGGTTGAATTTGGATTCAATGTAAAAACATTTTCCATATTTTAATAGTCCTTTAACAAAGGTCCTAATTGCAATAGCTAATATTTCCATTCATGTTCAGAAACTTTTGGTGGAGCTGAGCTAGTGTTTGAGATTGTTACTGGTGCTGCTATTAGACTCAGATAGTGCTTAGATCACTTATTATTATCATTTATTTGTAACGTGCCAACATATTCCGTAGCGCTATACACAGGGGCGGCCCGTCCATTGGGGCGTCAGGGCAAACGCCCCCCCAAATATTTTCTTCACCCTGCAATAAAAAAAACACAACAATGTATTAGTATAACCCAAAAACAAATAAATATAAGGTGTACATCATCATTTCAAGTCTAAATAGTATTAAAATGAATTAAAGTTAGAAAAGGGACACTGTCACTTTAAAATAACCCTTGCGCTACATTAACTAATGCTGTGTATCTATCGCCCCCTGCCTGCACCCTGTGTGATCAAATTACAATAGTTACACTGTGTACACTAACCTTTAGACTCTTCTCTTCTCTTCAATGAGTCCTGGCCTGGCCCACTGACCGTTAATGCATGCCGCCCACCATCACAGTGACGATATGCATGGGCGGTCATAAATGTATCAATTAATAAATGACAGTCTTCCATCATTGACCAATCAATGATGGAAGGTTGTACAGTTACTAAGAGAACAATCTAAACCCACCCAGACCGTTAGCCCTGAGCGCCCGCCAGCAAATAGAGCCTCGAGTTTGATTTTGATTGACTGATACAGTCAATAAAACCACCAGTTCCCTGTCCCTTCCCCCTTTCTGTTTCCTGACCCTGGTCACGCTGAGACTGAGAGACCTCCCTGGCTGAATCTACTCATCTGCTCTGCCTGCCTAACACAGTAAGTCTACACCTGCCTCTGCCTGGCACCTGCCCCTGCCCCTGGCCAAACCAAAACCCCTAGTAGCCCCTAATAAAAGTTAGGGGTGACCAGTTACCCCCAGTCCCCCACTATGCCTGCCTGGCCTGCCAGTGCCACCTACCCAGCCACCCACCAACTACCACCGACGACCCCAGCCATCACCCCCATGTGGCCTGTGCCACCCCCGATCAGGCCTGCCCTATGCTAGCCTAGCTATGCCATCATGCCACCACCGGATTACACCGATCACGGGATCGGGGTAGTCGGGTGGTGAGCGGGGTGGCACAGGCCCACATGGGGGTGATCGGATCACCCCCTTGATGAGGCCTGTGCCACCCCTGATGACCTCCATGTATGCCACCCTGCCCGAGGCCCGATCACCACCGGGCCCCCGGCACCACCCCGATGCGGCCTATGCTACCCCGGGTATTCGGGCAGTGAGCGGGGTTGACCAGGCCACATGGGGGTGGATGTTCACCCCCATGAGGCCTGTGCCACCCCTGGTCGTGGCCTATGGGCGACCGATGGGCGCCTGACCGTGACCGACCCCACCCTGGATGAACCATTAACCAACTACCTAACCCCCCCCCCCCCCCCCTATTTTTATTCCATTTTTAGAAGTAACAGGCATGTATATGTGCATGTCACTTCTAAAGATAAAATAAAAATAAGGGAAGGGAAAAAAAAAATACAGTAACAACATTATTACAATTAATTTACACACAGTAAGCAAACACATTGTTAGTACAGTTAGTAACACAACACATTGTATACAAAAATAAACAGCTTTAAACAAACATTAATAAAAAATAAAATAAACAGCACATACACACATTGTTAGTACAGTTAGTAACACAACACATTGTATACAAAAATAAACAGCTTTAAACAAACATTAATAAAAAATAAAATAAACAACAGCACATACTTACCTGTAAAATTGACCCCTCCAGCGTTGGCCTTCTGTCCTCTCTGGATATAGTCATGATGAAAAATAAATAATCCATGTTGATTGAAGCCAATGATCAAAAATTAAATAATCCATGTTGATTGAAGCCAATGATCAAAAATTAAATAATCCATGTTGATTGAAGCCAATGATCAAAAATAAAATAATCCATGTTGATTGAAGCCAATGATCAAAAATAATCCAATCTTGATTGAAGCCATTGTCCATCCATCCATTCTGGCCCATTGAAAGAGGCCTCCAAAAAAAAAAACCGACGCTCTAAAAAAAAAAAAACAACACACTAAAAAGAGCTCCTCCTACAAGGAGCCCCTCCCGCGATTAATTGTTTTTTTCCCACGGTCTGCTATATATACTAATTTTTGAAGGACTCTGATTGGCTGAAATTTTTGATTGACATCGATTTCAACCAATGAGAGTCTTTAAAAAATTAGCAAATCAGCAAGCAGGTATGGAAGCCTGTAAGGGTAAAAAAGGTTAGTGTGAACTTGTTTGACCCTGTATGTATTATACATATTACAGGGCTATTTTATGTGATATACATGTTACAGGATAATATCCTGTAACATGTATAGCCAAAAAATAGCACTGTAATATGTATAACAAATAAAGTGTAATAGAAATGCATGAACAATATAATATACCATGTAATAAAGAACATCAATTAATCAAATAATAAATATCAATTAATATATATTGTTGTATGTATATGTTTATGTATATTTATGTGTAATTTTATATATATATATATATATATATATATATATATATATAAATTAATATCAAAATATCACAATAAATAAATATATATATATATATATATATATATATATATATATATAACAATTTGATATATATATATATATATATATATTTATTGTGATATATTGATATCAATTTTTATATATATATATATATATATATATATATATATATATATATATATTTATATATATATATATATATATATATATATTTTTTTTTTTGGGCCTATATGTTATTTAAGGTTTTTAAGGTACGGTTGGGGCCTATATGGTCCCAATTTGTTATTTAGGGTTTTTAAGGTACGGTTGGGGCCTATATGGTCCCAATTTGTTATTTAAGGTTTTTAAGGTGCGGTTGGGGCCTATATGGTCCCAATTTGTTATTTAAGGTTTTTAAGGTGCGGTTGGGGCCTATATGGTCCCAATTTGTTATTTAGGGTTTTTAAGGTACGGTTGGGGCCTATATGGTCCCAATTTGTTATTTAGGGTTTTTAAGGTACGGTTGGGGCCTATATGGTCCCAATTTGTTATTTAAGGTTTTTAAGGTGCGGTTGGGGCCTATATGGTCCCAATTTGTTATTTAGGGTTTTTAAGGTACGGTTGGGGCCTATATGGTCCCAATTTGTTATTTAGGGTTTTTAAGGTACGGTTGGGGCCTATATGGTCCCAATTTGTTATTTAAGGTTTTTAAGGTGCGGTTGGGGCCTATATGGTCCCAATTTGTTATTTAAGGTTTTTAAGGTGCGGTTGGGGCCTATATGGTCCCAATTTGTTATTTAGGGTTTTTAAGGTACGGTTGGGGCCTATATGGTCCCAATTTGTTATTTAAGGTTTTTAAGGTGCGGTTGGGGCCTATATGGTCCCAATTTGTTATTTAAGGTTTTTAAGGTGCGGTTGGGGCCTATATGGTCACACTTGCTCTTTTAAGGTTTTAAACATTACGGTTTGGGTCTTAAACGTTCTAATGTTTTTTTTTTTGTTTTCTATAACTTCTCAGGTGCAAACTATCTGTGGAATCAGATTTCTTTGGACTCGTTGGTTGACTTACTGGACGTGAATACCCCGAGAAGGAGCGTCAACTGTTGGTGAGTATATGGTCACACTTGGACTTTTAAGGTTTTAAAAGTTACGGTTTGGGTCTTGAGATTTCTAATGTTTTTTTTGTTGTTTTCTATCACCCCCCAGGTGCAAACTATCTGTGAAAGCAGATTTGTTTGGACTCGTTGGTTGACTTACTGGACGTGAATACCCCGAGAAGGAGCGTCAACTGTTGGTGAGTATCATTGCCTTTAATTTTCTGTCCATGTGTATAGGTGCAAATTTGATGGTGATGTAGTCTTGTCACATGAGGGTTTGCAATCTGTAATGTATACCAATGAAATCAACACACTGTTATTTTTAAGTAATTTTGTGACATAATATAAATTAATATACCGTGATCTCTTTCTTTTATTGGTATCAATATCAGAAATGAATACTATTGACTCTCTACTTGTGAAGCCTTTCGCCACCCTAACCTATGAGGAGAAGGTGGAAGTAAAACGGTTAGGAGCTGACCAACCAGAGATAAATCTGCAGCAAATCGCAAGAGATAGAGGGAAGCAATATGTCCGTAATTTCAATACTGAATGGTACAAGAAGAACGACTGGCTTTCTGGAAGCGTTTCTAGGAAGTCCTTATATTGTTTCCCATGCATCCTATTTGGTGGTGACGCTGCTTGGACCAAAACTGGAGTGACTGACGTCAAACATCTAGCTGACAAATTGGCAAAACACAAAAGTTCTAAAGCTCACTTGGATAACAGGATCAAGTTTGAGATGCTTGGACAGGCGAACATTGCTGTTCAACTGGACCAAGGATACCAAGTCAGCATTCAAAAACACAACGAAGAAGTGGCTAAGAACCGGTACATCCTTTCGAAGATAATTGATTGTGTTCGCTTTTGTGGCGCCTTTGAACTGGCATTAAGAGGACACGACGAGAGTGAAACATCGCTAAATCCAGGAGTGTTTAGAGGCCTGGTGGATTTGGTTGGCAGTATCGATAGTGCAATGGAACAGCATTTGAAGACTGCAACTGTGTTTAAGGGCACTTCCAAAACCGTGCAGAATGAGCTACTGGACTGCATGCATGAAGTTATAAAGGAAGTGATTCACCAAGAGCTTAAGGAAGCCCAGTTTGTGGCAATCCAAGCGGATGAAACAACCGATATTTCCGCTAGGACACAGTGCGTTGTAGTCTATCGCTACATTGACAAGAAGCATCAAGTGGTGGAAAGATTTGATGGCTTCACGGAAATGAAATCAACGGATGCAGACTCCATTGCTGCTGTTGTGCTGGAAACACTGAATACTGTTCTCCCAGAGCCAGAAGACAAGAAGAAACTCATAGCTCAAAGCTATGATGGTGCCAGTGTGATGCGTGGAGATCAAGGAGGAGTTCAAAGAAAAATAAAAGACGTTTACCCGAACGCACACTACGTCCATTGCTATGCTCACCAACTGAACCTAATAATGGAGAAAGCAGTTTCAAGGATTGGAAGAGTTAGAGTTTTTTTTTCAAACATAGGCGGCATACCATCTTTTTTTTCACGCTCTCCAAAAAGGACTGGAGTTCTGGATGAGGTAGTTGGTAGAAGACTTCCAAGAGGTGCACCGACACGATGGAACTTCAACGTTAGGACCGTGAACGTGATCTACGAGAACAGAGATGCGCTACTTGAGTGTTTCCAGACAATTGAAGCATGTCTAAACTTTGATCCAACATCTATACGGGAAGCCGCAGGTTTCATTGGAATGCTGGAAGACAGGGAGTTCCTTTACTTCCTTAAATTATTTCATTTAATAATGCCACATGTAGACATCCTCTATAGTCAGCTTCAGAAGCGAGACACGGATACTGTTTATATCAAAAAAGTCACAGAAGACTTTGTCGCCAGCATCCAGAAAATCCGTAATTCTGTGGAAGAGATAGAAGCAAGTTTGCCAAGCGATCTAACAGTCAACAGACGGAGTGCGGAGATCTCAACCTTGAGACAACTTTCAAGAGAGGTATGTGACATAGTGGTGGTTCATGCAAAAGAACGATTTTCATTTTCAAATCACCTAGTCAGTGCCAAACTTGTTCAAAGTGACTTGTATAAAACCCATGGCACTTGCTTTCCAACCCAAGCTCTGGAAGACACCGTGCAAGCATATCCAATACTGAAGAAGGAACAATTACGCACTGAGCTGTCACTTCTGTATGGGAAGACAGAGTTTCATACTTGTACAAGTGCTGTTGCTCTGCACAAACTTTTCCATCAATTTAATCTGCAGAATGATTTCACAGAGACAGTAAAATTATTAAGAATCCTGATTACAACACCAATGACTACTGCAGAATCAGAAAGATGCTTCTCAACATTGAAGAGGATAAAAACCTTTTTAAGAAGCACCATGTCCCTGGAGCGGTTGAATGCATTGGCGATGCTCTCAATGGAAAAGCAACTGATTTCCGAGATCCCACACTTCAATGAAAAAACCATTGAGAAGTTTTGTTCTTTGAAAGATCGCCGTGCAAAATTAAAATACAAGTGATTGAAGCAAAGAAGAATGCATACCCCCAAGGTGTGCAAAGATAAACTGCGTTAAGCAGCACCACCTCACACTACCAAACATAACTAGTGGTAAGTAAAGTATGAACGGTGTGTGGGTGTGCATATGGAAGGAGCTATGAAAGGTGTGTGCATGGTCACTAACAATTGTTGAAGCCTTGGCGTGGTTTGAAGGAATTGGAGGCACTTCCAAGGGTAGCTGTCACTTGTGTACAGGAAGCAAGAATTCCATGTCTGTACAAGTGCTGTTGCTCTGCAGCAACTTTAGCATCAATTTAATCTACATAATCTAACAGAGTGAGTGAAGCTATAAGGAATCCTGCTTACAACAACGAAGACTACTAAAGAACCAGAAAGATGCTTCTCCACATTGAAGAGGATCAAAAAAGTAATTAAAAAGCACCATGGCCCTGTAGCGGTTAAATGCATTGGTTTGAAGGAATTGGAGGCACCTTCAAGGGTACGTAAAGTTCTCAGAAATGGCACCACCTCACTACCAAAAATAACTAGTGGTAAGTAAAGTATGAATGGTGTGTGGGTGTGCATATTGAAGGAGCTATGAAAGGTGTGTGAATGGTCAGTAACAATTGTTGAAGCCTTGGCGTGGCGTTACTGCTCATATGGTTATCCATATGCTAATTCAACGTGTTTGTTTGACATTGATTATTGTGTGGTCTAAACAGAAGTGAAATGTTGTTGTTTTCTTGAATCCCAAGATCCACTGGTTTGGGCCTATGCAGTGCTGATTGGTCTTCTAAGGTATGTTTGAGGCCTATATGGTCCCACTTGGTCTTCTAAGGTATGTTTGGGGCCTATGGTCACACTTGGTCTTCTAAGGTATGTTTGAGGCCTATATGGCCACACTTGGTCTTCTAAGGTATGTTTGGGGCCTATATAGTTCCACTTGGTCTTCTAAGGTATGTTTGGGGCCTATGGTCACACTTGGTCTTCTAAGGTATGTTTGGGGCTTATATAGTCACACTTGGTCTTCTAAGGTATGTTTGGGGCCTATATAGTCACACTTGGTCTTCTAAGGTATGTTTGGGGCCTATAGTCACACTTGGTCTTCTAAGGTATGTTTGGGGCCTATATAGTCACACTTGGTCTTCTAAGGTATGTTTGGGGCCTATATGGTTCCACTTGGTCGTTTAATGTTTTTTAAGTATGGTTTTGTTCTTGAATGGTATGATTGATTTGCTTGTTTTCTTCCAACCCCAGGTGCAAACCCTATGTGGCTGCAGATTTGTTTCTACTCATTGGTCAACTTAATGAACGTGAATACCCTGAGAAGAAGAGCCGACTAATGGTAGGTGTCACTCCTTTAATTTTTCTGTTAATACGTATAGGTGCAATTATGATATTGCTGTAGTCTTGTCACATGAGTTTTTTCAATCTATATTGTATACCAATGAATTTAACACATTGTTACTTTACTTCTTGACATTTCTGCATTGCAGATCATGTATTTCAATGGGCTTTACAAGCATAAGGTCATTGGGCGGGGCTTATAAAGGTCATTATGACGTCAGGGGGAGGAGTTATAAAAATGGGTGTGGTTTGAAAAAGGGGGAGTGGCTATGTTTCGCCCTGTCGCCCCTCCAACTTGAAAAGTCACCAGCCGCCACTGGCTATACATAAGTTAAATTACAGGCAATGACAAGTTCAAGATACACACATTGCAATGAATGGAGGGCCCTGTCTTTGAGCTTGGAATCCGGTGTCCATAGTGCTTTCCCTAAAGCATCTTGCAGGATTAAAACTCGCAGACTTACAATCTAAAGGATCACTGTAAAGATCACTGTCCCAAATGCTGTCTGTGATATCTGAGGGAGATCACAATCATTTTCAACAATTATAGCATAAATAGCATGTAATTATACAGCATATAATTAACCCTCAGTAAAGTTTGACTAACATCTGTCAATGCCCAATTGAGATGGCTATATCCAGAAATATTTATTGCTCATGCTATATATCTGTGCGCCATCTTGCCGCATTTTCACCTAAATGAATCAGAAATTAAAAGACCAAAAAAAACAGAAATTGGCTGCAAAGTGTCTTACAAAACTGAATGATATTAATATTTCAGCAAAAAGGAATAATGTATAGTGTGAGATATGTGCTATGGTGACTATGCATTATTAATACTATATAACAAAACTTACCTAGAAGAAAACAATAAAAACGATATGTACTGCAGAGTTCCCTCATATTAATGTGACACTGCATTTGCATAAATAATAATAGAGAAAATGCATACAATGTTGGTAAAGCTGTCCAAAATAATACTTTTGCAATTCATTATTATAAAGTAGATTGTTTAAAAAGCTCTAGTTAAAGAACAATCATTGCCTTACAACATTGTACAGCAATGTCCATAGGGCTGTTATATTTAATTATGTCCTCTGATTTACTTTATGGCCTCCAGCCAAATTACTAGTGATGCATTAGAGCCCTGGCCATCTGGTATTAACACTTAATTAATATCAAATTTAACATACTTTTCCCTATAGATTGTAATTTAAACAACATCTTGTTCTGTTTCACATACCGCTTAAGTCATGGTGACCTGTGATTTAAACCAGGTCACACGAAAAACACATTTTCTTTTCAGAAAAGTATCACTTAATTGGTTCATTATAGTAAAATACAGAACCAGAAATTTGGCAAAAAGAACCAATTGGCTATTCTTGTCTGTTGGTTAAAGCTTAAACAAAAAATGGTACTTCTCTTAGGTTCCAGAGAGCTTTATTTCTCAAGATCTCTACATATTTATTTTGTTCATATTAAATGTTTATGGGGATCAAATGGTAGGAAGGGTGCATAACTAAATAGTACAATTGTTTAAAATACTATAGCTTTATTATAACATTATATGCTATAAAGGTTCCTAGAATATCACCACATCATGAGTGTTTATTTGAAAGCTCTACTGTATTGTGAAGTGACTTTTCTATTCATTTTGCAGGGGAAATGTATATTTACATGATAAAACATGTTTGATTATATTGTAGCGTGTTTGAAATATATAAAACTATTTTCTTCCTTTGGTATAAAGAGAGCAAAGCACAAGGATGCTACAATTTATTTTATTCAAACACTAAGGGCCTCATTCTATTAGCGGCCGCAGCCGTTGCGGGGCCGCAAGGACCGGCCGCAAGCTATTCTGCTATTCTATTCCCTTACGGCCGGGGACTCCGGCAGGCTTGCGGCCGGTGCCTTGCTATCTCTTGCGGCCGCTCGCGCCAGAGGAAAGCCTTTGATCTAAAACGGCCGCAAGAGTTTCGGCCGTAAGAAATTCCTATTTGCAATTCTATTGTTCCGGGAACCCTCTCTGCAAGGCTAAAAACTAACCGCAGCTTACTTGCAGGAAAGAGGTCCCGCTAGCACCAATTAAGCACATAAAATAGCTCAAATAAAGCCATCCTGCACTTTGAGAAGACTATAAAGGGATTTTAGGTGTTAGAAAAAATAGCACATAATTATCCTATACTCAAATCCGTAAAATATTTTATTTTTAATATCCGTAAAATATCCATGTAAAAAGTCCAGAGTGCTTGGAGCACTTCAGACCCGCCCACGCCGCAGCCGGAAAATAAGCAATTAATTTGAACTCGGGTTTGGGCTGATGTGCAAGCTTGAGAGTGGGTTTCTTTTAATCCTCATGTCCCCCAATATGATCCCTGGCATTTAAAGAGCTGTACAGTGCAGGCTTGAATTTATTTTTGCGTTTTTAGATTTCTGAGATTACGGCCGGTTCCAAGATATGCGGCCGGCCGTAAGGGGAGATCCTTGCGGGGCCGTATAATAGAATCGCGAGTTAACAGAACCCCCGCAAGGAATCGCAGCCTTACGGCCGATTTACGGCCGGTAATAGAATGAGGCCCTAAGTCTATATAAAAAATGAAAATACCATTAAATCATCAATGTAATGGCCCAGTTTTCATAATTTAACGAGTAATATAAACATAATTTATTGTGGTTAAAATGTTGATCTACTGTGAGAACCTTATACTGTAAATTGACGTCATGTCCTTACCTTTAACCTGTAAGGTCACCCACCTTTTCCAAAATGTGAACAACACTTTGGGTCCAGGTTTGTTCTTTGTGTTAAATCAACAGCTCTATTCTGAGACTTCACTCCAATCTCATAACATTACAACAATCGATTCAAATGATTACATCCAGGGAATTTTCAGCACTTACAAGGAAACCCCACACAGAAAAAGCTAGAGATTAAATATATATATATGACATTTTGAATTTGCAGAGTGCCCACTGTAGAGGCCCTGCAAACTGGAGGAATAATGCAGAATTGCCCAGACAAGTATTACAAGGGGGAATTAGAGAAACATAGAGCACACGCTGCAATAGATAAATCTTTGTATTATATTATATAGATATATGGTTAAAGGAAGCCATGTTTAAAATGGTCATGGATTGCAAAAGTGAAGCCTTTATGGACACATTCTCATGTACCTGCCCAGGTTAACAGAATGCAGTGTAATAACTGCCACCCAAACGCTGACTGTGTTGTAGCTTCTTCTAGCTAACATGCAGGTCTAGTCATTGGAAGGTTTGTTGAAGTGCTTAGGAGAGGTGATGATTTGCAGAGAGTGAGAGTAGTCTAGAGTTTTTGTAAATTGATATTTTGCTATAAATTTACTGTACACTTAATTTACTTAACACATATATTACGTAAAATTATATATAAAGGTAGGCCACATTTCACATACAGGTATACCCCACTTAACACTACCCCTTTGAGCACTAATTTGCTATAGCACTCCTTTTCCCAGTAATTCCCCGCTTAGGGATAAATCTCATGATAACACGTTTTTAAGCACCAAATCCCATTTAGCCCTTGAAATCCCCGCCCAGCTCTCTCTGATTTGCCATAGCGTTATCTGAAAACTATGGCGATAAAATGCATGATTTAGCATGGTTTCACAAAGCATGAACAAACACATGTGGAGCACTAAATGGGGTATTACTATACACCCCATAACCCACACTTTATATCCTTACATTATATATCACATATAATACATAGATTTCTTTTAAATCATATATATATATATATATATATATATACATAAAATAGTTTATTGATTTATCCTTATTGTTTTTTTTGTTTAAGATTAAGTATGGAGGGAGGAGAGGAGAAGGAGAGGTGTGGAGTAGTGAGGGAGAGAGGAGGAGGGCTAGCTGTATGTGTATAAATTATTGTTGTGGTACACTACAGAATATGTTGGCGCGTTATAAATAAACTATAATAACAATAAACTACCTCCCAAATATATCTACTACAAAAGCTAAGCCGAACGCTGATGAGAGGCAGTAACCTTGAAACAGCTGTATGTGGGTAGGATTCCTAGCTTGTGTATAATCCATCCTTAGCTTTGCTTAAAAGCTGTGTAACACAGCAGGAATATGCGTAAAGGAAGCCATGTTTAAAATGGTAATAGATTACAAGAACGGAGCCTTTGTGGGCACATTTGTATGTCCCTGCCCAGGTTCCCAGAATACAGAGTAATAACTGTATTTCTCAGAATTATGAGAAGGAAAAAAGTTTTTTTTTGCCCACCATAAATATATATATATACACATACACACATTTTTTCATAGTGTTGGGCTCTCCACTGGGTGAGTCAGTGGGAGGATTTTAGTTGGGGGACAGCACCAGGCCCTCCAAGGTGTGAACCCTGGTGCAATGCACCACCCATGTCCCTGTGCCTATAAAACCCTGTCCCTTACATGCTCCCTAAGCCAATCCTGTGCATGGCAAGTGAAATATTGTAATATTCCTGTTGAGGTCCACCTCTGGCATGGATTACAGGCCCTAATTTAGTCATAAACACTGTCAACCCCTTCTCTCTTGAAGGCCTCAGGCTGCCCATGATGACAGTTCCCAAACACTGGTGTCTTTCACATAACGTTATTGTGTAAATGATGACATACCTTTCCATGGATGTGACATACATGATAGCTCTCAGTACTCTGATGTACTCATGATCCATGATATTGATGACTAATGCATGGGGTGTGACTAACCCTTTAATAAGCAATGCATTAGGCACCTGTTGTAGGCCATGTGGGATTCCTGATTTGTAATAATCTCTTGAGTTCTGGAGTCTGTGTAACCATTGCAGTTGATATATATTATGTGGAGGTATACTATTGCCAACAGTTGATGATCCCGTATGTATACAAACTCACAGAATTATAATCTTTTAACATATTTTAAAATGCAACATATCTGCCTATGAGAACGCCAAATAGTAATTACATGCTTTTTCATAATTTTTTAGTTCAGTACTGTCTCTAATAGCTTTTGATAGGTCTCAGAAAGGCATAATGGAGCACTTACAGGTGGTATCAGTACATCTAACTTTTGTGTTGAAAATTCAGCTATCTTAAGGCCTTACCCAGGTTCTGTAACTCGCGTAAGGAAAGTAAAATGAGATTGGAATGGGCTTTTAGTCAGAATCAAAGGAACAGCAGACTTGTAACATGATAACACTGGTCTTTTCAGTGTAATTTGTGGTGGCTTCACGCAGACCAGTAAAAATGACTGATTTCGACTGACAGGTTACTAAGTTATGGTAACTTGCAACTTAACTCACTGCTTAAAATATCTTTGTATTTTGTAAAGATAAACTGATAAAATATTTAATTGTATGCTTGAAAAAATATAATTACTGTTTAGGGTAGAATTTAGTTTTTTAGGAATGCATGGAAAATTAACACAAAAAAAATGAAATTGACGTTTGTCAACTATCAATGTATTAAAAAAAATTCCCACATGGGTGGAACATGTCTTGGCAACATATAAGTTAAGATCACTACAGTCAAGTTAAGATCTATTTACACACCACAAGGAATCATATACCGTCTGGATCTGAGAAATGTATTTATTTGCAACCCATAAATAATGTAACAAAGAATTAAGAGCAGAAAGATTTACAGCAGAGTGACTCACACTTATGCGCTACTTCATACAACAGTGACACAAGACTGCTTGATTAATTTAATTAATACTGTAAACACGCAAAGGAAAGTGCAATATTTATAATCTGATCATCTCTCTACACACCTGAATTGCCTAATTAATTTAAATGGGATGTCATTCCTAAACTGTTAAGTAAACCAAAACTAACCACAAATATATTAGAAATAACCTATTCCTAGGTGATTCAAAATCCACATCTGTTACCACAATGCCCAGAGAGCTAACAAGAGGTGGCAGGAGACACTAACCTCATCTCTTAGGTTTTTATTAGATATTTAATAATGAATTAGTTGTCAGGAAATGTACAACACAGTGACTGGCAGTCGTTTTGAGGAACTTAAAAATCCCTTTGATAGAGAATAAATTACCATAAAATGTATGCAGTTACTAAGGCATTTGTGTACTAAAAATCTAAAATAAATCAGTTACTAGTGCTTAAAGTCTGTGAAAACTATCTTTATAAATACAAAAGGCAAAGTAGAACAGAAGTGTGTATGATACAGCAGCTCATCTTTTGGGTCGCACCAACTCTATAGCAATGTTAGCAGCCACAAAGCAGATGATAAACTATGAAAGATTAAATTAATTATATTACAAACTGTGCCAATTCCAGGATGGTGTAGGAAACCAACTGTCAGGTCAGGATCTGCACTAACTACACCATAGATGATAAAGTATGTGATCAAAAGCAATTAATGATAAGCGAGCAGAACATTGAATATTTGAACACACCATTAATGCAGGGTATCAACAATTTAAGGCTCTATTCCATTACTCTGGTAAGAAAAGAACCAAGAAAAGATTACTGGCAAAACACTACTGAGCTATCACATCACACATGTAAATCTAACTTCTGAGAAATGCCATCCCAGCACCTAAATATCCCTAATATTATACGCCCCAAATTGCATGGGATGGGGATCCATAGGGAACCCCATGGTTATAGATTAAATGAGGGAATTATGTTGGATTTGAGCAAACAAACCCTTAAATCCAAAACAATTAAGGGTTTAGCTCATTCATAGTGTCTGATTTGAGGCATCTCAGAGGCATTTTTGTGCCTTTAGGGTGAATGAGGATATCGTTAGGCATTTTCAAAATGATGGAGACCTTGTGAGAATTACAATTTCAAGAAAATCAGATATCATTATGATTTTTAAAATAGTTATGAGACAGAAACTCGGGACTTAGGATATTATGGACATTTGAAGCACTCGGGTTGGCATTTCTCAGGTGTTAGATTTACGTGTGTGATAGCTAGGTAGTGTTATTCTGTTTTTTGTCTTCCTGGAGCCATGGAATAAAGCCCTATATAAAATCAGATTTATATATGAGTATTAATGGCCCTTTTTTTAAAGGGCCATTGAAGTCTCTGTATATATTCAGATAGCTTGTTTAAAAGCATGTGTGGCAAGTATCAATTCTGCAGTTATTTCAAAAATAACGACAAAGATAGAAGCATTTGTAGGAAGGAATTGGGATATAAACAGAAGGACAACCCACTTTCTACCTACAAATTAATGGCTGTATGCAAGGCTCATTATGTTCAAAGAAAACAAGTTAATAAAATAATAGTCAGCTATGTAGGTACGCAATGGCTCATATCCATCTTCAGTAGAACAAAAATTGCTAACTGCTGAAGACCTAATTCAAACATTTAATTTTTAATCAAGATTTAAAAGCTATTGCTAACTAAGGTATAAAAATAAATAATTTGATAACAAAAGATAAACTATAATATTCCTTCAAAGCAGAGGTTGAGCAAGAAACATGCAGAGCTCAAGGATAAGAACAGCAGGCTCTACAAAGTAGGTCTCAAGGTTAACCAAAAAGCAGAGACCAGCAATTTAGCAATGATAAGTAGAATCACTTGGCTGGTATTCAGTCAAAGTCATTTTGGCAATAAGCCACAAGAGCAAACATAATTTCTTGAGCTGCCAGCATAAAGGTCCCTGAAGCATGTTAGCAAAGTCTATACTGCAGGTACAAAGAGAAGGCTCTTAAATAAACATGATATTTTACTAAAGTATCCAAAGGAGTTGTTTAACTGATAAATCTGATCCAATGCCTATTATTTTATCTGAGATTCCTTTAGTAACCTTATTGATGATTTTGTACGACATTAGCAACACAAGAAATAATTCCAAAGAAAAAACTGGGTAGAAGTATAAAGCTCAAAACTAATAAATATAAGTCATTTGGCATGGATGTATCTATATAGCAAGATAGACAGTGATGAACACAAGTAAGATAAATCGGCAAACCTTGCACTAAAATTTGTATGAAGACATTCTAAAACATGCTCAGAGTAAATGAAAGAAATGGGTATTAGCTGATAACTTGAACATTGTGGATTTGGTTGGTAATACCTTGCAACAGACCAGTGTATAAATTGTGTGTTATTTTCATAGTCTAGGTTAATAAGTAACGTAAAGGTGCATTAAAGCATATGCACTTTATGTTAAACAAGTGCCATTTGATTATGGTGTGTAATAAAATGAAAGATATTTCCAAAAGCCTTTCTGCCTCATGTCAAAGCTTTCAACACTGTATGAAGGCTAGCTCAAGTCGCACTGGGCAATACCTTAGATATTGTGTCCCATATAAATTACAGGTACAGTAAAACAGAACACCTGTTTGGACTGCTTGAAAAAAAACTATATAGCATTTCAGAGTGATTAAAGTCATCATCAAGTTTTATTTTTACAAAATACAGAAACTCTGTGATTGTACGCAGTACTAAGATACACTATATATAACTAGAACAAATAAACAGAAGCAACAGTAAGCAGTCAAGTAATGGTAGAATGCAAGTGTCTTCATTATTCTACAAAGGTTTGTGTGCCTTTTCCTTTGCAAAATAATCTGTGTATTGCAGTATATATGGATACCTTTTTTTTATTGGACACATATTTTGGTTAGAGTGACAAGCTTTTGAGAGTTGCACCTCTTTTCTCCAAGTCAGAAGCAATACTGATAATGGTTTAGCATTTGAAAAATAGGGCAGGGTCTCTAAGTAATAAGAAACCCACATGGGACAGAAGACAGGCATCATTAAAAAAAGTACTTGGTCAAGTGTGCCAGTCTACACAAGGTCCATGATAAAAGGAAAGACAGTGTTGCCAGATATGGCTGTAAATATCCACACATATTAATGAGTTGAAAAGCAAAAATATAACCTGAGAAAGAATGTGGAAGGATTACAATTCATTTTGATAATGTGCTATAAAACCCAAGCCCATGTTAAGTCATGTACCGTATTTTTATCTGTAAATAGGATACCACTGAATATGCTCAAACACTGGGGGACCATGACAACCTTTTAATAACACGGTCTGAATCTTTCAGGCAAAGGGGTTACAAGCCCCATGTCATTAAACAGAACATAATCTCCATCATTAAAATGCCCCACAAACACCTATTACAGTACAAAACTAAAGAAACAACATCACATACACCTCTAGAGATCACATATCATCTTACTCTAGAAGAAAAACCCAAAATATTTAAATATTTACAGTGACTAATAACAGAGGTAGCAGAATAAAAAAACATATTCTCCAAGCCTCCCATTCTTGCATTTACACAGCTACCAAACCTTATACTAACATTGGTCATCAAAAGATTGGCCAATGAACAGTCGAACAGAGAAAATCGTAACAAACAACTGTAAAGATGACACATAAAAACAAGACCTATAACATCAGAGGGACATGTTCATGCACATCCTCCAACATGGCTTACATAACACAAAGCACTGTATGTGACACTGGTTGTTACATTGGGGAAACCAACTAAAAACTGCACCTATGGATGAATCTGGAAAGAGATTCTACTAAAAAGCACAATGAAAACAATTACTGTACCCAAGTAGGACACCATTTTACCCAGAATGATCACTCCATCCAAAGCCTGAAAAGCAAAGTACTCAGAGGTAATTTGAAAAACTTCCACGAGATAAAAACACTTGAAATGATAATTACGTTCTTCAACATCAAAGATACAGGACTTAACGTGGATTTGGATTTTCTAGCACATTCTCAAATATCTTGTGGTCCTGCCACATTCTCTCTCAGGTTTTATTGCTATTTTTCATTAATATTGGTGGGTATTTATGGCCCTAACTAACAACACTATCTTTCCTCTTATATCATGTAGACTTGCACACTTGACAGACCATGTACTTTATTTATGATGAATGTCCTTTGTCTCACATGCGTTTCTAATTGTTTGAATTCCTCAAGAATGTAACTATAGCTCTAGAAAAATTGCAATCGGTCCTCTTATACATACACACAACTTCCAACAATGTATCATGAGTCCCTCCAGAGTTCTTCAGAGGTACCAACATTTTTTTTTATAATTATAAACTAGTTGTATTTCCTTTTCCTGCCTAATTATGCTCTTAGTCAGATTCAAGGTTTTCATACATATTTCTTATTCAATGTGCAGGGGTCCTTTAAGGAACAATACTTTACAACAAAATGCCCACAGAGGCATGCTCTGGTACATTTCTCCATACAGAATAAATATTGCCTTCACTGAATCACTTTGCAGACCCCACAAAGCTTAATGAATCAAGAGTCATGATTATCATTAATTTATAATACATCAAGAACATTGATATAAACAGACTTTCTCTACCTGCTTTATAACATATAAAAAATACTTTTAAAAATACTTTCAGCTTTTTAAAAAATACACAAAAATGAGCAGTTACTTTATATATATATATATATATATATATATATATATATATATATATATATATATATATATAGTCATCAGAGGCAAATCGAGTTTAAAATACAATACAATATATCATGTATGGTAAGCCAAAATGAGCTCTAAATTAAATGTTCAATTAAATATACAGTATGTACAAAAAAGCAATATTCTTATTTTTCCCCTCTAATTATTGCTGATAGCGTTCTGAAGGTTGGAGTAGCCAGTAATATTCAGTATTAAACATGCCTTTATAGGCTTGGATATTTAAAAAAAGTTTTTTAAAACTGCTACCGAATCAGAAGTAGCTGGTTGGTCACTATTGCAAGGTTGTGAATGGATACAAAAGAATCAAGTGGATACAAAAGAATCAAGTGGGACATTTAGCTGTCTTTCTGGCAGCATTAAAGGACCACTTTGGTTATGTTTTTCCATATGGCTTTTTATTTAGCTGTGTTTCTGGCAGCATTAAAGGACCACTTTGGTTATCTTTTTCCATATGACTTTTTATTTAATTAAACATGATAGTTGGCAAAATGTATTCTTTTTAATAACAAGTTTATATTTTTTAAATTGTAGATGCAATTATTCTTTGTTGCAGGCTTTCATTTTGTGGCCTGGTACTTCCTAAGGTGAGTGGCTCTTTGAAAACTAGTTTGCGATTAGTGGTGCTGTAAGCATCAGTAATACCTACTGCCACATTCCCACTGTATAGATACAAACTTCCTGTGTATTGAAAGGCTCCTCCAACCTGAGGATGTTAGTCTACTGAAAGCACAATAGCATTCCACTCCAGGATAAATGCATTTAAAAATTACTTATTATTATTTTTTTATTTACATTCTAAAAACATGCTGTACAAGTGAGGTTGCTCAAAAGAGTACATTTTAAAAATATGACCACAGTGGTCCATTAAGTTCATTTACAAGTTATCTCAATCATTTAAACTTCTTTTTAATCAATTGTGGTTTGGAAAAAAGACTAAATAATACAACTAAGTGTCCTTTTACATCAAATACAATAATAGGATAGAAAAAGCTAAGTGTAAAAATAATACCTGTAATTGCGGTAATTAAAATAAGGTTAACTATGTAGTGTAACTACAGTATAATGTCGATACCTATATTTTTTAACCGTGATATTACTTCAATCAATATTATAGCATATGCCTTTGCAATGAAGCATGAAAGCAAGATCAATTTTAGAGCAGGCTCATTGACTCGAAATATATTCATTACAGATCCACATGGTGAGAGACCTGTGAAAATACTGTACCTGGGAAATATGCCAAATCTTAAAATATTTTTTCAATTCCGCACATCCAAGGTATTGCTCGACAAAGAATCTAAAATATTCAGTTTGAAGCTTTATAAAAATGTTTTCTTAAACAATATCTGTCCCAAATATTCTTAGACATAAAGTGTGTATTATAATTATTAAGAGCATGTTTTTCTTGAAGTAGTAATCTTTAGATTTATATATATATATATATATATATATATATATATATATATATATATAAAATAGATAGATAGATAGAAGGGCTATACTGGAAAAATAGAGAGGGAGTATTGATCCAGGGAAGAATCCGATCACCAGTATCTGGGGTCAGGTAGGAATTTTATATTTTTTTCCCTGTTGAGACAATTGGCAACGTTTCGCTGGGTTTTTTTTTTTTTCTGTTTGCCTTCCTCAGGATCAATTAACAACAAATCTGAGTATTGCAGATCAGAGGAGATCAAAAAAGGTTGAACTTGATGGACTAAAGTCTTTTTTCAACCTAAATTACTATGTAACTAATTACTATGTAACGATAGATAGATGTCAGTTGTGCTCAAAAGTTTGCATTCTCTTGGCGAATTGGTAATATATGTACCATTTTTAAAGAAAACATGATTGAGCAGGCAAACACATTTATTTTATTTCTTATGAGATTCATATTGAATTGTAGGTTATAATAGAATGGCACAATCATAAAACAAAACAAGGCAACAAAAAAAAAATGAATTTACCCTGTTCAAAAGTTTGCATACCCTTAGTTCTTAATACTGTGTATTGCCCCCTTTAACATCAATGACAGCGTGCAGTCTTTTGTAATAGTTGTCTACGAGGCTCCTAATTCTTGCAGGTGGTAAAGCTGCCCATTCGTCTTGGCAAAATGCCTCCAGGTCATGCAAAGTCTTTGGTCATCTTGCATGAACCAAATGTTTGAGATCTCCTCAGAGTGGCTCAATGATATTAAGGTCAGGAGACTGTGATGGCCACTCCACAACCTTCACCCTTTTCTGCTGTAAGGGTCAACTTGGCCTTGTGCTAAGGGTCATAGTCATGCTGGAAAGTCCAAGAGTGTCTCATGTGCAGCCTTCATGCAGAAGAATGCAAATTGTCTGCCAGTATTTTCTGATAACATGCTGCATTCATCTTGCCATCAATTTTCACAAGATTCGCCGTGCCTTTGGAGCTCACCCCCCCCCCCCCCCAAAAAAAACATCAGTGATCCACCACCATGCTTCACAGTGGGGATTGTATTCTTTTCACTATACACCTTGTTGACCCCTCGCCAAACATAGTGCTTATGGTTGTGACCATAAAGCTCTATTTTGGTATTGTCACTCCAAATTATAGTGTGCCAGAAGCTGTGAGGTGTGTCAAGGTGTTGTCGAGCATATTGTAACCGGGCTTTTTTGTGGCATTGGAGCAGTAAAGGCTTCTTTCTGGCATCTCGACCATGCTGCTAATTTTTTAGATCTTTCTTGGTATCCCTGACCTTGGCTTGGTATCAAGAGATCCCCTAATTTCCCACTTCTTAATAAGTGATTGAACAGTTCTGACTGGCATTTCAAGGCTTTGGATATCTTTTTATATAATTTTCCATCTTTATGAAGTTCCATTACCTTGTTACGCAAATCTTTTGACAGTAATTTTCTGCTCCCCACTGCTCAGTATCTAGCCTGCTCAGTGCATCCACATGAGAGCTAACAAACTCATTGACTATTTATACACAGACACTAACTGCAATTTAAAAAGCCACAGGTGTGGGAAATTAACCTTTAATTGCTATTTTAACCTGTATGTCACATCTTGTGTGTCTGTAATAAGTCCAGACATTCAAGGGTATGTAAACTTTTTGATCAGGGCCATTTGGGTGATTTCTGTTATCATTATGTTTTACAAAGGAGCCAAACAACTATGTGATAATAAATGGTTTCATATAATGACTATATAAAAGACATTACTTCAATAAAATACTTTTTTTTTTGCATGGTCATTCTTAAATAAATTCCTAAAATTTCACAGTTTCTGCCAGGGCATGCAAACTTTTGAGCACAACTGTATAATATATGTGTGTCTAGTATACACATATTATTCAAGAGGACAAGATAGGGTCCACAGTTGAAGCTTTACTAGGGTCCCTTGTGTGTTGCCTCCACTTGTCTGATTGCACGTCGCATGAAAACTACTATACATTGTATAATTGTTACCTAACATCTAAAACCTCTTTACTGCCACCACAAGGAATTGGTTAAAGACTAAACACTCATTAAGTGCAATATCTAAGTGGATCAACATAACAAGATCTCTTTGATTAAATAATTCCTACCAGTAAAGACACAAATTATTCTATAACACAAAATGTTTTTTTGTTACAGTATGACCTTTTACATAAATAAATTAAATGGGATCTCATCACCTTTGTTGATGAATGTTATACGACAAATTGTACAAGGCATTCAAAAGTATACCATTTAAGATAACAGCAGGAAAATAATAAATGTCTTATTTTTCTCTTACCTATCAACAACAAATGGTAGGCCTTTAAACATAGTGTTGCTTTTAAAACACACAAGGGTGCTAACATGTTTCTGTACAACTATTCTATTGTTGCAGTAAATATATGACACTGGTAAATACAAATGTAAATGTAGTCGAAGCCCCTGCTTGTGAAACTTACAACCTACAGAGGTGCATAAATGATATGTTGTGCATTATAGGTGTTAAATAGAAGTTTATGTTTTATCACTTATATGAAATATTTCAGAGAATTTGTAAGAGGTACATCATTTTAAGAGCTTATCAATAGTTATTATCCCCTTCTGGATCACTACCTTGTTGTGGTGAAGGGGTTTGTGTACCTCAATTAAGCTGTGAGCTTTACCATGTAGGAGCACAACAAAATGAACAGATCATAGCAGAGGTCAAACAAATCACAACCCATTGGAGAAGGTACTGGGAACCCACTCCATTATCTTTGCCAAGGAAACCTTATGGATAAGCATAACCCGAGACATAGATGTGCCTGGTGTGGTGAAACCCATAGGGTCACGGAATGTTGGACCCAACTGAACGACTAAACAATAGTTCTTATAAACATTTTTTAGAACATTATAAAGGCATTTCATAAACATATTGGTAGATTGGAAAACTGCGTCAACAAGATGAAATACATGTGTCTTAGTAACAAATGAGATAACAAATCCAGGCTACAAATGAAAATGCTTTGTATGATACCATATAGAAAGCAATATTGTACCTAGCTCTCACTAAGAAATATATAAAAAAAAATAAAGTATAAAATGATTGCTGTGACAATTTAATGCTTGAAATAGCCTTGAACAACTCTTACCAAAGGATACTGGGAAAGAAAGTGAAGTGAGCTGACACTATCACCCTCTACTGGTTAATCATGTGATAACATCCTATCAAAACTTCAAATGTCCATCCTCTGTTTGTTAATCAAGTAAACACTGCAAGGCAAGACCCATTATTCCCATTAATAAAACTGCCAAGAAGCACTTTGTGCAAATAAAACCGTCAACCAAAAAAAATTAACCCTAAAGTAATTAATTCTAAACAGAAAGTATTCATTAAACTATACGTAAAGCTGTAGTGATCTCCTAAAGAGTAAATTACTTTCTATGTTCTGACTGCTATTAACGGACTAACATCAATCTCTGTAACAGTTTGTGCAAAAGACGCCTACTGATATCTCCTACCCTTTTCCGCAACATACAAAATATTTAAAAAGGGAAGGTGTTTCTTTTCACCCAGTACATTCTATTATTTTTACTAACAAGGGATAAACAAAACTCAAATAAATATACCATAAATTAGCCATCTTTTGCATTTGGCTAAATCTTTCATTGTTGGATTTTAGTAATACAATTAAGTACAGAAAGTGCATTAAAGGGACTCCGTTGCACAAAATAATTTTTACATACCTTTTTAGAGAAAATGAAAATCTGGCTATACATTGTAATAGGCATTTATTCTAAACTAAATTATTACCGATATTAACATTATCATGAAATGGGAGGCTCCCAAATACTAATTAACTGTTTAATGCACTAATTAGTAACACAATGTGTTGCTTGTTTCTGTAGAGGCAAAAAACAATGTGCTATTATGCAGACTTCCCAAGCACTCCGAGCTACAAATTAGCATATGAAGTCACACATTAGCTTTAAGGAGAAAAAAGAAAATACACAGTAGTTCAGTATCAAATACCCTCTTTCAAAGGCATTAAAGAAATAAAAATGCTTTAAATGTCCCTAATAACACAATGTGTAAAAAAAAAAACATTTTTTTTAGGAGGTATGTGTCTTGTTTCGGTTTTAAAATCCTGTCACAATGATATTACAAGTGCTTATGACTACCTTAAATTAGAGAACTTGTATCAAACTCTGCCAACAAAAAAAAGGACTATGAAAAAGCTGGGATGAGCAGTTTATTAAAAATGGGTAAATGGAGAGATTGTGCAAATTTTCTTCTTCATAATTTTTTAATCAAACTAAACGTCATTAATATTAATGTTTAGTACTGACATTTTTAATTTGGAATTAAAGTGGCCCTTTAAATGAATTCAGTTACTTCCTGAATTATAAATATTGCTATTTATCCATTAAAAGTAAAAAAATGGCACCAGCCAGAAAGGCATAGAGGGAGAGAAATTAACCCCCCTGGATCAATTTAAGAAGCAAGCAGTTAGGCTGAGTGGCTGTGAGGACATGGGCTGGGGGGCTCTACACTATGAAAAAAATATCCATAAACATTCAAAAGAAAGCGTTGCATTATGTTACATATGTAATAATACATGTATTGTAATATATTATAATGATATATTATAAATATTAAAGCATATTATAAATGTATAAATATATACATATATACCAACAGAGGAGTGCCCTCCAAAACCAACACATATTTAAAATGATTTTTTTTTCTGACAAGTAGCAAGTGCTTTAATTGCTTACCCAATTTGGGAGGATTATATTACAATAAGTTCCATCTAATATTATTGTGGAAAACGTTTCATACGAGCAGGATGTCTTATTTCCAACTAAAGTCCACCTGCCTAACAAATCAGGGTAATTTATAGACAATCTTGCATCTATTACCCAACTATATCACATCCAAACCCTTTAGATTGTAAGTTTACGAGTTTTCAATCTTGTAAAGTGCTTTGAAAACAAGCACTATGTATGTTTGATGATAAGCTGAAAGACAGGGCCCTCCGTTCTTTTGCAATGTGGTAAAATAGCTTTTTTATCTGTACTTAACCCCTGTATAGCACTATGGGATATGTTGGCACTTTAAAAATACAAGGTAGTCTAGTAATAATAATAATCTCCATACATAGTAAATACGGTTGAAAACATATGTTTAGTCCATCAAGTTCAACCTTTTTAGAACTCCTCTGATCTGTAATATGTGGATTGTTAGTTGATTCAGAGGAAGGCAAACAAAAAAGCAATTGTCTCCCAAGCAATTGGCAAATGTCTTATAAGGGGAAAAATATATTTCTTTCCTAACCCCAGATACTGGAAATCAAATTCCTCCCTGGGTCAATACTCCTTCTCTAGTTATCCAGGATAAACTTTTTATTCTAGGGAAATGAGAGGTGGATGAAGAAAAAAGGCTGGATGGCGTGAGAAAATGTATATTATGGAGTTTTTTTTATTTAATTTTTTTTTTATTCTTTTTATAACATACAAAATTACAATAAAAATTCATCCATCCATCCATCCATCATACAGTCTAAACACAAAACATAATAAGAACAGTGTAACAGAAGAATGCCATTTAGACACCCAAATTCTATACCTATTGGGAGGGGTTAAAACAATGACCCTAATTTTTTAAGATATATAGATCCCATTTTAACCATTTATTCTTATCCCTAAAAGTATATTTTGGAGATCTCTGGGCAAAATCTCTTTCCAACAATCTATTCCTTTGCAGGTTAGTCAAAATGAACCTCTATGTCTGGATTTTGCCCTCCTTCCAATTAAGTGAGACCAACCTCTTAGCCACCCCTAGTAAATAAATAATTAAAGGTTTGCTAGTAGGGTTGAAACCCTGAGGAAAAATATTAAACAAAACCAATTCAGGAGACAGCTCCACATTTAGATTACAGATATTCGACAAATTGCAGATGCACTCTTTCCAAAGAGAGTGAATTTTTGGGCATATCCACCACATATGCGCCTGAGTTCCCACACTGCCACACGACCTCCAGCATTCTGGCGAATTTTGTACAGGATCTAAGTTGGGTGACAATGTGGGAGTCCAATACCACCTCTGCAGAATCTTAAAATATATTTTCTGCAAGGGTACACAGCTTCTATTTATACATATGACGGACAAGGCACGTTTCCATTCATCCATCTCTAAGCAGAAATCCAAATCAGATTCCCATTTCTCCATTGCTGCCAATTTACAATAGGAAGTCATTAATCCCAGAATATTCCTACAGTTCGAAATATTAAAAACAAAATCACCCTTGATTAATTTGCACTCAAAGGTCGTTAGTTCTCTTCTAGGAGCTTGCTTCCCCAAAATCCTAGTCACCTATGTTGTTAAAGAGATATAATGAAGCCATAGATGTGGCAGCACCCCATTGTCCCTAGTTATATTATTAAATGTTTTCAACTTGTCATCCACAAACAAGTCCTGAACATACACAAAGTTCCATTTTACCCACTTAATTATAGATGGTTGAGAGTTATAATTTACTAAGAGAGAGATTGGCATAATAGGAGACGGGAAGGGTGTTAAGTTACATTTCTTATTTAGTCGAAACCAGTTTTTAAGACAATGTGTAACAACTATTTGTAGGCCTCTTAATCTTTTATTTTCATCAGGACTGCTCCAAATAGCTTTCACCAGATCTACACTCCCAACAATGGACTTTTCTATCCCTTCCAAATTTCAGATCCTCATTATCATTAACTAGTCTTAAAATATGATATAGAGTTACTGCTTCAGAATAATTTCCTAGACATGGACTACCAAGGCCACCTTTAACATACATCCTTCTCAAAACTGACTTTCTAATCCTGAATGATCTATGTTTATTTATAAACTTATCCAACGGGATTTGAAATCTTTCAAGTGGAGTTTTAGGTGTTAGAAGTGGAATACACCTCATCAGATAGAGGATTTTCAGAATAAACAATGTGGAGATTGACCCCTCTAAAATTGTCACTAACCCAGTAGTAAATATATCACTGAAGAAATAGCCTGTTAAAAGGGTTTGGATCTCAATGCCAAGCCAGCAGAATTTGGAAGGTAGACAGCAGGTCCTTGACTGCAAAATTGTTTAGAATCACTGATCAGTTCATCAAAAGAGCTTATAATAAAGAAGACTTCAAGCGTTGTGTGAAAACACATTGGTAGCATTCAGCAGGGACAGCTTATTCATTCACAACTGGAAGTTCAGGTTTCATACTTGCCTTTTTTACAAAACAAGCCACGAAAGGTTCCACACATATACGTCCTTGATCCACTGTGTAAATCTATGTGAAGCTGATAGCCATGAAGCCCATACTGTGGATCAATATCATCAAGGATAGGAACATGTGCAGGGATAACATAAGGACTTAAAAGAAAAAAATAAAGGAAAAACATATTTAGGGTTGACAAGAATGAATATCTATATGCAGTTCATCTAGCTGCATTAGATAAACATATTGATTACAACATAAGTTACTGGTCAGACATGCATTATGTGACAAAATAATTGAGCGAACCAACCAGGACATTAATCTGAAAACAATCATAGATAATAACGTAAAATTCCAAGTGAACAAATATTAAAGGATCAGTTACAGTAATCAGCGTGGCCTCATACATCTCTTCCACTTCCCATGAAAACCCAGGAGTCTTCTAAAAATGTTATGCAAAATATAAAAAGAACACAATATTACACTGTGTAAACATGTGCATGGATTCTAATTTGTGTGTATTTAATGTTCTTGAAATAACAGCAGGACAGTAGGCTCATGAGACAGTAGAAGGCAGCCAACACAGGTTGTATAACACACAAAAGATATAAAGGAAACATTTAATATTTGATGTATTTAACATTATGCTATATACAAAAGTTATACACCAAACAGGAACATTAAAGGTTTGCCAGTTATAAAAGCAGCATAAACATTAAGGAATTTTAAAGTGTGGTATATGCACTTTTCATGATAAACCTTTTTATTTCACCAATAATTAACATTAAAACTACATGTGCAAAAAAAAAGCAACGCAAAGCTTTAGCTTACCTCTCTCAGTTGTCCTGAGTATTAATGGAAAGAAGTGAAAGATTTCAACTGAGATAACATTGATCAGGCTTACATAATGTTATCCGTGTTGAAATCTTTGACTAGCTTTCAGTAGTGCTCAGGATAATGAAAGAGATAGGGAGGGGTAAAGCAATGGCCATTAATGCGTAAACTATGTTTTTTAATGATATATTTTGGTTAAATGTTTGATTTGCTGCTGTTTGAACATTTTGAAGGTAATTAAAGGCAAACTAAAATGTATGTATCTTACTCGTAAATCCAAGATACCATTTTATGCATATGCTTCCTGTATTACACTGGTAAGATATATTGCATCTCATTTGCATGTCCCTGCCCAGTCTCCTAGAGTGCAGTACAATGAATGTATTTCTGAGAAACCTGAGCAGGAAATAAGTTTTTAGCTTATACATATATCTGTCAATAAATGTCAGTTGATCCTCTAAAACATGGCAGTCAGTATTTCCCCTGGGTGCCAGATTAGGCAGGCAGCAGGGATACATCATGAAATTTAGCACGTATTGTTTGTGAAAGACTAAAGATTCACTGTAATGATCCATATTTCATAAATTTTTAATAGAAGTAAGAATTAGTAGAAACACTGATTCAATTTGAAGACCAACAATCTTTTGTGAGAAAACGTACCATAAATATTGCAAAAGTTTTTGGGTAATGCTACTCATCTTATTGAACTATTTTTTTTTAACACTCAGGTGTGTTTGGAGAATAAACATATGGATTTTACATTCATGGTAGGGTGTTGCATTTAAATGTGCTATACAACTGGTGATAGACAGAAGTCAATGGAGCTTTTCAAGACAAAAATATGATAAATATTTATCAATACCTATGTAATTTGTCTTAATAAAGACAAGGTATCTCCAATTCCCGTATTTCACCTTAACAATGAGTTTCCCAACAGGCTGCTAGGAACAAGGTAAAATTAAAGGACCACAATATAATTAAATATACTATTTTGAAGAAGTACACTTGAAAATAGGGAAATGTAAACAAAAATAATAATATGGCCTACAATATTTTAGTTTTTACATGTAATTATAATGTGTATACCATTTTAATTTCATTTCCCAGGTAGAGAGGAGTAAAGAATTATTTCATATAAACATTAAAAAGGTAAAAAAAAAGCCTGTGATCATTTTTTTTTTTCTGTATTAAAACTTTAGTCTTTCAAAAGATTCTAGAAAACAATTGGCAACAATGGACCTTTAGAAATATGGCATATCAATAACACATTGGAGCACCTCTGTGACATAGGGACTAGACCATTACAAAAAGTTTTCTAATATGCAACATATATAGTAAACAGTGTTGAATGATTTTTTTTTAACAATACTAACATAAAATCGCTGAACTGTGTCTAAATGAGTCTTTTAAACCATTACAGAATGCTTATTAACATACAACTTGTATTTAAACTCCTCTTAAAAAACATAGGTATTGAATCCAGAGGAAGGCAAACAGTAAAAACCCACATTGCAACATAGCCAATTGTCTCAAAAGGGGAAAAAAATGAATTCCTTCCTGACCCCATTAAATGGCGATCGGATTACTCTCTGGATGAATCCTGTCTATTTAATTATATATTGAATTTTGTTAACAAATGTTTATGCTGCAAATGACATAAATATTTACTAACATTCAATCAATGCACTTTTCAAACTTTGTGAAATACAATGTGATCTTGAATATTGAATCCAGAGGAAGGCAAATGCAAAAAAAAGCACATTTAAACTTTGTAAATTTTGTGGGGACAATCATGGCGAAAGTGACTTCCAAGACATTCCATTTTTTTTTTGTTTTGTCAGTGAAAGTTTATTTTTTTCCTTTGCTCCTTTTTTGTTGGTTATTACTGTATTTTTTTCAAATTGTCGATATAGTTTTGTAAGTGAAATAGTGGTCCTCTAAGAAGTGACCTTATTCTTACTGGAAACAAAACCACTATTCTCTCTGATTACAAAACCTTATAGTACACAATGTTTTTTGTAAAAATACGTCCATTGTGTAGTAGAACACCCTGACTTGGGTTGTCTTCAATTGAAACTTTAATCTCATCTGGATTTGTGCACCTTGAAAAAGCAACATAGAGTTGTCCATGTGCAAAAACAGGTTCTTGTAAAAAAAATACCCACAGACTTAAATGTTTGTCCTTGGGATTTTTTGATGGTCATGGCAAATGCCATGATAACTGGAAATTGTCTCCTTCGAAGGACAAAAGGCAAACCACTCTCACTTGGAGCCAAATCAATTCTTGGTATAAAAACTCGTTCACCTTTATGGGTCCCAGTCATCATTTCTGCATGTATAAAATAAAAATGTATAAATCATGCCCAATTAATCTTGTCCCATTACAAAGTCCTTTTTTTGGATTCATGTTTCTCATGACAATTGCCCCTTTTTTCAATTGCAAAACATGTGGTGGCATTCCAGGTAATGTTTGCCTAAAATCTCCTCCTAACAACATTCCCTTTCGACCAAATGGCAAATTATTATCCATCACTTATTTTAAGAATATATCAATACATTGCAAGGCATGACATGACATCATTGTTGCCTCGTCTATGATAATTAATTTACTTTTTTTTTTTAAATTTGGCTTGTAAAGAATTCAGTCGAATATCGAACACTGATGTTTCTAAACAGTTTAAATCCACTATACACACTTCTGCCACCTTCTAATAAAAGTGCTGCAATTCAAGTTGTTGCAAATGGCATTGCTATTTGACCCTGTGCTCGAATGTAACTCATCAAACAATTGTACAGATACGTCTTTCCTGATCCACCAGGGCCATCTAGATAGAAATAACGGTCTTTGGCCATTTCATCATCTTTAGCATTTGTGATGGCATTAAATGCTTGCAATTGTGAAGTATTTAAAAGTTGCCATCAAAGTTGATGTCATCTATTAGTCCTGGATTAGGCAAATTAAAACTTGCACAATTTAATCCATGAGCAAGAAATATTTATTGAATTTTCATTAAAGTTTTTAACAGTGCAATTGGCTCATTGTAATTGGTACATTGGAAAATATGCACATTGTTCTCTCATTTGCTTTGGCATTTGACATTGTGTTGCTTCTTCCAGATACCTCTTCCATTATATATCATCTAATATTTGATGTCTTGCAGCTAATAGGAAAGACTCATAAACTATGTCATTCAATGTGCTTAAATGTTCAAAACTTTGTGCACCGGGAACATGTAAAAAAGTAATCTTAAACTGAAACGTTCAATGCGTATCTCTTTTTCGTTGTTGCCATAGACCATTTACAAATACATAGTGATATGGAATCTCAATGTATAAAAATTGTCTGGCCTGCGTGTCCTGGCAGTTTAATTTAAACCATGTAGTAAGTGTTGTTTCTCTGTGTTCACTTTGACCTAAGGCAGTTCTTTCATTGCCTGCAGTAAAGCAAACAAACTGACTATGTGGCAAATGTACAGCTAATCGATACACACCGATCATGCATCTCAAATTTCAGAAGCCGCCACATTGCTTCCGGAGCACTGACATAGTGAGCATCTAAATAATTAGAATGTTCGTCATGTAAAATGGGTTTTTCCTTTTCGTTTGCTGCACCTTGCACAACAACAGTTGCTGCATCATATCCTTTGTATATATATTTATACACATATTTGATGGATTTAATAGAAATGCAAGCTTCCAAATTTATGTGTGCAATGTACTTCATGAGCAAATGTGGATTGTATGGAAAGACATATCTATTATCAACCTTTTCGTCCACGGATAATAGCTGTTTGTCCTTGTCTTCTTTTAGACAAAAGGTATCCATCACAATTAGCATAAGTTTGCATTTGAAATTGTTTTGGAAATTGTTTTGTACATATTTTATTTTCCATACATGGTGAATTTGGATTGAAATCTCCACATGGCCCAGAAATCATTGTGTGTGTTACAATCTCAAAAAGATTGGAATATTTTTCTGGATGTGGCAATTCAGCAGTAATTATTGAATCCACTCTCTCTGCAGTATTCAACTTATCTTTTTCCTTCAGGATTAAAAGTATGTGAGCATGTGGCAGTCCTCTTTTTTCGAATCCAATAGTATAAACAAAAGCCACACATTTTCCAAATAACTGTGCTTTAGTTATGTCATGTATTAATGAATTGAGTTTCATTTTGAATACTCTTACCACTAAATCTGGTCAGTCAGAAGAAGTTTGTCCAAGATTCAAAATTTCCTTGATCTCTTGCCATTGTGGATTACATGTGAATGTAATGAATAAATCTGTTCTTTTAAATTTTGTGACAATAGCCATGGCATTGTCATATCTTTCTAGCATATTGCAAGGAGATCCTTGGAAAGTGGATGGCAAAATGATTGCTCTTTCAGCTGGAATGCCTCTGTTGGTACCCAATTCAGCGACATAATCCATCAATCCACAATATTGTTCTACTCAAATCTTATTTTGTTGACATTTTATAAAATTTAGATTATTTGCTTTCACTTGTAGATGGGAATCAATAATCCATTGTTGCGTGAGTTTGCCCCCACATAAAATAGGATTAAAAGAATACCGAATAGCAGTTTGTGCCACTTTATATTCCAGCATAGAAATATTGCATCTAACACAAACTTTACTATTGGGATAACTTTTCAATTGTAATTTTGGTTCCCATTCAGGTTCACCATCTGGAAAGAAAATAGGATATGTCATTTGATCTAAATTATTATGTTTATAAAAGGTTGTTCTTCATTGCGTGGATATATTCTAACATACTCCTGAAAAGGTGGTTTACCATCTTCATTTTTAAAGACCATGGCAATTTCATTTACTGTTGGTAAATTATACCGTCTTTGATCAGTGTTGCGATCTCTTTTTAGAACCATATTTACTCTTGGCATTGTCAATTGATGTCTTTGAGCATGTTGCTGTTGTTCTTTTTCAACCTGTGCTAATTGTTTGTATGCTTGACTGTATGGGTTGTTGGCATAATTTTATCCAGCTGTTCAAAGACTATGCACAAACACTATTTATTTTCTGGAAGCGTCATTCTTTGTTCAACAGCTTCCATTGTATCCAAGACATATAACTGTGCAAATTTGCTCTCCTTCTTGTGGGTGTAAATGTGAACTACGGTGGTAAATTAGTCCTTGAACTCGAAAACAGTAAGGACCATGTCCTGGGACATTTTCTGCTAATATAGCACCCATTGAAGCAAATGAAATTGCACTGTTATAAGACCTTTTTTTAAAATTGGTATAATTTGGAAATGTTGGATCGTTCATGATAGTTTGTAAGTAAGCTGGAAATGTGTGTCTTTGTGGAAGTCTTACCTTTCCTTTCTGACAGCAGCTAATTAAGTCTCCGTCCGTTAGTCTTTCCTTGAGAAAATGATAGGCCCCACAAAACTGACAAACAAAATTGAGTAATCCACAATAATGAGTGTCTACTGTTAGTACTTGTAGCAGAACCCATCACTGTTTTACCCTGTTTTATGATTATTCTTGGTTAAAATATGATCCTACAATATGTATGCTGGTTGATGCTCTGCAGAATATTAGCCAGACTTTTGCAGACCTAGGCTAATAGATAATCCTATTACAGAGATTCAAGAGATAAGAAAGTTGTAAAGGATCCTTGCATTTTCCAAAGTGTTTTAATTCTCTGATAAGAACAAAGAGGTGTAATTGAATCAGTGTCTGATTGTATCAAAGTTGCCAGGGAGGTGTGACCCCCCTATTGTTCTCTTTGTGTGTATTGTGTGTGGCCAAATATGGGCATGTGTATTGCCTGTGGCCAAAGAGATGTATATATAGTTCTGCAATAACAAAATAAAGTCAGTATTCATTTGACTCCCAAATTGTGTGTCGTCCAATATGGGAGGTCGGGGATGGTGAAACTGTAGTGCCTCGTGGGTATTTTATCGTATACCAGCGGAGATTTTGGACTGCGTGTTCCTGCTCCGTTACATTTGTTGGCAAGTGGTGGAATTGTTCCCACGGTCAGAAGGACAGCTACAGGAGACACCATTCCGTGGAGTACAGATTGAGGGCAACGCTAGTATCCGTACAGCGCCCCTGGCTACAGCAGGATGGAACCGGCTAGTTTTCAGACAGGGTTCCATGATGAGGATGAGAAGGAGGCCGCAGACTACAGGGAAACAGACAGAAAGGAACTCTGGTATGATGCCCTGCAAGATGCCCAATGGCGGCGAGGTGAGAGTCTCCCCAGTGATGAGCAGCGGCTACAGAAGCGTGTGGCGATGCGGATGTATCTATTGGGAGAGCAGCCCCTGGATGAGTGGGTGACAAGACTAGAGACCCTGGTATGGCGAGAGATCTGGCTAGACAACGCATACCAGGCCCTCTGGTGGTATACCGTTCGACTTACCCCCTGGACGGCTGAACACGACTTACCGGAGGGGGATGATTATGATGGCCCGGGTTTATTATGGGATGCCTTGGAGGACGATATTGATCTTGGCAGCACGGAGGGGTCTAGGTTTTGGGACATCTACGACTACCGGATGGGCATGTATGTCTGGGATGATGAAGGCGAGGTGAGCAAAGACATGACCCACCTGGTAACGACAGAGTGGGAGCTGGAGCAGGACTACCAACACCTGCTCAGCCTTGTGCAGCCCCAACCTACTCGACAAGCAGAACCAGACTTCATTGACTGGTCCTGGGATGACCTCCAGATGGCAGGTAGAGATGGGACCGAGGTCTCTCTACCGGCCCTCCAGGGGGCAGAAGGTGTCGTCCTTCCCCCTCAGCGGCAGTGTGAACCCCAGGGGGCAGGAGGTGTCGTCCTTCCCCCCCAGCGGCAGTGTGTACCTCAGGGAGCAGAAGGTGTCGACCTTCCTCCACAGCAGCAGTGGGTACCCCAGGGAGCCGAAGGTGTCATCCTTTCCCCCCAGCAGCAGTGTGTACCCCAGGGAGCAGAAGGTGTCGTCCTTCCCCCTCAGCGGCAGTGTGAACCCCAGGGGGCAGAAGGTGTCGTCCTTTCCCCCCAGCGGCAGTGTGAACCCCAGGGGGCAGAAGGTGTCGTCCTTCCCCCTCAGCAGCAGTGTGTACCCCAGGGAGCTGAAGGTGTCGTCCTTCCTTCCCAGCGGCAGTGTGTACCCCAGGGAGCTGAAGGTGTCGGCCTTCCCCCCCAGCGTCAGTGTGTACCCCAGGGGGCCGAAGGTGTCGTCCTTCCCCCCTAGCGGCAGTGTGTACCCCAGGGAGCAGAAGGGGCCGTCCTTCCTCCCCAGCGGCAGTGTGAACCCCAGGGGGCAGAAGGTGTCGTCCTTCCCCCTCAGCGGCAGTGTGTACCCCAGGGAGCTGAAGGTGTCGTCCTTCCTTCCCAGCGGCAGTGTGTACCCCAGGGAGCTGAAGGTGTCGGCCTTCCCCCCCAGCGTCAGTGTGTACCCCAGGGAGCAGAAGGGGCCGTCCTTCCTCCCCAGCGGCAGTGTGAACCCCAGGGGGCAGAAGGTGTCGTCCTTTCCCCCCAGCGGCAGTGTAAACCCCAGGGGGCAGAAGGTGTCGTCCTTCCCCCCCAGCGGCAGTGTGAACCCCAGGGGGCAGAAGGTGTCGTCCTTCCCCCCCAGCGGCAGTGTGTACCCCAGGGAGCAGAAGGTGTCGACCTTCCTCCACAGCGGCAGTGGGTACCCCAGGGGGCCAAAGGTGTCGTCCTTCCCCCCCAGCGGCAGTGTGAAACACAGGGGGCAGAAGGTGTCATCCTTCCCCCCCAGCAACAGTTTACCCTAACCAGGGGAGACACCAATCTCCCAGACGGCGCAGATGGGACCGTGGTCTCTGGGCCCACAGCTTGTCCAGATCCACAACTACCGTCACTGGGACAACCGGAGGAGGGGGTAAGTACAAATTCCCCTCCCCAGCTAACTTCTAATGTGGCCCCAGGGTTAACAGAGGAAATGTTAACCCCCACTGACCCCCACGTTTCCCTGTCTACTGAGCCGAAATATGTCCCAAGTACCCCAGCAGAAGAGCTGACAGCGGGGCAGAGTGCAGTCGGCCTCTGCCCTCCCTTTGTCCCTTGTACAGAGCAGGATGTCCTGCAGGTTATACCAGCAGAAGAGCTGGCATCAGGGCAGAGTGCCGCTGGCCTCTGCCCCTCAAGTCCCCTCAGCGTGTTGGCCCCTCACCAGAGCAAAATATCCAGGTACCTGGTTAGACTTCCCCCCAAAGGAGAGATGTGTGACGAAGTGCCCTTCGCCACCTTGGCTTGGAGGGGACTGTTTGCCAGCCTCCTGCCCTGCGACTATGGCCCTGGTACATATTGCCCTTTGGAACCAGTGTTCGGCCATACCAGAGTATAAGTCACTCGTTCTGGCCCTTTACATACAGGGGGGTCATTCTGTACTTGCCCTGTGTGAACCATGATACCCCAGATAACTGTGCCATGAAGCCCATTCATATAATGAAAGACTATGGGAAAGACTTTAGCTACATGGCAATTGAACTGTGTGAAGAGGATCTGAGCGCTATTCGGTGGTTTTGTGCGCTCAGATCCCAGCTATCTGGGGATATGGGAAATGTGAGTAAATGTGAATTGCAGTAATGCTGATGGGTTGTCAAACTAGAGAATTGACCAACAAATACTTTTGTCCGGACATCCCCAGGCCGATCCGTTGGGATCAGACCGTGTATGCCGGCTTATGGTCACGGGGGAGGTGTGTAGCGGAACCCATCACTGTTTTACCCTGTTTTATGATTATTCTTGGTTAAAATATGATCCTACAATATGTATGCTGGTTGATGCTCTGCAGAATATTAGCCAGACTTTTGCAGACCTAGGCTAATAGATAATCCTATTACAGAGATTCAAGAGATAAGAAAGTTGTAAAGGATCCTTGCATTTTCCAAAGTGTTTTAATTCTCTGATAAGAACAAAGAGGTGTAATTGAATCAGTGTCTGATTGTATCAAAGTTGCCAGGGAGGTGTGACCCCCCTATTGTTCTCTTTGTGTGTATTGTGTGTGGCCAAATATGGGCATGTGTATTGCCTGTGGCCAAAGAGATGTATATATAGTTCTGCAATAACAAAATAAAGTCAGTATTCATTTGACTCCCAAATTGTGTGTCGTCCAATATGGGAGGTCGGGGATGGTGAAACTGTAGTGCCTCGTGGGTATTTTATCGTATACCAGCAGAGATTTTGGACTGCGTGTTCCTGCTCCGTTACATTTGTGGTTGCTGCTGTGGCTCAACTGGTTGTGCCCCGGGCCTTTTAAGTACAAGGTTGGCGGTTCGATCACACCAAATGTAACGGAGCAGGAACACGCAGTCCAAAATCTCCGCTGGTATACGATAAAATACCCACGAGGCACTACAGTTTCACCATCCCCGACCTCCCATATTGGACGACACACAATTTGGGAGTCAAATGAATACTGACTTTATTTTGTTATTGCAGAACTGTATATACATCTCTTTGGCCACAGGCAATACACATGCCCATATTTGGCCACACACAATACACACAAAGAGAACAATAGGGGGGTCACACCTCCCTGGCAACTTTGATACAATCAGACACTGATTCAATTACACCTCTTTGTTCTTATCAGAGAATTAAAACACTTTGGAAAATGCAAGGATCCTTTACAACTTTCTTATCTCTTGAATCTCTGTAATAGGATTATCTATTAGCCTAGGTCTGCAAAAGTCTGGCTAATATTCTGCAGAGCATCAACCAGCATACATATTGTAGGATCATATTTTAACCAAGAATAATCATAAAACAGGGTAAAACAGTGATGGGTTCCGCTACAGTACTCTAATAAACACAGTATCCTGAGCTTCCTCAACATAGATATCACTACAACGTTCTATATCTACATTGGTGTCATGTGTATGAACATTGGTGTCAATAGGCAATATTGGATCATTGGGCAATGTTTCACAGACATGTTTTTGTTTACTATTTATTTTCTTTAAAGTTCCAGCACACTCACTTTGTGCTTTCTTATTAATTTTTCTTTTATTTAAAAGTCTCAATCAGTCTTTTTTCTCTTAAGCATTGGGAAGTATCGGGTGACTGTGCATCTCTCCACCTTTGCTTCCTTTCCCTTGCCAATCTTCTTTTGCGTTCAATTGTGTCTTCTCCGTTGTCCGCCATTGTAATCTGTAATTGTAAATACAGATGTCAGATGTAATTTTTTTTGTTCTGTACATATTGTTTGTAGCTGCTCTCAATCCAAAGGTAAATAGCATTAATTAAAGAATGCAATGATTTGAAAATAATTTTAAATTTTTCTATGAAATAAATGAAACCAAATGAATTATTAAGTCATTACTAAATGAATATACTTTACTGAATTCATCAATAACTGACATCAAAGGAAAACCTAAAAAGTCAATTATGTTGCCGTAAAGAAGGGCAAACAGAAAAAGCTATTAGCAAAGTATAGATGTGGCTTAAAATAATGTGCAATTTTCTTAATGATGAAATCAATATACTTATGAGGTCTAATTTACGTTCTTTAAAAGTTAATTAGGTAAGCATATATATATGCCTACTTATTTTTGTTTTCTGTTATTGTAATGGAAAAATTAAATACTAAAGACCTCATTCAGTTGCAAGTTGTTCAAAGCAATAGGGCACTATATAAGCACATAGCATATATATATATATATATATATATTTTTTTTTTTTTTTTTTTTTTTAAACCTTAGTTTTGGATAGATGTTCATTAACTAAAATGTTATGTAAAAATAATATGCTATGTCCTTATAAAGAGCCCTTTCAATTTTGCAAATTGCAATTGAATGAGTCCCTAAATAAATACAGGTTAATTAATGAATCATTAAGTGTCATCAATACAATCCTTGAGAATTCACTCTCTGTCTTCAATCAGGTGCAGAGATGAGTAATCTGTAAAATAACATGAAAATAGTTTTTAATTATTGTATTCAATTAAATCGTGATTGAATGAAACTATGATGTTTAATTTGAATAGATGTAAAACATAAATGCATAATCATCAATATATTCATAACTAAAATCATTATAACATATTAAATGTAGCACATGTCATAACGTAAGAAAGTGCTTTAAACGTCCTATCTGAGTCAGGCAATTATAAGCAGTCCAAATATTTAAGTGCTTTGTAAAATGTACATCTTTTTTTAAGCCTTATAACCCCAATTTTTAAAAGAATATTATTATTAATTAATAGTTCCAAAAGCAATGTAAATGAATGAGCAGTAAGGCAGATATATAAGTGCATGTTAAAAAAATGTATTACTTTTATTGCAGTATAACATTTTTCTTTTTTTTTTTAATGATGACTAATTAATTAAAATATGATTATACGTTAATTAATCAATAACTATTATCAATGTAAAAAAAAAAGAAGCCTTTTTTGTTCCCTAAGTACATCATTAAATGATATACCTGTCAAGGTGATCTTTATGCTGTTCAAAGGCTGCAAACGTCACTCTCTGTGTTAAGTCAGCTTTATAGACGATGAATCTGTCAAATAAGATGGAAATCATTTTTTATATTTTGCTTCATCCCTATCAGGCAATCAGCAGCAACACAGATATATTGGCATAGATGCAAAACATAAAAACATACTCATCAATCTATTGTTAAATAAAACCATTTTTTTGGTAATGATTACTAATTATGAATTCATTAATATACGTTAATTAATCAATAACTGTTATCAATTCCAAATAAAAAGACTTTAATCCTTTTTTTTACCATAAGAACATAATTTTATGATATACCTGTAAAGGTGATCTTTATGCTGTTGAAAGGCTGCAAATGTCACTCTCTGTGTATTTGGATTCATCCCTATGAGGCAATCAGCATCATCACGGATATGTCAGTGCATATTAAAATATACATATTGTTTGTGGTCCTTTATTCTTTAATTTTTTTGGTAATATTACTTATTAATAAATTAATGTACAGTAATAATCAATAAATCACTGACTAAATGTATTTTAAAGAGCTAAGCATTAATATATTACTAAACTAAAGGCATTGTAAAATATAGAATATTGGTTGCTCACAATGATTACTAATAATTAATAAAATAATGTACATTAATAATTAATGAATCAATGTCTAAATGTATTAGAAATGTTTTTGCATTAATGTATTAATAAACTTTTCAATTATTTTTTTCTTAATGATTACTAATAAATAATAATTTAAAGTACATTATTAATTATTCAATTAATTAATATATTACAAAGAGCTAAGCATGAAAGTATTGCTAAACTAAAGCAAGCATAAATTCTAACTTTGTTGCTCAATTTGTTTAACTAATCCTATTTTTTTATTATTAATAATTAATTAATTATTTATTGATGATTATTAATATATTTTACCTTTTTGTATTTAATATTCAGCAATCAGTATCCTGAAGAGCTAACAATCTCTTTGGATTTTCCGGCAGCAGAAAATGTCCACTTAGACTGTCATCACCTGAGGAGAAATTGTCAGTTCTGTGGCAAGTGTGCCCGATATATAGGCTGCATGCGTGAGACAAAACCGTTGGTTTAGGCGGGAAATCCGCCATTTCACAATCTTAATGTGTAAAAAGTTAGTATTGTAAAATGGAGTCGTTAGTCTAAGTTTTACGCGTTTCGCAATCATTTTACATCCTTCCTATAAGTATTTTTCTACCGTGTACGTTGCTGGCTGTGTTTTGCGTGGTTCGGGGTCGTGAAGCCTCGTTTTCATTTTTTTTGGCCATCATTTTTTTTCTCGCTTAGGCGATTTTCAAGTGCCGAAACTACTTAAATTCGACATAAATTTGCGTTTCACCTCACTTCCAGACACCCTGGCTGTTCTCCCGTGCTATCGGTTAAGTTTTTGTTGTATTTTGTGTTTTACTTTTTGTGTTTTTGTTGTTTTTTGGTTTGCGCGGTTCCACCGTTAACTTCGTATTTTTCCTATGTCGTATTTATTTTTTCTAAGTCCTGCGTTTTGTAATTTTTGCGTCTCTACTACTTGCAGCCTAAGGTGAACCTGCATTTGTAGTGTTTGTAAGCTAAGTCCCGCGTGCTTCATTCCCTCCGCTGCTCGCCTCGCCGGTGATGAGCGCCTTTGGCACTCATCGCCTAAGTGCTACGCGTTTTAGTGTTTTAATGGATCGCTTTGCGAGGCTAAGTGCTCCGAGTTAACGGCTCGCTACACAAGGCTTGCCGGCGATGAGTGCCTTTGGCGCTCATCGCTAAGTCATACACACCACGCAAAACGTGATGACGTCTCGTAGTTCGACAATTAAAATATGTGATTTCTGACCACACAGGTCAATACCAGACAAAAGGCTGCATAGCTTCAAATCCTCCAATTTCCTCTAACTCACTTTATGTTTCTGCAAAATTAGACTAAAACAAGTTTAATGTCAGTAACTTAAACTGCACCTGTATTTATGCTATTTCATTCTTCCTAATGCAAAATACTGTTTACATATTGTGAATATGCACATTATTGCATTTGTATAAATTACAATTATATATCATGAGGGCATTCACATAGAGTGAGAGTTTATGAGTCAGGAAGTGCTTGGATTGAAATGCTGATCACATGATGACGTCATAAGAGTCACATGATGCACGTCACATGGGGCGAAGTCGTTTTGGATTCACTTCCTAATTGTTAGAAAAATGGAGGGTATATAAGCCTCTGTGGGGGAGCGGAAAGGGTTTTCTGTTGGTACGTGCTAATATGAGCAGTACTTATATACATTTTTACATACTGTTTATGTTTTTATATCACTGAGGAAGCCTTAATGTCGAAACACGTTTGATATTATTTGATGTTTTTAGATTATTGATTTTATTCATTTCCATTGTGAATATCCCTATTGGCCACATATGGCATGTAGTTAGGATTGCATGGTACAATAAATATATGATAAACACACTATTGTTTGTACTAGTGTGTTTCAGTTGTCCCCTATAGTACAGATAAGGAGTTGGTATCATATGTTGTTCTATAGACACTATATAATAGTGTACCCAAAAGCATTGGTGATCCAACTATACCTACTCCAAGATTATCTGGATTGTATCCTGTGCCTGGGATTGAGATCTGAGGATTGGACATTGGGTACTTCCAGAGGTACCCCTTTTAATCCATACAGATACCTCATTACTTTGGGGTTATCACATATATGTTTTGACGTGACTATTATACACTCATATTGCACTAGGAGGTTGCGTGCTGTCTTTCCCCTAGCCTTCATATCATCTATATATCATGATAAACTGTTTTCATAAATATTTTGACATACGTTTTCCTACAGGTGTTAGTTACTTTGTAGAAATCACATTCACTGTTCATTATCATTACATTTTAACTACCGTATTTTTCGCCGTATAAGACGCACTTTTTCTTCCCCAAAACTGGGGGAGGAAAGTTGGTGCGTCTTATACGGCGAATATAGCTTTTCAGACTGCCTCTGTCCTCTTGATCTCACCCCAGCGCTTCCTACCAGCATCGCGTCGGCCGGTGCGTCCTAGTGACGTCACACACGCAACGCTGCAGTACACGTGGAGTGCTGGTAGGAAGCGCTGGGGTGAGATCAAGATGGCAGAGATCAGAAGGAAGGTGAGGATCAGGGGGATCAGGGAGGATCAGGAGGGTCAGGGAGGGTCAAGGGCTCCCAAATGCTGCAGTATATGGATGGATGTATGTGTGTGTGTGTGTATGTATGTATGTATGTATGTGTGTGTGTATGTATGTGTGTGTGTGTATGTGTGTGTATATATGTATGTATGTGTATGTATATTTATGTGTGTATGTATATGTATGTATGTGTATCTATAAAGGTGAGGATCAGGGGGGTCAGGGAGGATCAGGAGGGTCAGGGAGGGTCAATGGCTCCCAAATGCTGCAGTATATGGATATGTATGTGTATGTGTATGTATGTGTGTGTATGTGTGTGTATATATGTATGTATGTGTATGTATATTTTTGTGTGTATGTATATGTATGTATGTGTATCTATATATATATATATATATATATATATATATATATATATATATATATATTTGTGTGTATCTGTGTGTAAAGTGTATTTGTGTTTGAGTGTATTTGTGTTTTATTCAGATTTTTTTTTTCTTGTTTTCCTCCTCTAAAAACTAGGTGCGTCTTATCTGCCGGTGCGTCTTATAGGGCGAAAAATACGGTAAGTTAAAAACAAAACCGAACATCACATATATAGTTGTGAGCGTACGAGTTGTTGCTAACGCTGCGGGCTCGCGTAGCAAGCCCGCGGCCCTCGCGAAGCGAGGGCACTGCCCGAGGGTCTCAGTTGCTGGCATGGAGCGCCGAAGGCGCTCCTTGCCAGCAACTGAGGACCCTCGCAAAGCGAGGGACTCAGTTGCTGGCATGGAGCGCCGTAGGCGCTCCATGCCAGCACCTGAGGACCTCGCAAAGCGAGGGCCGCAGTTGCTGGCATGGAGCGCCGAAGGCGCTCCATGCCAGCAACTGCGACCCTCGCAAACTTCACGTCGCAACCCAAACAGTACGACACACACATTACGACACTCGCAAACAACATACGACACACGTTCACACACATTACGGACTCGCAACACTCGGACGCAACTCGCGAACATTACAAAATTTAAAACACAATACATACACACACCACATACATAAAAAACTTACCTACACCAAGAGGGAGCACCCAGCACCTCAAAAATACAACTTACACCTCGATTTTACTCCAAATAAAACAGTTTAGAGACTAAAAAAAATTTGAAGCGAGAGAAAAAATGGCCGCCGAACAAAACGAAAACGAGGCTACAGCACTCTAAACTCGCAAAACACCACAAGAAACTCGCAAAACACCACAAAACACCTACGGATATTCCGATACAAACGTATACCACACATTACTCGCCATTTTACGCCAATGCGGAAGTACACGACAACGGTTTGGGCTCGCGCACGCACACTATTACACTGAACACATTCAGCACGCTTACACAGCAGATCCACACCACTAATGCTGCAGCAACATCAAAATACATTCACAGCTCTTCCACACAATGCTTTAAAATAGGTAAAGTATATTCATTTATTCATGTATTATTTATTTCATTATTACACACTGAACAGCATTAGCTACCTTACAATTTCATTGCCGTAATTTTTTGACGGGCAATTCGCTAGTTTTATATAAACTGAAGGCAAAATGCTTGACTGAGAATAATTAAGGCAATATTTAAATTCAAAGACAAGAACCATGTTAGTTAATGACGTGATTTATCTGATGATAAAGGGTCTTTATTTATACATACAAGATCACAAGCAGTGTATAATATAGTTGCCCCTGAAAACTGTAAATGTAGACTTTTACAATAAATAAAAAGTCACCTGATGAGACAAAATATCACACATTAAGATCCATTGGGTTCAGCAACAATGGTAATACCAAAGCTTTCTACAGTATCCACTACTATTATTAGTCAAAGAAATGTTAATTATTGGAAACATTTATTATTATATTGTGACCACTTGGTTAACCTCATAAATAGCAAGCACAGGCAGCGGCACAGAGAAAAATACAAGATTAAGACATTTTGTGCATAATAACGTTATTATCATAAAATCATGTTTTTTTTAGGCGTTTCTTAAAGAGAATGAAACTTGCTAAGCACGTTATTAGTAGTCCTTCTAAAGTAAATCATTATTCAGATATCCACCGCTTTCGGTTTTCCATTATTTTTACACAACTATAAAACATTGCAAAAAAGCTTCCAATTAAATATTTGGAAACTATTTTTAGTTTGATTTTATCTGCTCTACATGACAGCACAGAGCAGTTGTGTTTCATGAAAAATAGTGTTTTATTACATTGTCCTTTAAATGCATGATAGCAAATTTGGGATTTCCTTGCCTTTTAAAGAGACTCTTTCACCCTAGCAGGAAGTTGAATTAAAAACTGACTACTGTATATATTGTACTAGGAGTTTTTATTTACAACTAGTTATTTGCCGTCATAAATTAAGGTCTCATATAATTTTCCCTCTTCTGTGTGTCTCTCTCTCCTGTCTGTCTTCCTCTCTCTCTCTCTCTCCATATGTCCTGTGTTTCTCTCTCCCTTCTCTCACTACTTCCCACCCTCTCTCTCTCCCTTCCCTCACTTACTCCTTTCCACTAATCCCCCTTCCACTAATCCCCCTTTCCACTAATCCCACCCTACATTAACTGCTTATTTGCATATAAATGCAGCAACAACATAAAATTAAAATTAAATTAACGATAACCCAAAAGCCAAACTTGATTTTGGGGAGACAATTCCTGTTAAGTCACAAGGGACAATAATTCATGTGCTTCAGCATGTATAATGACTTACCTATCAGCTGATCCAAAAGTGCTTTTTTCAAGAAGTTCATGATAATGTAAAGTGGCCATAACAAATGCTATTTGAGAACTATTCTGAAATAAATGGAAGAAATATTAGTTTCATTAATTTTCTTTTTGAGATACTTTTTAAATTTTTATCATAATCCATGAATCTATTATCTTTAGGAAATTATTAAATGTGATTTAATAAATCTGATACACATTACTGCAAGTTAAAATGTCATGCATTGTATTACCACTTTCTGGATTCATTTATTTATTATACTTTATTTGTAATGTGCCAACCTATTCCATAGCGCTATACAAGGTTAAGTAAAAGGCAAAAGGGTACAAGGGGGTGATAAATCAGTTGTGCATATTAAGGCTGAAGGTCATTATCTTCTTTAAACATATGTGTTTATAGTGATTTTTTGAAGATGTTAAGACAAGAGAATAATCCAGTGGAGCAAGACAAAGAGTTTCAAAGAATAGGGGTAAAACGAGAAAAAGTCCTGAAGGAGGGAGTGACAGGAAAGAAGATCATTAGCAGAGTGAAGAGGGAGAGACAAGAGCAGAGATATGAGGGGTGCACGGTTGCGGAGGGCTGTATACGTTAGGATCATGATTTTTCATTTTATTCTGGAGGCTATGTGAAGCCAGTTGAGTGACTGACCCAGAGGTGCTGAAGGCATTGAGTGTTGAGTATCGTAGATAAGCCTAGTGGAGGCATTCATTATGGACTGCAGTGGAGGCAGAAGGGTGATGGGGAGGCCAGCAATGAGAGAATTGCTGTAGTCAAGGCGAGATATGATGAGAGAATGGATTAGAATGGTAGTTGCGTCTTGTATTAGATAGTGATAATTTGTGCATACAGTGCCTTGCAAAAGTATTCGGCCCCCTTGACTTTTTACCTATTTTGTTACATTACAGCCTTAAATTCAATGTTTTGTTAATCTGAATTGTATGTGATGGATCAGAACACAATAGTCTCAGTTGGTGAAGTGAAATGAGAAAAATATATATATACAAAACTATTTTTTAGAAATAGAAAACAGAAAATTGGCATGTGCGTATTTATTCACCCCCTTTGTTATGAAGCCCATAAAAAGCTCTGGTGCAACCAATTACCTTCAGAAGTCACATAATTAGTGAAATGATGTCCACCTGTGTAATCTAAGTGTCACATGATCTGTCATTACACACCTATTTTTGAAAGGCCCCAGAGGCTGCAACAAGAGGCACAACTAACCAAACACTGCCAAACAAGTGAGGGGCAATGTTGTTGAGAAGTACAAATCAAGGTTAAGTTATAAAAAAAATATACAAATCTTTGATCATCCCCAGGAGCACCATCAAATCTATCATAACCAAAGGAAAGAACATGGCGCAACAGCAAACCTGCCAAGAGACCGCCACCCACCAAAACTCATGGACAGGTCAAGGAGGGCATTAATTAGAGGCAGCACAGAGACCTAAGGTAACCCTGGAGGAGCTGCAGAGTTCCACAGCAGAGCCTGGAGTATCTGTACATAAGACGACAATAAGCCGTACACTCCATAGAGTTGGGCTTTATGGTAGTGTGTCCAGAAGAAAGCCATTACTTTCAGCAAAAAACAAAATGGCACGTTTTGAGTTCGCAAAAAGGCATGTGGGAAACTCCTCTGGTCTGATGTGACTAAAATGGAACTTTTCGTCCATCAAAAAAAACGCTATGTTTGGCGCAAACCCAACACATCACATCACCCAGATAACACCATCCCCACAGTGAAACATGGTGGTGGCAGAATCATGCGGTGGGGATGTTTTTCAGCAGCTGGGACTGGGAAACTGGTCACAGTTGAGGGAAAGATGGATGGTGCTTAATACAAGGATATTCTTTTGCAAAACCTGTACCACTCTGTGTGTGATTTGAGGCTAGGACGGAGGTTCGCCTTCCAGCAGGACAATGACCCCAAACACACTGCTAAAGCAACACTTGAGTGGTTTAAGGGGAAACATGTACATGTGTTGGAATGGCCTAGTCAAAACCCAGACCTCAATCCAAAAGAAAATCTGTAGTTAGACTTAAAGATTGCTGTTCACAAGCGCAAACCATCCAACTTGAAGGAGCTCGAGCAGTTTTGAAAGAAGGAATGGGCAAAAATCCCAGTGGTAAGATGTGGCAAGCTCATAGAGACTTATCCAAAGTAACCTGGAGCTGTGATTGGCACAAGAGGTAGCTCTACAAAGTATTGACTTTAGGGGGGTGAATAGATTTGCACATTTACTTTTTCTGTTATTTTGTCCTATTTGTTGTTTGCTTCACAAAAAAAAAAAAACATCTTCAAAGTTGTGAGCATTTTCTGTAAATTAAATGATGCAAATCCTCAATCAATCCATGGTAATTCCAGGTTGGGAGGCAACAAAACATGAAAAATGAAAAGGGGGGGGGGGGGGGGAATACTTTTGCAAGGTACTGTGTGTTTTTTATGTGAAAATGACAAGATTATGTGATTGATTATATGTGTGGAATGGGTCCAACAGAACCCCAAGACAACAATCCTGGGAGGTGGGAGTGTTGATGGCATTGTCAACAGTGCAAGATATTTGAGGATTGGAAGCTGTTCTAGACGATGGGAAGATTAGGAGCTCAGTCTTTGACATGTTGTGTATGACATGATGGGCAAGCATTCATAAGGATATGCTTGGGGGGTAGTTAGCAACTCATGGAGAGGCACAGATCTGGTGCTGAGAGGTAGATAAGTGTCATCTGCATATAGATGACTGTCACACCTTCCTGACTCTAGCTATTCCTTATCTGTTATTGTTACTGCCTCTTCCATTTCCTTTAGACTGAAAGTAGCAAGTTTTCAATCTTGTAGGGTGCTTTGGAAAAAAAAGCACTTTCTACAAAGATTCTAAACTCAAAACAGGGTCCTCTATTTTCTGCAATTTGTTAACATTGTATTCTTCATTTTCATATCCCTGTACAGCGTTACGAAATATGTTGGCATGTTAGAAATAAAGGTTAATAAAAATATTAATACAATTCAAAAGGGTACCAAGGGAGGGTGTATAGATACAGAAAAGGAGGGGCCTAGGACTGAATCTTGGGGGAAGCCAACATTCAGAGGGCGAGGTGAAGAAGAGTTGTCAAAAGAGGAGACACTAAAGTTTAATCTTCTACGTATGAAGTGAACCATGAGAAAGCAGATGTCAAGAAAGTGGAGAATTTAATTGAGAAAATGGGTGGTCACAACTGGTCCAAAGGCAGATCCAGGAAAATTAGAATAAAGAAGCGGCCCTTTGATTAGCTGGTGAGCAAGTGTCAGTGACGTTTGTGAGAGCTGTCTCAGTGAAAATAAATTAGATAAGGCAAATGGAGATGAGTGGTTCTAGAGAGTTAGGGTGATCATTAGATGCAAAAGAGGAGTCGGAAGAGCGTTTATTAAGAATGGGTGTAATTATACCATACTTTAAAGATTATAAAAACTTGCCAGTGTTTATGGAAAGGTTGAATACATGGGTGAGAACTGGGATAAGTGTGGTAGAGAGGGGAGGGATAAGCTTTAATTGAATAGGATCATGTAGACAAGTTGCAAGTCAAGAGGATGATCGTAGACTAGAGACTTCAACCTCAATTACAGGGTCAAAGGAAACCATAATGGATGTGGAATTGAGGAAGTGTGTAGGCTGGGTTTTGTTGGCTTGTTGAGAGGAGAGTTAGTTTTGGTTGTTTTCATTTTTTTTTAAGTGGCTGACAAAGTCTTCAGCTGTGAGACAAGAAAGGGCCAGAGATGGAAGTGGGCAGAGGAGAGTGTTGAATGTGTCAAACCAACATTTGGGGTTGGAGAACAGACTTGAAATAATGCTGTTTGGCAAGATTGAGGGCAGAGAAGTAGGAGCTCAAAATAAACTTATAATAAAGGAAATCTGCTGAATAGGGAGACAGACTTCCTCCGTAGTCATTCAGCAGTGCAGGAGCACCTCTGGATGTAGTTGTTTGTGTAGTGTGCCATGGTTGTGGATGAGAGATGGTGCCAAACAATGTGATTTAAAATGTTGCTGAAAGACTGAAAGACTACTTTATGTAGTTCAAGCACCATCTATTTCAAAACACCAATATTCTAACAAAGAACTTTTTTAATCCCCAAATAGTGTCACATTTATAACCATGCCAGCAACTAATTCATGCACTAATATAGTCTTTATTTTTAACCCGATAAAAAACAAAGGAAAATATAGTGCAGATTTTACTGCTAAAACTCGTGATGTGTGAAATTGCATGCACAAAAGGAAGCAATTCTCTGCTCCTTAGTTTTGCTCTTATATTTAAATGTCCATTCTGATGGTACTAGCCATGTACCTAAAAAGGAAGGTTCAATGAAATTATTGTGCAGAACTATAGAAATGTATAAATTTCTTCAATAATATGAAGCCCTTGATCCACTCACGGAAACACTCAGTTTTAAATACCAACGACATCAAGATCTTTAAGGGGCCACTTAATTCAAATACAATAAAGTCCAAATTACAGTAAAGATCTCCTAAAAGCATGTTGAAATTATTTTTTGAATTCTTGAAATACATGCATTTTTTACTAAGAAATCAAATAAATTAAATCTGTGTTAGCCAGGTACACGCTAGTCAGTCACTGACACACACCTAGCCAGACACACGCTACAGCTCTGTGTAATGAGCAAAAGAAAAACAGTGGTTAACCCCCATCACATGTATCTGTGCAGATATGGATTGTTGGAGTTACTTAAACAGGTCAGTTATCGGTTATTTTTTAAGTGCATTCCTGAGTGCATTTGCTATAAATCAATATCCTCACTGCATTGCTTGTGATCTGCTTAATCATGAAACAGTCAGAAGGCAGGCTACACTTTGTTATATTAAAAGACTTAAAACTTTAGATTTCTAATCTGTTATTAGTGTAATTGAAAAAAAGATAATTTTAACATACAATCTTGTGCACTTTCACACCATGAAGAGCACTTTCAGTGACCTCCAAAGGCAACTGGTTGCACCAAAGCTTACCAAGTGGTGTCACACCAAAGGGGTATAAAATTATGCAAACAAGGCTTTTAGTTTTTTTTATTTGAAATTAATTTAGAAAAATATGTTGATTCTTTCCACTTAGACATTCTGAACTATTTCAATTAACATAAATTGTAATTCCAGGTTGTAACACTACAAAATGTGGAAAAGGGATGAATACTTATGCAAGACACTGTAAGTGGATTGGTCATTCCTGATGTTTAATGTGTCTTGCTTGTGTGTTGTCTAGATACACCCTCATATTTCAAGGTGGCAAAAGGGATATATTTTGGTCTATTTAATCTCACTTTGGGTCAGATTCCTGCTATATGTGTGGGGTGTAATAAATAAATGTCTTCTGAATTATACCTGTTTAGCTACAAAGTGTGTATGGCACAGCATGTTGCATTATTCTTTTCCACTGATCATATTCACCATTTTACTAAATTACACAAAACAGTGTTCTAAGATAAAAACAAAAGAACCAAAAAAGTTGATGTTTGTTCTGATTAGTAGTTTCAGAAGAGCAATGTAATAATGTGGTGAGAAAATGAGCCCTTTAGAGTTCATAAATAGAAAAAAAAAATAGTGAATGGTATAAAATATTAATTATACCAAACAACGGAGGAATACTAAAACAAGAAATATTACAAAAACACACAAAAGTTACATGTTTAGTGACAGTCTATAACCCATTTGATTGTATATTGTAAAATATAGGATGATAAATCTCTGCTGAATAATCACAGAGGGGGCAAAGTCTTATCTCAAAGCAAGCAAGTCCAGTGAATTGACAGGAAAGAAAAATATATATATTTATATCAAATGCTGCATAAGCCACTAATAGTTCAAAAAAGAGAATGGAATTAAAGACATATGAATTATGTATTATTCTGATATAATGGCAGTAATTAACTTGTGATCAGGAATAGACCCAATTTAATGCGGAAAGGATTAGACATTTCCTACAATAAAAACCCCCTCCTCAACCGCCCACCCTCAATCCCCCTCCTCAACCTCAACCCCCCTCCTCAACCCCTCCTCCTCAACCTCCCTCCTCATCCTTAACCTCCCTCCTCAACCCCCTCCTCAACCTCAACCCCCCTCAACCTCCATCCTCAACCTCAACCCCCCTCAACCTCCCTCCTCAACCTCAACCCCCCTCCTCAACCCCCCTCCTCAACTCCCCTCAACCCCAACCCCCCTAAATACCTCCCCCTCTCCCCTCACTTACCTGCTTCTGCTCCGGCCTCCGCTCCTTGACCCGGCGCGCATGTGAACCCGGTATATGCTAATGGCGTGGCGCGCATGTGACCTCACGTCATTAGCATATACCGGGTGCCGGCACCCGGTATAAGTTAATGATGCGTCGCGCATGTGACGTCACATGCGCGCCGGGTCAAGAAGGAGCGTAGGCCGGAGCAGAAGCAGTTAAGTGAGGGGAGAGGGGGAGGTATTTAGGGCGGTTATAATGAGGGGGGGGTTTAGGTTGAGGAGGGGGGTTTATAATGAGGAGGGGGGGTTGAGGATGAGGAGGGGGGAGGGAAAGAGACACGGAGGGGTTAGAAAGACACAGGGGGGTTAGAGAGACACGGGGGTTAGAGAGAAAGGGGGGTTAGAGAGACACAGGGGGGGTTAGAGAGACACGGGGGTTAGAGAGAAAGGGGGGTTAGAGAGACACGGGGGGGAGTGACTCGAGTATAAGCTGAGGGGGCCCTTTTTAGCCTTAAAAAAAGGGCTGAAAAACTTGGCTTATACTCGAGTATATACGGTAACTAACCAAACATATAGCAATAAACACATGGCAATAAATGGACTGAATGTCACAATTACGTAACTTGAAAGTATACAAGGGTGCAATGAAGTTTCTGTATCTGTTCAGCACTAAAACAATTTATCTTAAAAAGGTATATGGAAGTTTCATGTATTATGAATACATATGATAGAGGAGAGTAAGTAGTGTATGAAAACATTTTGTCCATAAATAAAAATCCCAAAATGAACATTAATAAACTTATCCTAAATTTTGCAAAATGTCTTCTGTTTTCTGGTAGATGATTTTAAGAAGAAACTCTCCTGAAAATCCAAGCTGAATTAGCATAAAATTAATAATTTGTTGTAGCCAATCAAAGGCAGATATAATAATGTATTACATTATGAAGATTCAGTCTCTGCAAAAAAGCATCATGGGATGTGTAGTCTTTTGTTCCTACTACACACCTCTCTCTCCCCCCCCTAAAGGAAGCAGCTCAGGCAACACTGCTCACACACCTCTCTCCTAATGGAACTAAATAGCTCATCTGCTGGAGCAGCAGTGCTGTTCTGGATCTCTATGCTGTGCTGCTATTGGCTGGAAGGTTAGTATAGGGCTAACAACTGTACTTGGATGTAGTTTTTCTATTGGTTAGTAGGCGGAGCCTATGTAGGCACCTCTGGAAATGTGAAACACATTTTTCTTTTTTTAATAAAACAAATCTGTATGTGTATAGAATTAATCATCGCAATGTATGTTTTTGATCTAAGCACTATGTGGTAGATTAGAAAAAGTTAAAAACAGGGAAACTTCCATATACCTTTTGTATATGGAAAAATATATATATGTCTGTTAAAAAAGCTGCCAATAAATTAGAAAATATTCAGTATATGGATTTTTGTTAAAACAATTTAAAACAATACTACAACTCAATTTAATTTAGAATTAATAGTTGCTTTGTTCAACTTTTAAACATTCAAGTTTTCTTTTTTCATTTCATTACTTTAAAGCAAATTAATATAAAATTGTTTTTATTACTTTTTTGCACATTGCTTGTAGGAACCTACACAATATAACCCTAAAAGGTGTTTCTCTTCTTTCCTAACTGGACCATTCATCCAGTTAATTTGTGCTAATCAAGAGAACTTAAATCAATATTGAAATTAGTATATGTGTTTGCACATTTAACTAACACTCCTCCTTTGATCGCATGTGCCTACAATATAGCACTCCATGGCCTCCATTCAATTGCAATTGGCTTGAAATTTGCAACAGTTACAGAGCTATTTAATTGAACAAACCCGCAGCAACCTGGCCAAAAACCTAAACAGTAAACCATGCACCCATAAGTAGCATGTCATGCCATGATAGTAAATGAGACTGTCAACATGATTTCAATAAAACATGGAGGTTAAACATAAATCAATTAGCGTTTAGAAGTCTATGCAAGATATGCAATCGGACTCGCAATCCGGCAATGTATAAAATAATAAAAATGAATGAAGAAAATGTTATAGCCCATGTGGGTGGCTTGATATGTATTAACTCCTTGATTACCAAGATTAATATAACATGGAAATTAAAGGTTAAAAAAAATATTTTTTATTGCAGATTTGCAAGCTTAAGACTGTTGTGCAATTAATGCTAATATCTCCCATCCCTTTCCCTGTCTTTTGAAGTGCAGTATTGATTTTTTATTTGCATTTAGAGTGCTACGAACAGGTGTTTAACCCCCTTGCGAGCCCTATCTGGTACTAGTAGGATTTTCTTCTACATTTGCCATTTACAGGTGTGAAAACAATTGCAGGCTTGAGGAATTGCAGCAATTCAATAGCGATTTACAAGATCAAAGACTGGGTCGGACTTACAACCGCAGGGATTTTGCGCTTCTAACCCGCAAACAAATTGAGGATAGCTAAAAGACGCCAACTGAATAGCAAATAATTTTACGGGCTACATTACGGCTCCAGTAACTAACAATTGCTCAATTGAACGGGCTAGTGTGTTAAACCTCCGTCTTATGTTACATGGGCATTGCAAATCCCTTTGCAAATTGAAGCCAGTAAATAAAAACATAAATGTGTGAACTCTTTTATGCAAACCGATTATGTCATGTGATCAGAATGGAAATGTGAGCACATCCTCAAATTACAAAGGAATTTTCTCCATGACACTGGATGGAAGCGCACCTTACTAGTCTATAATGCAGCTCCTAGACTTGGATTGACAAAAGAAACATACAAACATGGATTTGACAACAGAAAAAGTATAACTAGTCTTCCCATTCTATCTACCTAAAAAAACTTGGCTAAATTAATGTAAAACCAAATACAGTAAGTCCACAAATTAAAATGAGTGCAACTAATATTCTACTAGGAGTTTTTAAATTTATTTCAATCCATTATTAAAAAACAACTTTTGATGTAATGATTATAAATTCAAATGGCATAAGGCATTAACTGCTAAAATGTCAAGTACCAATTAATGATTAAGTCTTGGCAGATTGTAACTAAACTGTGAAACTGTCTGGCTTGGTGTCCATATGCTATGATACATTGTCTGTTCTTGAATAATCATATTTTAAATTATATGAATTCTTCCATAAACTGGAGACAGATTAACGCATTTTAAAAATTGTTTTCATCTCTCTTCAAATCGATAATCTTAGTAGAACATACCCATTTACAAGTCTGAGATTCACTGATAATCTTAAATTGCTGTTTAAAAATGAATTAATGTAAAGTTTACCTTCCAGAATCCAAGTAAAAGGCCAGGGTCAAGATAAATAAGCTTAATAAGTTTGTCCTGGCCAAAAAATACGCCAGAAGTCTCCAAGTCACGCGTGGGATACTCAGCAATCAGGGACCGTCGCCGAGGCCTTTGTTTCCAAATAAGAGCACAGAAAATACAAGGGATAAATGTGATCAGTACAAAGCTAAAAAAAAAATACAAATTATACCTTAAAGCATTTAAATGGCTATTTTCTATATTCATTAAATTATGAGATAATCTGTATAAATTAAAAAAATGGCTCCACAATAGTTTTTTACAAAAATATTTGCTAATTGAAATGTATGATTAGCGTCACTATATTTGTTACTATTAAACTTTATAGAAGATACTACTTTCAAAAAGTATGTCAACATTTATACTGCTATTTTGATGAAGTTTAGAGATAGTAGTTTACCTTGCAACAGCTTTTAGCAAATCATGATATGGTTTTAGTGAGGAAATCTATTGTTTAACCTTTCCAGAATCCAAGACCCCATTTGAATCTTAACAATGACAAACTGATATTGGTAACACTATTGCTATTTCAGAAAAAAATAATTATCATCTGTACATGTGAATACTGAAAACATACTCATGATATTAACAAAGGAATGAATTCTAATATAGTAAATGCAGTATATTTTTAACTTAAATGCAGATTCATGGCTCTTTATTGAACTTTTAGATTCCGCTCTGAATATCCTGGTCAATTCCACATGTTTTATTAGAAGTATTGGATTCCTGTTTAAGAGTTTGAAACTCTGGATTATAAAGAACACAAGAATGTATTAAGGGAGGAATGTCACCCTCCATTTTGCACCATTTTTTTCTTCAAGGGAGAAGTCTGAACTCTGACTTAATATCTCATACATCAATGTACATTTACATCCTTGGTCAACATAGAATTCCTAAACGGTCTATAATTTATTATTATTATTATTATTATTATTATCTTTATTTATATCGCGCCAACATATTCCGTAGCGCTGTACAGGGGTTGAGTACATAGCAGAAAACAAATTAAACACCTTGTAAAGAATGGAGGGCCCTGTTTTTGAGCATAAAATCAAATGTACATAGAGCTTGTTTCCAAGGCACTGACACAAGATTGAAAATTCGCAAACTTAAGACAACACTGTATTTACTCACACATTACAAGTTACACTTAAAATATCTTTTGTGCAATCCGCAACAAATGAAATACTTTAATGACAACCTTAAAAAGTGATGTTTCTCCAATGTGCAAATGCAATTAAATTAGTACTATAAAAACAACTCCATAAATCACTCAAATGTGCCAGTATCTCAAAGAAATTAGAAAATTACTATACAGATTAGTCACAAAAATTGCCACCAAACAATACCAATCAGTAGATATTTACAGTACCTTGCAAAAGTATTCACCCCCCTTGACTATTTACCTATTTTGTTACATTACAGCCTTAACGTCAATGTTTTGTTAATCTAAATTTTATGTGATGGATCAGAACATAATAGTCTAAGATGGTGAAGTGAAACGAGAAAAATATATACATAAAACTATTTAGAAATAGAAAACAGAAAATTGGCCTGTGCGTATGTATTCAGCCCCTTTGTTATGAAGCCCATAAAAAGCTTTGGTGCAACCAATTTCCTTCAGAAGTCACATAGTTAGTGAAATGGTGTCCACCTGTGTGCAATCTAAGTTTCACATGATCTGTCATTACATATACACACCTTTTTTGAAAGACCCCAGAGGCTGCAACACCTAAGCAAGAGGCACCACTAACCAAACACTGCCATGAAGACCAAGGAACTCTCCAAACAATGTAAGGGACAATGTTGTTGAGAAGTACAAGTCAGGGTTAGGTTATAAAAACATATCCAAATCTTTGATGATCCCCCAGGAGCACCATCAAATCTATCATAACCAAATGGAAAGATATGGCACAACAGCAAACCTGCCAAGAGACGGCCGCCCACCAAAACTCAGGGACCGAGCAAGGAGGGCATTAATCAGAGATGCAGCAGAGAGACCTAAGGTAACCCTGGAGGAGCTGCAGAGTTCCACAGAAGAGACTGGAGTATGACAATAAGCCGTATGCTCTATAGAGTTGGGCTTTATGGCAGAGTGGCCAAAGCGACTTGGAGCTGTGATTGCCGCAAAAGGTTATACAAAGTATTGACTTTAGGGGGGCGAATAGTTATGCACATTGACTTTTTCTTTTATTTTGTCCTATTTGTTGTTTGCTTCACAATAAAAAATAAAAAAACATCTTCAAAGATGTGGGCATGTCCTGTAAATTAAATTATGCAAATCCCCCACAATCCATGTTAATTCCAGGATGTGAGGCAACAAAACACGAAAAATGCCAAGGGAGGTGAATACTTTTGCAAGGCACTGTATGTATTTGAATATTCCACTGTTTGGTGTTGTGTTACAACATTTTTTGTGTATAAATTGTGTTTTTGTTCTTTGCACAAACTGTATTGTGAGTAATATTTTGTAGTTTTATACACAATCTTCTGAACGCATTTTGAGATATTGGTACTTTTGAGTGATTTTTTTGCATGGCACTAACTTACATGTGCATACTGGAGAAACATATGTTTTTAAGGCTGTTTAAATATTTAATGTGTTGCAGTTTGCCATAGTTGACTGTACAGAACTTTTACTTAAGACAAATATTGTAAAATTATTTGTGGTTTGGGTGACTGGGTATAGCAGCTTAAACAGTATATATTAATACAGTGTTGCTTAAATACACTTTTTTTTATTATATTCATTTACATAGGGCCTCATTCTATTATCGGCCGTAAATCGGCCGTAAGGCTGCGATTCCTTGCGGGGGTTCAGTTAACTCGCGATTCTATTATACGGCCCCGCAAGGATCTCATCTTACGGCCGGCCGCATATCTTGGAACCGGCCGTAAGCTGTGAAATATAAAAACGCAAAAATAAATTCAAGCCTGCATTGTACAGCTCTGTAAATGCTAGGGATCATATTGGGGGACATGAGGATTAAAAGGAACCCACTCTCAAGCTTGCACATCTGCCCAAACCCGAGTTCAAATTAACTGTTTATTTTCCGGCTGCGGCGTGGGTGTGTCTGAGGTGCTCCAAGCACTCTGGACTTTTTACATGGATATTTTACGGATATTAAAAATAAAATATTTTACGGATTTGAGTACAGGATAATTATGTGCTATTTTTTCTAACACCTAAAATCCCTTTATAGTCTTCTCAAAGTGCAGGATGGCTTTATTTGAGCTATTTTATGTGCTTAATTGGTGCTAGCGAGACCTCTTTCCTGCAAGTAAGCTGCGGCTCGCTTTTAGCCTTGCAGAGAGGTTTCCCGGAGCAATTGAATTGCAAATCTCTTGCGGCCGTTTTAGATCAAAGGCTTTCCTCCGGCGCGAGCGGCCGCAAGAGATAGCAAGGCACCGGCCGCAAGCCTTCCGGAGCCTCCGGCCGTAAGGGAATAGAATAGCAGAATAGCTTGCGGCCGGTCCTTGCGGCCCCGCAACGGCTGCGGCCGCTAATAGAATGAGGCCCTTAGCAATTAAAAATAAAATGATGTTGACTCTATTGCAAAGTGTTATCATTTACTATAACGGAAAATAATCATAATTTACAGAGGCAGTTAAACAGACAAAAATTATATAATTTTTAGAATGTAATATTTCATTAAGTAAAAAATACCCATTTTTAGAAGGCAGCATGCATTTATCAAAGATCACTGGGGTCACGCCATGCAGCTGCAGAGTGGTCATTGAATCTAGTGAGGGCCATACTACCCCACGCCACATAACAGTAAGCGATGTGTCCCTAAAGAAAATATCCATTTGCTCAATGACATGTTCCTTCCCATTGGCGTCCTTGAGGGTAATGGCCCAGATCAATCCAGACATTCTGTTAACAGGGTCACAGAGAGACAGAGGTCAGAGCATGAAGAGGTAAACCCATCTCACAATGATCAGTCAGACATGACAAATGTAATATATACAGGTTTTAAATAACCTGCAGCAGTCTGCACTTGTTCATTTGAGTATTGGCAAAACAGACATTGTGTATAATACTTTGTGCATAATACTGTAAATGATCTTGTAATACTTGGAATCAACTGTCATTTGAATGCAATATAGAAATTAAGAAAAATAATTAATATAATGTTTAATGCATACATTACTGGTGTCCTTTTGAATACAATCAGAGGTCTGTATTTTGTGCACATTTCACAATGGGCAAGAAATGAGTAATAAACAGAAACATGGTGCCGATTAGTGAGTTTACTAAAGAAGAATGGGTACAAGGTGTGGAGAATGGAGGTGTGGAAAGGAGAATGTCCTAACAAGGATTATGGCAAGATTATCGTGGTCCACAACCTAAAGGGACATGGATGCCCATGATTGCCATTATGCATATAGCAGGACACTATTCACAGCGTAGTCTTTCAAATAACTAAATTTGATATTGGCAAAATAATATAAAATGGAAAAAACAAAGGCGGAAAAGTAAAATCAGCACTCTCTGTTGATCTTGTTTTCTAAGGTTTCCTTACTTAACATAAAAGATAAATCACAAACAGAAAGTCCTGTGTGACAAAAATGGAGGCTGCAAAGACTGCATGCATTTACACTTAAAGGGGAAACAATTAAGGAATAATCTAGTTTCTTAGTTTTTATAATACATGTTGTGCTTTATCAATTCTAACTCTTCAACTTATGAAGTGCACAGAAAAATGTAGAAATCTATTTAAAACAGCATACTTTAAACAGTGTTTTTGAACATCTTATTTGCCTCCCCCATACCGATTTCACAATACAGGAAGAACTGAATTATTGAGGTCTAGGGATATGAATTTACTCCACAGAGAAGAAGGCAATGTCATTCCATAACAGGTCAGAATTAAAAGGACAGTACATACAACAACAGCAGATAACAATAATTAGGTTATCCACAACTTTAATGCATTAGCAAACCGGGGTCAGTAAAAATAACCTAGGAAGTAAATAGCTCAACTGTGCTCAAGCAGAGATGATTATTAACACTTGACCTTCGAGGACTGAAAATGCCTACCTTTACCAAAAACAATAACTGGAGTAGTTGGGCATAAAACAGAAAAGGGTGAGCTGTCTATGTCAACCTTTTGAGGATAATTTATAAGACTATTATTCGGAGGTTCAAATATTTTGTCCTTTAAGTGATCTTTTTGAAATTTGATATATTATCTCCCTATCATATCGAGAATGTTGTTGGCAGTGAAAGAATACAGAGAAAGTGAGATAAGATTTAATAGGAATCATCGCATTCAATCTTGTCTTCTTTAATCCAATTGATCTATAGTTGTAGGGAAATCTAGGCTTTACTTTTGGATTTGGATCAAAACAGTAAAGGACATAGAGATGTTAGGAAATTCCTTATAGATACTCACGGCTCATTTCTTTAAATTCTAACATAATACTTACTTAACAGACTTTTCAATATTTGCTGGGACACCTGTGTATTTATTCACAGATTTTAGGATCTGGCTCATTTTGTTTTTTCTGCTACTTATGGTTTGTGCGATATAGGTCTTCCTCCAAAATCCAGGCGGCTTCTCTTCAATTGTAGCAGAATGTAGTCTGTCTGCTAAACTGTCAACAGACTTAGGTTTCCAACTTCTAACTGAAAAGTATATATTATACCAAATTAAGCTGAAATAAAAAGAATTTGAAAGCACGTTAGTTACATTTTGAGCACATACCTTTGTTTAAATATGGTCTTTTATCAATGTTTTGCTTTTCCTATTATTTTGTAATTAAGTTGTTTAATTTATCAATTTTACTTGTTTAGACTGGCGTAAGTACTTGGTTTCTCTACTTTAGTATCCAAACATATCTGCATTAAAACCACTCCTACAATGGTTGAGGGTTATTTTATAAGTTATGGGATCCAGTGAAATGCATCTGAAAAATGAGGTTCTTTTATTTGTATTTACAAAAAACATTGCTGGCACATTCTCTAGTTTTATAACTGGTTCTGTCAATTTTCACCTCTAATAATGAGTGGCAAAGAGATGCTGTTGTATGTAATTTAACAATATAAAACACCAAGAAAATAACAAGAAAATCCATATTAAAATCAAGAAATGTTTTTTTTCTATATTATAAAATAACATTAAATTAACATTCATTATTACACAAACATAAAGGTCAAAAACAGATAGTAGGTTCTCTACTCATTATTTAAGAAAACTGCAAGGAACATCATTTTATGTACAATCAAAGAAGTAAAACAAATATGAAATTAAAATAAAGTTGCATGCTTACATAGCAACTAACGAACATTTGGTTACTCTATCCCACAGTGGAAAGGATTACAACTTGGAAAATGAACAAACTTGTAAACAACAGTTGGTTTACAGTTAATATATATGAATGCAAGTGGACATAGAATGAGATATAACAGATACATTACAATTCAACATATGTGTGTATATATACATAAGTTGAAGAGTTAGAATGTCCTTATTTATATGGAACAGGGCACTAACTAGGAGTAAAAATCATATAAGTGTGTCTTTTGCATGTGATAAAATAATTTACCATGCCTTGTAATCCTTCATACGCAAGTCTGTGAGATTGGGAGTCAATATATTTATGGGACCATCACACTGTATTTGCATGGCAATACATTTTCAAAAAAATGCTGAACTTCTGAGACAAACCCTGGAAATGAATACAGTATTGCCAACATACTCTGCAAAATAACCACTATGAATAGTATTGTAAACAATTCAAATAAATTAAATGAGGTATTTCAAGTTTTGCAGGACAGTTGCCTTAGTGCGGGTATGTCAACCTCAAGCTATTTGTTTAGTGGCTTTCATCACTCTAGCCCATTAAGGCAGTGAAATCTATTATACAGTCAACTCTCTTGCACATATAGTGCAACAGAAAATGATTGCTTTATAAACAAAAAGGTAATAAAAATGATAATAATATTGATATAAAGGGTAACAACAACTTGGAGACAAAAAGAGGAGTATTAAAGAGAACTAGTTGTCTGTGATCTGTCTCTTCTCTTAGAGTTACTGTACTCAGTATGGCCATTAGGAGTACTTTGTGATACCTTTTGGCCTTGCAAGCCCCAGCTAGTTTTCAACATTTTGCTAATGATATTTTACAGACCTCCTTGTCCAAACAGTGATTATCTAGTTGGATGATATTCTCGTCCAGTCTTCAAGACCATGTAAATGTACAACAGATGTTAGTATGCCTTCATTCCCATAGTCTATAAGCCAAGCTAGAAAAATGTACATTTAACACTCACACAATTTCCTGGCCTTCAACACATCTCTTGCAGGAATTACCATGACTACTAAAAAATGTATACTATGCTAGATTGCCCAGATAAGTCCAACGTCTTATCAGCTGTGCAGACTTTTACAGGAAATTCATTGGTGACTTTTCCAAGATCATTCAACCTATCATACTGCTTATCAAAGAATCTTCTGCCTTCCATGGACTGAACAAGTTCTGAATGCATTTGACCACCTTAAACATTGCTTCACAACCGCTCCTATCCTGGTCCATCTAGATCCGTCTTATGCATCTGAAGAGGCTATTTGTGCTGTCCTGTCTCAATGTCAACGTCCCAAAAATCAGTTTTTACTCTAAAAAAGTTACATCAGCAGAAAAGAACTGATGTGGGAAATGGTAAGCTGCGTGCCATTAAAGAAACACTATAAGAATAGAGGCATTATTTAGAAGGAGCTGCAACTCCCTTTCCTATTATACACTGACAAAAATCTAGAGTATGTACAATCCACAGAATCTGACACTCCAAGCCGGCTGGGCTCCATTCTTCACAAGATTTAGTTTCCAAATCACATATAAACCTGGGTCAAGAACTGGCAAGACAGAAGCCCTCTGCAGACTTTATGCTCCTTGCCACAAAGAAGTAAGCATGACTAATTCATGACTAAATACACTTCTACATTCAGAAAAACCACATGTAATTCTCAGTATCACATACATAAAATAGATGGCTTTTATAAATGTAGGAGAACACTGTGCCACCACTCATATGATTCAACGTCTTGTATAAATGCCATCTTCAATCAATCTCTGGGATTTCCGGCATGTGTAAGACTTTTGATATCTGTGGCATTGATAGGGCTGTCTATTAAGATCCTCATGAGATATATGTAACAAGGTCCAAATTACCACACATTAAACAAGCAGAGATCCAACAACCTTTTCCAGTGTTTACCCATCCATGGATTTTCCTACATCTGCTTCATGTACTACAATTCCCTCTCAAAGACATAATCTGCACCTTAAACTGTCAGGGTTTTTCTGAAAGAAATAGTTTGGTTGTATGATATGCCAAACCACATCCTGACAGACCGTTTAACACAATTTACTTCTCGTTTTTGGAAATAATGTTGTGCTCTTCTCAAAATATCCCAGGCATTGACTGTGGTCATCTACCCACAGACCAATGGTCAGACTGAGTTTAGAAACTACACCCTCAAACAATATGTAAGATGCTTCAAAGTCTATATGACCAATTCCATCTCCTCCTCTCAATAATGCTTGACACTCCAGTAAAGTCCATTCTATGCAAGTTATGGGTATCATCCTACTTTTGATCCCAATTTCACATCAACCTCCCAAATCCCTGAATCAAGAAGCTTTATAAAAACTTTACATGTTTAAACAAGATTGTCAACAAGTCTCTGTTTTCCTATAAGCAAGCTTTATTTCACCTCCTTTCAAAACTAGGGACATGGTTTGAGTCTCCTCAAATATTCTGAAGTTGACCTCACCAACTAAAAAGCTAGTAGCCAAGAACATTGATCCTTTCCCTATTATACATTTTTTAACTGGATTTCTGAATTCTTGATCTGATTGCATCTTGTCTGTACTTTTGCCTTAGATCTCCCTGCTACTGGGTTCTGTTGTGCCTGGCCTGACAACAGGAGACCTGCTGTCGCTTCTCAAGAAAAAAAAATATATATATGAACCTTAGTCATTTGATTACTGCCAACAGTTTGCTCTTTTATCAGCAGTTGTAACCTTTTACCTAAACTCTTGGCTGCTGTCTACTTTTGGTCTCACGGTATGTGGATGGATATTAAATGTCCTACTGAACGCTTACCTATATATTTATAGAGGAAGTTCAGACACAGACCATTGCCTGAGCAATGTGTGTATCCTGCTGTGTTTGTTGCTGCTGGTTGTTCCTATGGTTGACCCTGGCTTGTTTGTTCGTGACCTTTTAGCTTGTTTTCCTGGACTTTTACTGAACTCAGCCTGCCCTGGACCTATGCCTTGTTATTTGGACTTAATTAATACTCTGCCAGAATGGACACTTCGCCTGCTACTGAACTTCGCCATTTTGGAGTCTGCTGCTTCCAAATTACAGATCAGTCTATTAACTGCCTCTGAGTGTCCACTTTCTGTAACTAGTACCTCTTTACACGTTGCTCAGGACAACTATAGATCCTGCAGGTAGAAAGACCACTTCCAGTCAGGTGGATAGACCACTTCCAGGCAATGACATATGCTAGATACTCATGAAGCACATATAAAAAGGGTTCATCAGAAATGAGACATGATTACTAATACCTTGCAGATTTTGTGTCATCTCTTCCAGTCTCTTGCTGAGTATTCTTTCTCTGTTCCTTTCATAAGTGTGTCAACCTTTTTTGCCCTAGCAGATTCTGCTTCAGTTCCTGACATATCTCTGGCCCCTGCACCATATCCCATCAAGTGAGATGTATTCTGGTAATCCTTCTGCCTGTTGTGTGTTCATTAACACGTGTGATATACAGTTTTCTCTTCAACCTATACCAGGTTCAGCAGAGCTAGAGATATAATAGTTTATATGATCTTCTTTCTCGTTAACAAAACGCTGGTGTGGGCTTCACCATTATAGAGAGAAATGCAATTTGGCGTGTTGCTTCACAAGCTTTCATCAAAGCCTTCTGCAGAGTATTTGATGTTCCTGGAAGAATGTCCTCAGCAGCTTCTGCTCTCTTATGTATACAGCAGTATGCAGTGGAATTTCTGGAATGATGGGGCTCTCTCTGTAGCTTGAGAATCAGAATACCCTCTGTCTTCAGCTGGCACTTTGGTTACAGGAGACCAAGAAAGAGTAGAACATCACACACACCTAGCCACTAATTACAAATGGACTCCAAAACTCCCTGATCCTCAATCTGAGGTCTTGAATCTACTGAGCCTATGCAATTGGGAGCTACTCTGTCTGAAACAGAAAGAATGATGTTCTGGCATATGACTCTACTGCAGACTATCTTGACACCAGAGAGTCAGTTTTATCATAAGCACTGTCTGTGCTCAAGTTGGCAGAATTCATCCAATGGTACCTGTTCCAATTCCGAATAACTTACTGCTTCCATATCATGACTTTGGAGATGTCTTCTGTAAAAACAAGCAAAAGAATTCCCCCCTCGCTATGAATATGACCGTGCTATTGATCTTCTTCCTGGTACTTGGTCTACTAGAGGAAAAACTTTTCCTCTATATAAACCCGAATATATTGTGGATAGTGTCCACTGAGGTTTTATAGAAAGATCTATCTCCACGGCTGATGCAGGATTTTTCTTTCTTTAAAAAAAAAGACAGCTCCTTATGCGCTAGTCATTAAAGGGTTTTGAAAAAACATACAGCGAAGAATCAGTATTCGATACAGTCATCATAGAGGAAGCCATCCAAAAGTTTTTTCATATATCAGCACTTCCACTCAGGGCTCTCTCCTATGAGCTTTTTACTTACTATCATATGTAAGCACAACAATTGTTTTAATAAATATTATTTTAAAACGGTATACACGCACTTGTGCTATTCCAGATCTTTTTGTACTTTGGATAATACAGTTACCTAATCCTTTTGATAATCCTCTCAGGGACATATTCAATGCAACAGGCAAACACATTTATTTAAATTCACCAAAATATCTCTTGATTCTCCTGCCCATTTAACTATTTTTCTAATGTAGCTCAATCTTTGTGAGTGGATTTTGTATAATCTCTTCATTAACATTCTATTTCCATGCCCCTTCAACTGTTCAGTGGCTGACTTCAACACCACAGCTTTATAGAAGTATCCAAAGATAGAACTCAATGCTGCTCTTGATATGTTCAATGCATTTCATCAATACTATTGAGCAATACGATTTGGCAAAATGTAATACAATTCTCTCATTGAACCAAGTACAAAATTAAATAAGTATCTCTTACTATTCAGAAACTCAATTTTAGAATAAGTCTGAAAATAACAAAAAGAAAAATGGATTTCAACTTTGAATTATCTGATTCGAATATTCTTAGTCACATTTTGGGCTGGTCTGGTCTTTCAAAACAAACTAAATGGTATGCTTTGGAGAACGAGATTAGCAATAACATTCCTTTAAATCTACTGCCTTGGCCTTATGGACTGTTATCCTTAGTGAAATAGTCGTATAAGAAAAGAGAAAATTCAAACTCCCATAGGAATATGTCTACATTTTAGCCCAGGCTGGGTTATAGCAAAATGGAAAGCTTGTGGTTACTATGTAATTGGAGATTTAGATTCAGGCCAGAATTTTGTTTCATATCAAAGCAGATTAGATCACATGCTCACATGGTAGAGATCACATGGCTCGATTATTTAACCATTGAGATCAATTTGGAAAAATTGTGTTTTCCTTTGGAGAATTTTAGAGAATTTCTGCCGATGCAACTATTAATTTTGGGAAAAAAAAATAAACTGATTATTTTTAAATGTAATTACATTTTAAAATTGATAGACGAAGAGGGTAGGACTATTAGAATGGATGCTTGGGAAAGAGATATGGAAAAAATATGGCCCATTGAGATATGGTTTAGGGCATTTAAAATTATTAAGGGGAGCATAGAGAGATTTTCTTATCGAGAGCTATATTTCAAATTGATACAATGCTGGCATTTGGTACCTGTAAGCCTGAATACATTTGACCCTCTGAATTCTGAGGAATGCTGGAGAGGCTGTCGAGAAAAGGGTGCTTATCACCATATGTGGTGGCAATGTGACCATGTTCAGAAGTTCTGGAGGAACTGTATCTCTAAGATTTATGAAATAACTAAAATGGAGATTCAGTTCCCTCCAGAACTTATTTTATTTCATATTACAATGGATCGGATACGTTTGAGGTTTAGATTCTTGATTTCTCATATTTTGTTGTCCGTTAAATGTCATGTGGTAAAAGTATGGAAATTAAGGGTCGATCGTTCTTGGTCTGAAGTGGAGAGAATTGTACATACAGACTGTTTACTTGAAAAAGATATTAAGAATTTAATGAATTTGTTTAATAAGTATTGTTAATAAGTGGACCCCTTGGAATAAATATTACTACATCTCTTAAAATATATATTAACTAAGATTGACTAAGATTGTACTTTCCTCTAGTATTTTATGTATTTACGCTGTATAAGCTTTTATGTACCTTTCCAAATTAATGATTTGTAATTTTATGTATTTTTGTATGTTAAAAAAAAAAAAAAAAAAAGATTTAAACCTACAAAAAAAAAAAGAAACTAATAAGTATTGAAATGGAATATTGCACCCAAGATATAAATATGAATATTTTAGGAAAAGGGAGTCAACTTCAGGTAACCAGTAACAATAAAAGTTTAAAATATTTCCTAGATTCTGATGAGATTAAATGAGGCAAGATAGACGGGACAAAAATTGCACGTTTTTAGTCAAAGAGAACATGTTTTATTTTTACTTGCTGCCAACATTCCATAATCAATCAATGATAATTTTCTGGCTTGTATCCCTATTTTAGTCAATATTCCGTTAAGCAAACTGTTCTCATGCAAATCAATCTAAATTGCTGCCTTCAATATTATTTACTTTATTTATTGACCATATATACACAATGTCACTATGTGCTAACTACTCATATTTTCAATAATCATCCTTAAAATCAAAGCCTATAATCCAAATAAAACCTCACGTTAAAATTTAAAGTCTTCTCTAAATTCTCCTCTTCATTGTCCCCACTACTGTATGATTTTCCACAACAGTTTCTCTTTTCCCAGTAGAACCAAATTTCTATCATTCTGAACAGTAACTCATCAGGTCCCTTTTGTGTAACATGCTGGAGCTTTATAAAGGAATTCAAATGCACCCAGCTGCTTCAATGTTCTGCATAATAGTGAAAGGTTTGGCTAGCAGAACAGAATTTGACTTTGAATACAAATAACTGAAAACACGAACATTTTTTTTTATTTTTTACTGTGAATAACATTATCATTGTGACAGTAATAGTGGTAGTCATAAACTAAGATGATAATTAGAACAATATTTAGTACCCATTATTTAAAGAGGTCACTTATTCTTAAAGTGAAATGGCTTTACCATTAATTTATGAAGTAAATTCAATCAATACAATAAGAGTAAAAAAAAAAAAAAATATATATATATATATATATATATATATGTTTTGAAAAGTGTTTGGGTTGTAACAGTTAATACAGTTTAGGGGAGGTATATTTAATAAAATAGGAATAAAATAATAAAAGCGTAAAAAAAATGGTTGTGCAGAAAAGGCTCTCAGCAGAAGTGGTAAGGAAAAAACAGTGAAGGAATTCAACTGTTGCTGGAGTAAATATCACAGGCAGCCCTGGCTATTTACTAGGCAGAAAGGTTAGGATAGTTGGACAAATCTGTACTTATATATATATACAAACACACACACACACACAGTCAGGGCTTTCTTTCTATTGGTGGCAGCTTGAAATGTGGCATATTTTGCTATGTCATCCTAGCCCGACTAGAGGGCCATTGAAAGGAGTATTGAAGCTAGAGGGGTATTTTTAGGTGCCATTGGGGTCTCAATAGACCCCCATGGTTATAGTTGATAGTGGGCATCGGGTGTGAGCGGGGGAGGGAATCCCACTGGGGTAAAGAATCCCTCTGGGATTTCTTTTCCAGCTCACACCTGAACCCCACTATCAACTACAACCATAGGGGACTATTGAGACCCAAATAGAATTAAACAATTAACCCCATGCTTTTTACCACTACATAGGAGGAGGGAATACCTGGGGGTTCCCTTCACCACTGAGTGGGGGGGGGGAATCACTGGGGTTCCCCCATTTACTGTATTGTACATTGCTGGAAACTCAGAGGGAGGAGCTTTTACGTGGAGGTTGTGTGCCGTTAGGTGCACTTTGAATCCCTTAATTGTGTCAGATAGAAGGAACCAAGCTTTATATGAAATTGTGTTTTCAGCAGCAATCCTAATGCTTGATTAATTTAAAGAGGAATTATTCTGCCCCTACTGGTGGGTATGGGCGTTTTGGTTGGGAAACAGGTCATACACATGGTAAGTAAACTGCGTATAGCAATGGAAAAAGGGATTTTAATCACTTGCAGGGAAATTTGCATGGGGAGGGCGATGTAGAATGGAGCATTTTTCCATAATCAGAGCTGCTTTCACGCAGGGCAAAAAAAAAGGCTTAATTTGATTTGGACATTATTAAGGTGCGTGCTATGAGCACCATCATTGTAAAAAATAAAAAAAATATTTAAATATGGCCCATGATCGGCAGATAAGGTAATAAATTGGTTTATTTGGTGATATCCTGGGAAGCGTTAAGCAAATCAGAAGTAGGGTTATCAATGTAGAGGTTATACGAAGAAGACTTCCATCTTTCAAGAACTTTAATGATATAGATCAGAGTTTTTTGAGGCTGATGTGGCAGCTCCAATCCTGAAAGTGGCCGCACTACAAATATGGATCGAGTCTGAGTCTGATCAGTGCTAAACTGGTGTGTATGAAGGTGACGGTGGTAACAGTTTGGCTGGATACTGCAAAGAGGAGATGGTTGGATGACTTAGAAGAGACAAAATTTAGTAACTTTTGTATCCGAGCAATTGGACAGTAATGGATAGGAAAAGTAAGTGATGACTACAAGGGTTTTGCTAGTTTTGGAGAAAAGGGGTTTGAGGGTGAAGTTATTGCTTAAAAATGTAAGATATTGTCTTGTGAGGAAGATCGGTTGGAGTCGAGTAATGAATTTGCCAGGGCATAAAAAAGCAATAATGATAGCAATGAAATGGTAATAGTTGTTTCAGTTCCAAATGGCTTTTTGGAAAGGAAGAATATTAACTGTTTGAATAATGGTCTGTTTATTAGGAGGCAGTGAGAGTTCCTCGTTCAAGCACTAAGCCTTTTAGGAAGGATTTTACTGATGTGATGAATGGTAGGAATTGTTAGATTCTAAGTTCAAGGCAAAGTAAAACTGGACACCGGAGAGATTTTGAGATTTGAGTTTTTGACTGTGCAGTAGCCAAGACATAAATGAGTATCGAGATGGGCCGTGAATGAGAGGAATGTTTTTTAAGGGATACCTGTCATAATCGCAGTTTGGACTGAATACCACAGTTAGTTTAATCCAGAGAGTTTGGAAGCACTGGAGTGGATTTGATAATATGGGTGGATGGATGCTCCTGTAAAATTAATATAGCGTGATCAGATTCAAAACTGAAAATACAGAAAGAGTTGGTACTGGTTGGTTAATGAGGGAAGAGCAAACTCCCTCATCAAGGACATGGTAAACTGAGTAGTTCATTGTTTGTTACGAGTTTATGACAATCTCACTTGGACTGGGATGCAAATATTCTTAAGGCTGTAATGGTCTCTTTCAGTCTCTTGAGCTTATTGTTTGGTAGGCTTGCTTCCATGTATAGGGAATGTAACTGGATGCCAACAAACTGTATTTGATGAGCTGGTCCTTCAGTCTTATCCAAAGTGAAGGAGATACCTTGATCCGAAAATAAAGCTAGAGATTTCTTCAAGATACTTGGAGATTTCTGGGGATGACTGGGCACTGCAGCTCATTGATTAAGATCCAAGTCAGCAGCTCTGCAAACATGTTGAAGAGTTTAGGGCTGCTTTTAGAGCCGAATGTAAGCTTACTTGCAAAATAATATTTATCTTTTTAGGAGACACCCTAGAGGTCTCACAATAAAAACATCTTGGATATCTGATTTGGACAGCAAAACACCAGGACCCAATTGAAGGATGTAATAAATGGCATCATCTACCTTGGAGTACTGAAGGGAATACTGATAGAATTAATGAGTTTACGCTGGGTATACCAATGCTGTAAGGAGCCGATGGGTTGATAACTAGATGTTTTTTCAATGAATATATTCTGGTAGCTATGCTTATGAGGGACTCAAGAGAAAGTAGTTATTTAGTTTTACAGCAGTATTTCCTCGACCTCAGGCTTCTTTGCAGCACTTCGTAACTTTTAGGGAGCATGAAGGAGGATCGACAAAAGCGATGAAGGGTGATGTTAGTTTGTAGGGCTGCAGAGCGAGATATTGTGTTGTGGAGGCGATTTGGGGCAATGGAGGTAATACGTAAGAAGATTTGGCAGCAAGAAGCTGTTTGTTGTAACCACTAAGGGAGCATAGTAGTACTAGATGTTGAGTAATGGCAGAAATGGTGATGATGGGCGATAAAAAAAGGGGGTGTTGGTATAGGTTTGGGTTGGTGTAGAAGGATGAATGATGGAGGGTATGGAGGAATGAATCTTTGGGTCAAACATTGGGGACGCTGGAGTGAGCCAGTGGAAGCAATGGAGAGGATGGAGCTATCTTGGGTTTGGCCGAGGACTATGGCATGAGAGAATATGAGAAGGGCAAATAGTGATGAATCTGGTTTAGAAGAATCTGTAAGGCACTGCCCAAAGAGAAGGCAACGGGAGGAGCCAGCAATGCGGCTGGAGCGAGAGGCAGGCAACGAAAGAATGGAGAGGAAATGGGGATTAATAAAGCACAGAGTCAGCCACAGAGGAGCAAAAAGCGAGTAGGACGCAGGCCGAGAGGCTGCAAGTGGTAACTTGTAAACTACAAATGACAATGGATAAAACAGACTCTTCATAACAGGAAACTGGTCTAGATAATCAAAGTGAAAAAGACTAATGAAAAAGGATTTATACCAACTGAGGAGCATACAGTATCTCACAAAAGTGAGTACACCCCTCACATATTTTGTAAATATGTTATATCTCTTCGTGTGACAACACTGAAGAAATGACACTCTGCTACAATGTAAAGTAGTAAGTGTACAGCCTGTATAACAGTGTAAATTTGCTGTTTACACTGCCTTAACTCTCATGGGCAGGGAGCTTCACATGTTGCCACTGGAGTCCTCTTCCACTCCTTCATGATGACATCCCAGAGCTGGTGGATGTTAGAGACCTTGTACTCCCCCACCTTCTGTCTGAGGGTGTCCAACAGATGCTTAATAGGGTATAGGTCTGGAGACATGCTTGGCCAGTCCATCACCTTTACCTTCAGCTTATTTAGCAAGGCAGTGGTCATCTTGAAAGTGTGTTTGGAGTCGTTATCATGTTGGATTACTGCCCTGTGGCCCATTCTCTGGATCTGTTTAAAGAAGCTTATCACCTTCAGCCTTAATAGGCACAACTGCACACAAAACCACCTCCACTTGCTTGAGCCTATTGTCTTACCCTCTGCCATCTTACATCTATCAACTTTTTGTATCATACTCAAATCTTCATTGTAAGTTTACAAGTTTTCAATCTCGTAAGGTGCTTTGGAAACAAAAACTATGTATGTTTAATTTTCAGCTCAAAAACAGAGCACTCCATGTATTTGCAATATGAACGCCAGTGACACTGTCTCTATCCAGCCTTCCAGTGTTCTAGCATGTCTGCACTAACTCACAAGATTTAAAAAAAGAAAGTGCCCCAGTTTCAACAATCCGCACTTGGTATATTCCAATCTTTTCAGTCTTACATCTCAAGTCCTCTCTGTACTTACCCGTTTTAGTGTTCATGTCCATGGTTCAAATCCTCCAAGCTCCCTTGTGACCAAGAGCATTGTCGGACTTGCCATGTGCTAACCTGATCCAGTTTTTCTCAACCCCCTACGCCATTTAGTGCCTTATACCAGTGCCGCTATAACATCAGCCAGTGCTCGATTTGCTGTATTCTCCACACAGTGTAAACAATAAACATGAATCAATAAACCCATTATTGGAGAAAAAAAAATTGCTCCATAGGTAAATGCTCCCGTCTGGTTATATCAATGCATTTCACTTTTCAATCTCATGGAAATGAAGACTGAGATTCTATCCAGATAATAACAGTTTGCTGAATGTAAAAAGATAGTTCAAATCACATAAAACAGCAAATAAGCATTTCTCATTGCCAGTACAATATACTGAACAAATTTAGTGAATAGTTTAATCAGTAATAATGCAGGAAATGGCATTATGCTTGCTGCACTGTGAGCATCCTTAGAAAGAGATTTTGTTCACTCTAACATTTTGTGTAAAGCAATGCCAATATTTAACAAACAATAAAAATAATAACAAATGAAATAAAAAATAAAAAGAGCACATAAAATATAATGATCTTTGTTTTCTTACTTATCTTTCGACAGTTCGTAGAAGCGTTTATTTACTATGCCAACACACAGGAGAGAGACAGGGTCTAGATACGAAAATATTTTCATCAAAATTTCAGATGGTATGCTAGAAGAAAAAAATATATCAAATATATACGTAACAATTATTATTTTATGTATATATAGAATATTTTATAAAAAAAATATACATACAGATCATAAACAAAGCTAGTCTTATGTTCTCTAGAATAGATTTGGATTCTATTTTTTGGTAAAATGATTTGCATTGCAAACATAGTTAATATAGCTATACCACATAATCAATTTATGGCACTAGCAGGGCAAATAGTTGCATAAGGAATTCACTGAGATTTGTAATCATTACTGGATTTCTATTTTGAGATGTAAATTATGACATCTTGTTTGGTTGTCCAAATCTTCTTGTAATTCGATTAATTCTGTATTTATGATGTTTCTAGATCCCTTTTTCTTGTGTTTGAGTCAAGTCCTCTTTTTTAGTTTCTAGAGGCCATTCGCTTTCCTATTGAAGTTATCTAAGCATTCATTGCTCTTAAAGTATCAAACATTGCCTGTATTGGTTTCTGTAAGGCTAGAGAGCAAGCTTTAGAGTCTTGTATTTCTTTGTGCCACGGTTTGGTAGATAATTTTAAGTCAATTTCACTATTTTCAAACATTAATTGAGTCTGTGTTGACAGAGGAGGTATTATCTGTTTTAGGTATGTGGAAATCGTTCATACCCTTGATAACATGCCAATTTTGTATTTTGGATTCTGTATGTTTCATAGCAATGTTGTATTCTAGCTCTTTAGTCAACTGTAATTTGTGTTGTTCAACAGATGCTGTATAGTACGTAGAGTTCTTACATTGAATGGAGTTTGTAGATTTCTCTCCTTATAATATAACTAGCGACTTGCCCGTCAAAAAATTATGGTCAATAAAATATGAAGCCATGGGAATGCTGTTTGAGACATAATTGAAACCGTTTTGTACTGTGAGGACCTTCGGCGCTCATTGCGAGGCTTGCGCTCATCGCATGCATCGAAATGAGCGCCTTCGGCCGCAGCGAGGGCCGCAGCGTTAGCAACAACTTTTGACAACCCGCAGTTATGACAATTATATATGTAATATATTTTGGAGCAATAATCTAACAGTATCTCCCCCTCTCCAAGGTACTGCTCTCGTTTGCTGTCAGAACTAAGCAAGCAATCCTACAAAGAAACAATCTTCACAGGATTGTGCTGTAAATGCACTACCAAATGCCCTTTAAGTTTTGAAAAACTTGCTGAAAACATGTCACTTTAATGAATAAACGAGTGCAGATATTATCACTAGCACATAAGAAATTCTGAGCATTCACTACATTTTGTGTTTCTGAACCAACACATGCAGCATGATGTGTCATTTGTGTACTTTATTTAGTAGAAAAATACACATGGGAACATAATTTATGTGATGCTTATATTTATGTTAAGCTTACATTAAACTAAAGCTTTTTAGAAGAGCCTTCATTGCCACCAGGAAGCTTTTGTTTGCAGCCTCATTAAGTTGAATAATGTATAATGTAAGGAATTTAACAAGATATAGACTTCATTAGGACTCTCTTGCTTGAGTTTGTAGTAAAAGCAGCTGTCACTATTACAGTACATTAAATAAACAATACTATGAAGAACACTGTTAAACACAGATGTGGAAATCTTTCACTTACATTATGTTATGTTACTGCTGAGAATACCACAGTTCAATTCTGAATTCAATATGAACTTTTCTTAATCATGTATTTGAATTACTTTTATTACCTCCAAAAGATTAAAAGTAAAAGCCAGGTGTACAGTAGCTCTATTAAAATAAATGCATTCTTTGCTAATGTCTTCTATGTACTCAATGAGCAAGAACAAAACCTTTTACTGCTAAATAAACACATCAACAGACACTCTTACAATAAAGCACATCTTAGACTTGAAAAATCAAGCTCAGTGGGACTTCCAAGCAGTGCATTCATTCACGAATTATACCAACTCATTTACATAATTTAATTTATGAACAATGTTATGTCATTATAACATTAGTCTGTAAAATGCCCGACCATGACCCACAGATCATGCCCAATACTGCTGTAAAAATGTGTAGGATCACTAAATTCTGAAGCACTTACCTCACGATATAGGAATTGTGACTGTGAGAAGTACTTTTGCCCACTCTCAAAGGCTTTAGATTTCTGAGATTTCCAGAGGCAGTACATTTTGATGAAACCAGTCTTGAGGCGTTAATGCTGCAAAATGAAATAATATATTAAAGTATGACCTATATATTCTCAAACATGTCTGTTTTATAGATGCAGTAAAATAAAAATGGAAAAGGAAATAGTTGCCAGCTTATATCAGCATTGAAACTGTAAGATCAAAAGATGGACAACATTTTATCTATTCATTTTAATAACATTAATATTGTGATCATTATGTGGCCTTTCTGAGAGTTATGATTCTTTTTCATATAAGTATAAAGTAATTATACATTGTTCTAGACATTGTTTCTAAACTAAGTAATCCTTGAAATATGCAGCATATCAAATATATAGTTGTGGATCTTGCAATGTTGGTAATGCAGTTGCGTCCCTCGCATAGCGAGGGCGCAACAACGAGCCTTGTGAAGCGGGGAGAGCCAGTGGCGCCATCACACCAGCGAGCTTTGCAAAGCGAGGCGAAGCAGCCGCACAGCACTTAGGCTGCAATGAGCGCCAAAGGAGCTCATTGCAGCCAGCGGTGCCGTCACATATGCGAGCCTCGTGAAGCGAGGCAAAGCAGCAGGGCAGTACTTAGGCTGCAATGAGTGCCAGGCTCGAAAAAAATTACAAAACACACAACGCTGAAGACAGTAACACTTACACGAACAACGCCAGGCATGCGGGACTTTGAAAATACATGACACTGATCACACTAACACTTACGCAAACAACGCCAGGCACGCGGGACTTTGAAAATACATGACACTGATCACACTAACACTTACGCAAACAACGCCAGGCACGCAGGACTTTGAAAATAAAACAAACGGCAGTCAACAAGCACCACAAAAACATTCACCACACACAGAGGAGAAAGACACAGGAAAGGTACAGGGGGGAGATGCTGCAAAGAGACACATGGGCGCTCATGGGAGGAGAAATGGGGGAGGGGGGTAAATGTGCTAAGAGGGCCCATAGCCTCACATTGTGTGGCAAACAGCATTGCCAGCCTTACGAAAATTTCGTAGCATTCATAAATTATCATGCAATTTTAAACATTACATAGTTACATAGTATTTAAGGTTGAAAAAAGACCTTCAGTCCATCAAGTTCAACCTTTTAAGATCTCCTCTGATCTGCAATATGCGGATTAACTAATAATTAATTAGTTGTATAAAAACAAAAAAAAAATCAATTCCTTTCTGATCCCAGACACCGGCGACCGGACTTCTCCCTGGATCAATACTGCCTCTCTAATTATCCATGATAACCCTGAATTCCCTTTTTAATTAGAAATAAATCCAGTCCCCCTTTAAAGTTATCTATCAAATCCGCTGTCACCACCTCCTCTGGTAGAGAATTCCGCAGAATAATCACCCTTACTGTGAAGAACCCTTTTCTTTCTTTAAGGTGGAATCTTTTTACTTCTAACCTCAAGGGATGTCCTCTTGTCAGATAAAAATATTATTAAAATTATAATCTCATTATTCCTCTCATCCATTATCCGCAGCACTAACCTCCTGAACCCCCTCATTTGTGTTGTAAGACACTCCTTGAGAAAAATGTTTTGCTAAACTATACCACAACTTCATTCTGCTGGAGTCAAATAAATTTGCTGTCCTAAAATACTTGCAATATTTGCAAACTTTGTTCAAGAATCCACTAAAATAATCTATTACTAGCTAGAATTATCTTGCAGTGGATACTGGATGTTTATATATAGCTTAAATGTCTGGTCCCTTTAGATCTGTTTGTTCAAAAATAATATTATTGACTTTTAAAAGCAGACATGAAATAAGAGGAGAATTCGTTTATATCTTTTATAACGCTATTATGTTTTTCAGATAAAATTATTCTGTAAAACATGTCTTTTCTATGAACAACTACAAAGGTCATATAAATAAAAGGTCAAACTACCAAGTGATTTATGAGTTCCTAATAAAATGCATGCCTTTCCTATAAGAGATGGCCAGTGAGATAAAAATTAACAATTAAATCACAACAAAAGTACTGGATGAGAATGTTCTCGGAACAGAAAGTGTGAACAGTAGACTAAAATCATGGCTTTCTCCCCAAAACAGCAAAAACTTTATATTAGAATGTAAAAAATGATGATGCAGGACCAGAGAGGCAAACATCACTAGAAACACAGGGGAGGAAGAGGGAAGGAAGAGACACGGGGGGGGGAGTAAAGTCAAATATAATCCCGTCATTTGTGACGGGAGGCCCGCAAAGGGTGCCGAAGGTGCTTACTGCGAGGCTCGCAGAGAGAAGGAGAGAAGAGGGAGGGAGAGGACACAGAAGGAGGGAAGGAGAGAGAGAAGCCACGCATATCGAGGCTCGCATTGCCGTGTTTTGCCTTGTATTGTGTGACAAACAATAGCATTGAGACTCTTGCAAATATTATGCTGTCATTTTTGACGGGGAAGTGGCTAGTTTATTTATATTATCTTTGTCATGTTCCTTTTATTTTTCACCATGTGGTTGTTCATTGACCAAGGAAATCAACAGAAATTGTAGTTTTGTTTATTACAGGTATATTTGGGAGTGAAACGGTGTCAAAGCTATCAATAAGATGATTTGAAGTGCTGCGCAAATCGTTATTTATGCACCGTAAGCATCAATATTATTGACAAAGCAAACCAACAAAAATTCTATTTGTTTATTACCAATTAATCACTATCATGTTCAAAATTAGTGGGTGTAAGATGATAAAACGAAATTGAAGAGAAAAATAATTTTGTTCAACTTTAAATTGTATTAAAATGCAGGTGCTGGTGAAATACATAGCTGTCCATGTAAAGGGATGTGGGAGCTGGTGGGGACGTGGACGCGCTCTTCGGAGGTGGAGTGTGCGCTTGGAAGTGCACTGGCCAGGTCATACCATTTTCTTTTTTCTTATGTCTTCTTTCTGTTTCTTATTTTGGTTAGTTTTTTTTTCTTTATTTTGTTGTTTATTATAATTGCATTACCCTGACTAAAGCAAACAGGGAAAGTTATAGTTACAAAGGTAGGAGTGAATGCTCCTAGGTATTTGGCACTGAAAATCTAGAAAACTAAGAAGACTTCAAATAATGTTTGAATGTATTAGCATATTGTTAATAGAGAATCCTAGAACTCACACACAACATTATGTACAGAATTTGTATACATGTTTAAAAACGTATTTTATGAAAAGATTGTTAAAAAAATATGCAGGTGCTGGGGTAATTATAAAAAGGTGAACGTTAAGTTGACATTGAGTTTTCCATCAACTTTAAGAGCCATAATTGAAAGCGGGAATTATCCCCCAAGCTAGTTTTTAGTGTTGAGGAAATGGGAATTTTCTGGAAGGGAATGTGAAAACGCTCATTTATATCGCGCAAGCAAAAGAGAGCACCAGGATTCAAAGCTCTCAAAGGCCATTTAACCCTTCTTCTAGGCGGTAACATCAATGGTGAATTCAAAATAAAACCACTGCTTGTGTATCATTCCTAAGAGCCATGAAAAGAATTTTAAAATTGAGTTTACCTGTGATTTGCGAATGTAATAGAAAATCCTGGATCACTATGGACATTAGTTTACCACAAATTTTTGGTCATCCACAAAACACTATTGTAAATATAAAAACATTTGAACAAAAGCACTATTACTGATAATGCTCAAGTCATCCTATACATTTGTCCGACTTAAGCCGCTGCATTCCAATTGAAGTTGTTTTTCTGCCACCCAACTCTGTCTTTAATCCAGCCAATGGACCAGGGAGTCATATCAACCTTTAAAGCATTTCATCTTTGTCGCACATTCCAGCATATTATTGATAAAACAGCTGGCATAAGTAAGAATCAAAGATGCAGTTTTGGAAGAAATATAACATCATGGATGCATAGGCAATATTGAATTTTCAGGGGAGGAAGTGACTGATACAAGAGTGAAAGGAGTGTGGAAAAAGATATGGCCTGAGACAGCTAGCGATTTTCAAGAGGAAGAGCCCACTGTTGACCAAATTATCAAACTAGTCTATACAGCAGGACTAAGAGTTGCAGATGCGCAGGATATTGAGGAGTTGCTGCAAGTTTCTGGTGAGAACCTTACTAGTGACGACCTGGCAGAACAAGGGTTGCATGCAGAACCTAAAAATATTGATTCTGACAATGAAGAACCAAAAAAACTTGCTACAGATTTCTTCAGTAAAAGTTTGATGATGATGATAAACAAAATTGTTGATTAATTTGTAGCAAATGATCCTGCGTTTCAAAGAAGTAGAAAAGCAAGACGAGGCGTTTTTGATGCAATATCTTGCTTAAAGGGTCACTTATTTCAGCACAATTTGGACCACACCACTATAAAGATACTAAAACTGTGTTTAAATACTTTTGAATTTTTAAAATGAAATGATTAATTAAATCTCTGTTTACCTGTGTCACTGGCAAGCCCCCAGACAGACCCACAGCTGCAGCTCCATGTAGTCAACAAAAGGAAAAAAAAGAGTTAACCCTTCACAAATTCATTTGTGTAGACAAATGAATGCTGGAAACATCTAAAAAAAGGTTTCTTCGGGGTTAACTAATTGCTATTGCATTCCTGAATGCAGAGAAAAACATATAAATATTTGTCTTCATAGTACCTTCACCGCACAGTATCAGCATATGCTACTAATCATGGAACTGCCAGTTTGTTTGTAAACAGATCTAAGACCGTAGATTTATTTTAGCGGCTATTTGTATGTTAAAATTATCTATTTATTTTAGTTACACTATCTTGTGCTCTTTCACACCATGAAGAGCGAGCACTTACAGTGAGGTATATAGCCCTTTAATGAGTGTTCGAGAAAACGAAAAATGTCACTAAACTCATTCATCACAAAGAATTCCAGAAGAGCCAGAACCTTCAACAAAAGTAAAGTTTGTATGTGTACTTACAGTATGTGTATGTGTTATGTACAACGTATTTTGCAAACGAATATAAAAAGTAACTTAAAATTTAAACTTGTGTATTCTTGGTTGTGTGGTCCCCACATCCCATTGCAGATTTCAAGCCATATCTACTAAGCAGCGTCCTTGCCAATGTCCAAGATCATGCCTTTATCCTTACCATGACAATTTGACCCTCTAAGAAGGCTAGATTTACGTAGCTATAGCAAATGTGTCAGCTACCCTTCGCCGCAAGAAAGGGACCTGACAAATAACATACATTACTATACACACACACAAACACCCTTTAATGGATCCTAAAAAAACTTCCCCTTCTGGATCTTTACCTTGTCATGGTGAAGGCGCTTGTGTACTTCAGTGAAGCTGTGAGATATACTATGTAGTGTCACCCAAGATGGGCAGTTCATAGCAGAGAGGTCAGACAAATCGTAGTCCACTGGAGGAGGAACTGGCAACCCACTCCAGTATCTTTGCCAAGAAAACCATATGAATAGGCACAACTAAAAACACAGTCTGACACGCCCGAAGGGCTGAACAACAACAGAGCAAACCTTATCACTCATATCACATATATAGTTGTCGTACTGCAAGTTGTCTTCACGCTTTGCGAGCCTCGCAAAGCGAGGAGAGCAGTTGAGGCACTGGGACTTGGGCTGAAATGAGCGCTGAAAGCACTTATTGCACTGTGAGCCTTGCAAAGCAAAGAGAGCAGTTGAGGCACGCGGGACTTAGGCTGCAATTAGCAGCAAAGGCAGTAACACTTAACCTGAGGCAGTAGGCCCCTAAACTACACAAGCCTATAAAGTATACAGTGGGAGAGGCTTGCAATGAGCGCCGAAGGTTCTCAGAGGGTCCATATCCTCGCATTTGGTGGCAAACAGCATTGCCAGGCTTAAAAATGTATTGCCGTCATTTTTGACGGAAAGTTGCTAGTAATTTATATAATTAATAGATATAAGCAACCAAATCAACAAGCCACAAGCATTCATTTTAATAATGGTGCTTTGATGGCAAAATGCATTAGTATGGACTATTGCAAAATTAAGGATCATAATATCTAATAACTAATATGTATGTTACGGCAGTTTCGGTATTAAAGAACACTCGCAGCTCTCATAACTGATTTTTTTTGGGGGAAATATACACTGACAACTATATGTCTGGAGATCACCTTATTTTTAAGTGTGTCAGAAGGTGGCATCTATTTCCATGCATATACCTCCATACTGCACAATTATGGTGGCAGACTATATAAAAATGTGTCCTACATTCTAAAGTAAACATTATTTTTTTAAACTAGCGACTTGCTTCGCCGCTTATTGCAGTCCTCGGTAACCTGCCCACTTTTGGGCTTGGTGAATGCCATGTGTTTCTTTCCACCCTCTCCCCATTCCTTCCCTGTGTCTTTCTCCTCTGTGTGTCTGCTAAATCTTTGCATGGTGCATGCTGACTGGTGTTGGTTTAATTTTCAAAGTCTGCGTGCCTGGAGTTGTTAGTGTAAGTGTTACTGGGTTCTCCGTTGTGTATTTTCCAAGTCCCATGTGCCTGGCGTTGTTCGGCCGCGTTTTGATCCTATTTGAGAATTTTTTTGTTTTTTTAGCCACCATTTTTTTCTTTTCTTGGACGAAAAACGTCCAATATGGTTTAAATTCACTTACAGGCTTTCTCACTCTCCCCCTGTGCTGTGTGCGAGTGTGTTATTATTATTTTTTATATATTGGCTGTTTTTGGGGGTCTTTCGAGTTAGGCGGTTGAGACCGTTTTGGCCGTTAAAAGCGTAAACTGTTGCGTGCCTCGCAATCAGCGGCAAAGTGCTACGTGTTTTGTCAGTGATTGCAGCCATTAAAATGGGCTCCTTTTGTGCTCATGTGTAGGCTGTTTTAAAGTTTTGCGTGGCTCGCGAAGAGCCCCTTTGGTGCGCCTTGCGTGCCCTGCAATGAGCGCCAAAGGCGCTCATTGCAGCCTCTGTCATTTTGCAAACCTCACAATGAGCACCTTCAGCCAATGGCGCTCATTGCAGCCTAAGTCCCGCAGGACTTGCGATGAGTGCCAAAGGTGCTCATTGCAGGGCTCGCTCGCAAGACTTTACAAATGACAGGGGCTGCAATGATCGCTCAATGCAGCCTAAGTCGTGCAAGCCTCGCGATGCGAGCCGAGGGCACTTCATGCCCACCGCAGGCGTAATTTTTTACATAGCGTTACCGACAAACTCACAGTATGACAACGATTACATGTGATATACACCTGTGTCGATGGAGAACACTCTGAACATGTTTAAAGGGCCACTGAAGTCATTCAAGCTGCTCATCACATACAGCAGTATAAATAAAGTATAAATCCACTTACAGTTTTTAAAACAATGCGATTTTCCCCTAATTATCTTTGTGTTTACATAGGCTCCTTTTAGCTATGCTCCAGTGTCTGCATTAGTAATGTAGCCAATAGGCTGTTTATTACGTGGTGCATTGGGGTCTATTAAGCTGGCTGTGACTAACAGAATATTCAAAATAATGGAAACTTCCCTGCCGGAGATTGCCCTAGCCTCTCATTCCCCAGACACTGATTGGAAGTGGCAGAATATTTCAACTGCTGTGACCACACAGCAAGTTTTGCTGCAGGTATTAAGGAAAAGTGAAATTTATTGAACAGAACAAAATGTTGATTTGTACATTTACACAACAAACACTCTGCCCCTATGAAATTGTCCAAATTGTAGTTACTGTAGCCCATAATGAAGCCCGCAAAAGTTACTTCTATTAAACTGGCCTCTTTTGCCAACCTGCAATCGATCTGCGTGTTACTGGCTGAAAATCAACTGCGGTTGTCAAACTCGTAACTCCGACCCAGCTAAGCCTTTGATCTGTAAATCCCGCAATCGATAGAATCGTAAATCTCTATTAAGATACTACAATTCCTCAAGCCCACAATTATATTCGCACCCGTAAATGGCAAATGTAGCCAAAAATCCAAATAGGACTCACAAGGATGTTAAACACCAGTTCCTAGCACTGTAAAAGCAAATAAAAAAAACAATAGTGCACTTTAAAAGACAGGAAAAACGATAAAAAACATTAGAATTAATTGCATAACAGTCTCAAGTTCACAAATCTACAATAAAAAAAAAAAAATTATGTGTAATTTCCGTGTTATATCGATCCCAGCAATCAATGGGTTAATACATATTGTCATGATTTAATTGTTTAAGGACTCATATTGCCAGTAATTTATGAATATGGCCAAGGGAGCATGACAATGTTGCATTGGGATTATATATCATTGTGTGTGTTATATGGTGACTGTACATGGTTATTATGTATACCAGCTATATATATATATATATATATATATATATATATATATATATATATATATATATATATATATATATATATATATATATTATAAGAGGGAACATTTTATATAGAACATATGTGGAATTGGTAGAAATTCTCTGCATAGAAGTTAGCTGCAGATCATTGCACACTCACACATACAGATGTATGTACTTCAAGTAGTCCTAAGCAAACACTTAAGTTTAACATAAAGGTTTTTTTCACTAGCCAGCTATAGATATCTGGTGAATATGATCTCAAGAGCTTTGATAGCCCAAGGTTGCAGGCCAGATGGGCTGACATCACACATACACAAATGTACACAAGGGTGTGGTATTGGAGAGTATAAATATGTTGTTTTGATCATTCAATAAAGGTTGAGAGATAGTTTTCACATATCCACAGTGTGAGACTATTTCTGTGTGTTGTATCCTGACTTGGGGAGTGCCACTAAATAACCTGTATGCAGTATTCTCTGCCTGGACCACTTCAGAAGCCATCTTTTGTGCCACAGAGAACAGGAACTACATGATTCTGCTGGGGTAGGTTGAACTAGGTTCATATCAAGCCCCCTTGAAGAAGCGGATTGTGACACATATCATTTAACTCACATGGACTAGAACAGTAGATTTATAGATTTTTTTCAGATTGCACCATTTCTGGATTGTGAGTCTGATTGCAAATCAGACGTCTAAACACTAATTGATTGTGGTTTAACCTCCGTGTTTTACTAATGTCATGGTGATGGTTTAACTTACTATGTTTCTAAATTGGTAGTTATGGGTTTGCTTAATTGATCATGGTCTTGCCCTGAAATGATACTTACGGGTGCATGGTTTACGGTTTTGGCTTCCGGACATGTAATTGCAGGCTTGTTCAATTTAATCGCTCTGTAACTGCTGCAATTTTCAAGCCTGCAGACTTACGGGCTGTATGAAGGCAACTGCTGGCTTAGAATTTAATAAAGGCCTATGTATTTAGATTAATTTGCAGACCTCCACAGGTCAAAAAATGCAGATAACTTTGTGTAGGACCAGCCAACATCTAAGATCCCAGACAGAAAAGACATATCCATTCTGATTGCTAGGTTATGGAGGAATGGCTCTTTAGCCAGTGTGAAAGCAAGAGGGAGAACTGGAAGCAATAAAAACAAACAAATTCAAAATAAGATTACTTGGCTGAAAAAGCTTAAATTACAAAAATTCAAAAACAATTTACACATGTTCTATCGAGATCTAAATTAAGACAATTGCCACCATAAATATGTCCCTTTAATCTTAAATAAATCACTTCATTTTTACTCTTGTTAAGATAATGCACCAAATGTGTACACATTTACAATTATTAATGTTTAAAACCACAAACATATATTTGTTTTTTTCATAAAATATACGGTAATTAATGTATATTTAGAAAAATATGTATGTATCTTATATGGTTTTGTATATCACAATAGAAGCATTACAACAAATGCTATTTTTCTACTAAAAACAAGTTTTTAATACTCCTTTTTGGTGGTCCAGTTTTCATCCCCTATCCATGTACCTTCTTTTGTGAACACAGAGCAGAATACGCATCTCTGATTAAAGCAAATAGGCTTATTGACTTCATAACATCACCCATATCAGCATTTCCCAGATTCCTTGGAATTGCCAGAACATTTATGAATATAGATTAGTTATACATAGAAATAAACCAGTCTAACTATCCTTAATACACAAAAGGTTATGTGAACTGAGGAGCAAGATGAATATGGCACACTGATATTGAATTACTGGTTTGGTTGTTTCCATTTACTTAACATAATTCTGAAAAAATATACATACAAGGAAATCTTGATGCTCTACCTTGTTATGAATACGGAAAACACTAGAGAATGAAGACGAACGTAAAACCAAATAGTAAAAAATGCAGCAGCCTCCCTTTTCAAATTTTATGTGACACTACAGATAAAAATAAATAAACTTTTTCTTAACAGAGATCCCATAAAGCAAAGATTTTACTAATGTATTTAGGGCCCTAAATTTTAATTTTTACACATGTATGACAAAGTTAGAAATAGAATACCTGACATTTATGAAATATGTAAATTGACAACTCTGTAAAAACAGTATTTCATTTTAACTAAAGAAAAAGTGTCAAGAGGTTAAAGAAATAAAGAGTTCATTTTTTTAATTTCTCCTTGCACAAGCAATTGAGAACGTTAAACATGCACGCTGGATCAAATTATTGACTTAAATACTAGTGCTCTCCATAAGTGGGTAAAGGTTTGGCATGATTAAGAAAAGAACATATAAATGTCATTTCACACGGGCAGAAGACATCTTGGAAAAGGAATCATTTCACACACTGAACAAAACAGCCAAGCTCATGCAGGAAGTTCATTATAATGACATAATAGGCTTATTACTTTTATGTCGCATTAGAATTCCCAACCGTTCTCTTATGTCCCTTGGTCTGTGCATTTCTATCTCATTGAGTCTCTCTCGTAGCACGACACTAGACATGGATATACTAGTAAGCCAGAGACAAGCCATAAAACTCTAAGGGGATGTCAGATGTGACCTACAAGGTCAGGGCCCTGTGGTGATTGATGGCTACATTGCAGGATGGAAGCATTGTCACCAGATTTGATTGTAAAATAAGAAACAAGAGAGTTTTGCCGCTGCTGTTGCTGCATTTACAGACATCAATAAGTATGTGGCAGGTAGAAAGGTCACTGAAAAACCCTCCACTGTATATACAGTAAGGAAAATGAAAGTCATAGATATAATCAGGATGGGTTTCTCTTTTTTTGTCCACAGAGATAGATGTTCTTTGTTTTTTTATTGATTTAAGTAAACAGGCTGTGCAATTGTACATCTAAATGTTAGCACTCTATTCCATGTCCCTTACATTATTATTTATTTGTAATGCGTAAACATTTTCCATAGCTTTATATTAACACATTGCAAAGGATGGAGGGCCCTATCTTTGTGCTTAGAATCCAGTGTCCAAAGCACTTTCCTCATCCAGCAAGATTGAAACTTTATTAATGGAAGCCAAAATATTTTGTTAGTTTAAAGCAAAAGCAGTCTTTTAAATTGAATGTATTTATTGATGGATGACAAAAAAGTGACCTTTTGGGTCACAATAATACTTTAGAATGCAAGGGTTAAAGAGAGTCAATAGAATTAACCTATAGCAAAATGGCTTCCTGTGCACACAGTAGGGTTTTACCAGTAAAAATCAACCTGTGAGTATTATTTCATTTTTCAACTTGAGTTAGAATACTTTAAAATTCTGCTTCTGGTGTGTTTTTATGTGTAAACAAATGCAGCAAAGTCCTAGGACACAGTGAAAATAGCCTCATGCATCTTGCTGGTAGGAGAGCTCATTAGTGAAATCAGCTGAATAAAGTGCTAAAGTGCAATAATGTTGATTCATGGCTCCCTAGGTGAAGGATCTTTTTTCTCAGAGGTAACCATGAAGCAACATTATGGACATCAGCTCTTTATTGGGCTGTTCTCGCTAATTACCCTTCCTTCTGGCAAGATGCATGATGTTATTTCAATTGCAGCAGAGAACTTTACTAGTTTTGATTTGCAAATAAAAGCCACCACAGCAGAATCCTGTCAGTTTGTCGTGAATGCATTCCAGATTTTACTTTTCTGCATATGCATCCATGTGTCTTTAAGTATGCATTAGACACTTCATTTTACAATAATGTGAAACAGTAAACACTTAGTTTTATGATTACGTTAAATTCATTACATTTACTCAAAGCACCCATGAGACTAACATTTTAATCACATCTTAAAACTAAAACAATTTTGCAAATGTCCAATGTTCTCTGTTATTTGAATTTAAAGGAATTTGCAACCACAAAATTCCCAAACTCTGTATCTTGAACAAAAACAAATTCCTACAAAACTGCATGTTGTTATTATAATTAAATTGTAATGCGCCAACATATTCCGTAGCACTATACAAGGTTTAAATACAAATCAAAAACAGTTTAACACATTGTAAAAGAATGGATGGTTTTATTATTGAGCTTAAAATCAAATGTACATAGTGCACCAACACAAGATTGAAAACTTGCAGACTTACAGTCCAAAGCAGTGGTTCCCAAACTTTTTCGGTTCAATGCACACTTACTATTTCAAGATTTTTCCAAACCCCCCCTAAGTCAGACCATAGTTCTATACACTTTATATATATATATATATATATATATATATATATATATATATATATATATATATGGTCCGATTACTTATAAAAAAATAAATGTGAATTATTACAAATGTTCTCTCTCACTCCCCCTTCTCTCTCTCCCCCTCCCTCTCTCTATCCCGCTTCTTAGCACTTAGACACATACTGGGAACATTGGCTCTTACATGCTGGACACTCTGGCTATTACAGACACAAGCTGGGAACTTTGGCTATTACAGATACAGACTTGGCACATTTGCTATTACAGACATAAGCTGGGCCCATTGGCTATTATAGGCACAGGCTGGGCATATTGTCTCTTACAGGCTGGACACTCTGGCTATAACAGACACAAGCTGGGAACTTTGGCTATTACAGATACAGACTTGGCACATTGGCTATTACAGACATAAGCTGGGCCCATTGGCTATTACAGGCACAGGCTGGGCATATTGTCTCTTACAGGCTGGGCACATTGGTTATTACAGACACATACTGGGCACATTGGCTAATGTAGGCACTGACTGGGCACATTGGCTATTATAGGCTGGACACTTTGGCTATTACAGACACAAGCTGGATACATTGGCTATTACATGCACAGGATGGGCACATTGGTTATTACAGGCAGAGGCTGGATACTGGCTATTACAGGCACAAGCTGGGCACTTTGGCTATTACAGACGCAAGCTGGGCACATTGGCTATTACATGCACAGGATGGGCACATTAAAACTTACTCTCCCTCCACCCATGTCCTCTCTCCGGCTGTTCCTCTGCCGGTGGTTCCTCCCGCTGGTGGCTCCTCCTCTCCCGGGTCAAAGGACTCTGATGGAGAGAACTGGGTCCTGGGGGAGGGAGAGAGCTGGGTCCTGGGGGAAGGAGAGAGCAGGGGGGCAGAAAGCAGTTGTAACCCCCAAAGAACTGCAGGACACTGCATGCGCACACTCAAACACGCTCTACACCCAGCACACACTCTGCACAGCCCCACAACATGCTCCTGGTCTCCCACATGCTGCGGTTCCCCTGTTGCACAGTCACGGCGCACCAGGGAGCCGCAGTGCATACTTTGGGAACCCCTGGTTCAAAGGGTTATGGGTGAAGTAGAGAGGTGATATATGCATTGTGCATATTAAAGCTGAAGGTGATAATCTTCTTTAAGCAGATGAGATTTTAGTGAGATTTGAGAGAGGAAGATCCAGTGGAGCGAGACAAGAAGTTCCAAAGAATAGGGTCAGCACAAGAAAAATTGTGAAGACAGGAATGAGAGGAGGGGACAAGAGCAGGTGAAAGGAGAAAGTTATTAGCAGAGCAAAGAGGGCAGTTGGGGGAGTATTTTGAGATGAGAGCAGATATATATGCATTGTTGTTGAGGACCTGATACGTTAGGGTCATGATTTTAAATGTTATTCTGGAGGCCATAATTATGGGAGGCCAGAGTAGTGATTGAGAGAGGTGTTGCAGAGACTGATCATTGAGTATGGTATATGCTTCCTATATAGACTGGAGTGGAGAGAGATTGGTGACGGGGAGGCCAGCAAGGAAAGAGTTGGAGTAGTTGATGCAAGATATGATGAGAGTGTGAATTAGAATTTTAGCTGTGTCTTGCATAAGATAGCAAAGTATTTTGGGGATGTTTTTAGGTGAAAATAACAAGATTTTGTTATTGATTGTATAGGAGGAATGAAAGAGAGGGCAGTAACCAGTAGAAACCGAAGACAACAGGCTTGGGAGGTGGGAGTGATGATGGTATTGTCGACAGTGAGAGATATGTGAGGAATGGAAGCTGTGGAAGAGGATAGGAAGATCAGGAGCTCTGTCTTTGACATGCTGAGTTTGAGTTGACAGGCAGACATCTAGGAGGAAATGTTGGTAACTTGAGCTAAAAGAGATAGGGATAGTTCTGGTGCTGAAAGGTAGATTGGAGTGCCATCTGCATAAATATAAGACTGAATCAAAAATATTTTATTAGGGTACCAAGGGAGGATGTATAGATAGAAACTTGGCGTATGCCAACAGACAGAGGGCAAGGCGAGGTAGAGGAGCCAGAGAAGGCGACATTAAATCTTTCATTTTCTAGATAATATGTGAACCATCAGAGAGCAGCAGAGAGATACCAGATAATTAGAATGGAGAAATGACCGTTCGACTTGGTGGTGAGCAAGTCATTAGTGACGCTGTGAAGTGTTGGAAAGGGTCAATGAGGGAAATGGAGGTAATAAACTGGGTAAGGTGATTGTAAACTATACGCTCAAATAGTTTGGAAACCAGTGGAAGAGATAAGGCGAAGAAGGGCAGAGTGGAAGGTGTGGTAAGGGTGTAGGTTAGGAGATGGTGTTCAGAAAGAGGGAGTGTGGAGATGTGATTGGTAGAAATTTGGCCAAGGCAGTATCCATCAGAGTGAGTTGGGGATTCTGTCCATTGTGAGAGGCTAAGAGAAGATATAAGTGAAAGTAACTTTGTAGCTGTAGGGGAGGTGGGAGTGTAAATGGCAATGTTGAAATCACAAGTGAGTGTATGTTGTAGGAGAGAAAGTGAGGGAGCCAGGCGGCAAAATGATGCAGGAAATGGGAGGATGGTCCAGGTGGCGATGTATTTACTGCCTAAAAATCAAACTAATATTACCTGCTTGGGTCTACCCTCTGTAGCTCATGAAACACAGACAGTGTATTAGTGAATTTGCAGTGTCTCATACTAAACCAATCATTCACCATGTCTCAACAATATTCTGAAATGTGCTGATAAGATGTGGACCCTGATAGTCTAGGACACTACGCTGCAAATCCAGAGCTACATAGAGTCTGTATCTGCATATGCTGCTAGGCCGAAGGCTCATTGCAGGCCGCAAATGCGGACCCTCGCAAAGCGAGGGGCCGCATTTGCGGAGGTGAAGGCTCTATGGCGCCTCACAAGTGGTTACAAACACCCACAGAAGCGGGACTTTGAAAAAAAAAAAAAAACTCTTAACACGCAATGACTAAATACGGACTTACACAAAACAATACGAGCCGCGAGAACTCGCAAAAATACGACCTTAACGGCCGAACTGCGCACATCGGAAAACATAAAAAAAACACTAAATACACACAAAAATGAAATAAAAACCTTACCCACAGCGACACCTCAATTTAAGTCCAATTTACCGAGTTTAGACACTCGAAAATCCCATAAGCAAGAGAAAAAATGGCAGCTTAAAAAAACGAAAACAAGGCTAAATGACCCCTAAAGCCGCAAAACACCACCAAACACATACAACTTTTTTTTTTAAATGTACGAGGTACAATATACACCATTAGCAACTACGCTAAATCATCCACACCCGCGGACCACATACACAATCGCTCCCATTTTACAACACTAATTTACAGAATGCGGAAGTACACAGCTACACAAATGATTTCCCCTCACGCACGCAGCCTATTTACACTACACACTTCACACATTGCTGACACTTACACCTCAGCACACCAACACTGCAAATCTACATTGTATGCTGCAGGAACATCAAAACTGACTGTTAGCTCTTCAGCACATTGCTTGCTGCATATATTAATTACAAATAGGTAAAGTATAATAATTTATCATTTCATTAATTAATTAATTAATTATCAAGAAAAAATACATATACACAAAAAAAACACAGTATAGCAATAAACCACAAAGCCCTTCACCACGCTCCTCATAAAGGAGCGCCAAAGGTGCTCATAGGACACAAACTACACCAGGGGAGAGACTTACAATAAGCGCAAAAAGGATACCAGCGCGGACCTTACAATGAGAGCAAAAGGACCTCTGATAACAAAAAATACACCAACCGAGGGGCTCACACTGAGCACCAAAGCTCGCAATAAGTGCCGAAGGATCTCAGACGACCAAAACACTTAGGCCCTCATTTAATTGCAATTTGGCCAATTGAATAGGGCTCTAAATAAGCACATAGCATATATTTTTTAAATAAGTTTTTAGTTAGTGAAAACCTTTTTTTTTAATAGATGCTTACTAACTAAAAACTTCTTTAAAAATATATGCTATGTGCTTATTTAGAGCCCTATTCAATTGGCCAAATTGCAATTGAATGAGGGCCTTACTGTCTGCCTTACAATTTTATTGCCCCGTCTTTTTTGAAGGGCAAGTCGCTAGCTTAATAAATAAATGATAATAACAACAATGTTGATGTCACTTACCAGTAGATAATGTGTTAAAGGTTTAGAAATCACCCTTCAGTGATGCTAATGTTTTATGAGGCCAGAGAGAACAGTAACAAGACAAAAAAACAAGCAGCAAAAATCAGCTTGGCGTCCACAAAACGGTCATCTCGGTGAGGCAGGTATCATAATTTCATCTTTTATTTGATACAGCTAGGAATATTACTGTACTTTCATATATTGTATTCTAAGATGGCTGAATAAAATGTGTTATTTTTTTTACATGAGGTTACACATATCTACTGTTAGGACTTGATGAATACAGATATGTCTTAATATGTCAAACTAAAAAATCTTAAGAGGATACTCACTGTACAAGTCTCAACGTTGAATATAATGTATGCTTTTTATGGTTAATAATTTAATTCCGTTCTTTAGGTAGCTCAGAATTATATACAGTGTTTGCACAAATATATCAAGTGTTGGAAGCTGCATGTACTCTTTGTGGAACATATTGTACCAACATATAAATAAGGAAGTATAGAAACTGCAGGATTTGTTATCATGTATCAGACCCATTTTAGCTTATCATATGAAATGCTCTAAATCAGTGTTTCCTAAACCTTTTTCCTCAAAAGGCCACTGAAAAATTGTGTGTGAGTTTGGGGGACAACCTAATATTGCTAAGGGTGACCACCTAATAATTTTCTGACTGCATCTTAATTATAATGCAATATGCTATACTGGAATATAACCTGAATATTTTTTTAAACCATCAAATAGAGTACATAATTCTAGAAACAATTTTACTGTTTTTAAGATTTTAATTAAGTTTCCTAAAATGTTAGTAATCCTATTTGTATCATGCAACTCACAGAACACTAGTAGACAGAGGACCATAGTTTGAGAACACATGACCTATACTTTGTTGGAGTGTACTCCAATTAAACAATTACATATGGTAACTAGGATCTTCAGTACTACTTATTTATGACCTTTTATTAACTCTGTTTAAAGAGCCTGATGAATCCGTAATAATAACAACGGGGAAACGTACGTTGGGACCTTAGCAGCAGGCTACAGGGGACAGTCTATCCCCATTGGTATGTACAATTGCTGATGTCTGCACCATTACAAGGTAATGAGACAAAATTCTCGTTTTTTGTTCTGTAGTAATTTTTGGTGCAGTAAATTAATTGTGAAGCCCACCCAACCCATAACTGAAAGGGAGGGTCTCTCTTGATTACAGCATTGTGCTGTGTTATCAGGATCACTATACTATTTTTTGATAGTGGATATTATCTATGTTGTCTCAAATTTTTGAACTTACTTCAACTTATGGGATGGTGAGTGCTTTGTCGCTCTTTTCTCCCATGGGAAACATAGAGATCCACTTGTTTTAGTAACTGGAGCAACTGTTGGCCGCCATCTGTCCTCTCAAATAGACAGGTGCTGACCTTATAACTAAATTACCATATGTGAGTACTCATATTATTACTTTGGGGTTTACTCATTAGACTGTACCCCCCTTCCCCCTTTTTATAAGCCTGCTGTTTGATATACTTCAGTATATCTTTTATTACACACATTGTATATATATCTTATTCACATTTTTTCTCTAATAAAGTTTATTTTTTGTTTTTTTCTAGTAACTAGTTGCTACATATTTCAAAATAGAGTCTTGGTGTTTTTTTAGTACACTGGACATAGACTCAGAGGATCCAGAGTTACTGGGAACACACATTTGATATTACTATTTACTCTATTCCACTTAGAGATTTGTCCTTATTTTTTCTTAAGTGGCTGTTTAAAGAGCCACCATAGTCAATATTTTTCTAAATCTGAGCAATCTGATTGGTCAAATATTAAAATAAGAGAGTCAGCACTGTGACATCCAAATAACCCATTCTGGTTGGATGAAATATGCTTGACATCTATTTCAGCCAATCAGAACGCTCAAAATCCGTATTTAAGCCGCAGCGAGCATCTCCATTTTCGACGGGGAGCTCCTCGTAGGAGCTGAAGTTATTATTATTATTTTATTTTTATTTGTTTAAGAGTGTCAGTTTTTTTTTTTGGAAGGCCCTTTCCTGGCCCAGAAGGTAAGAACAAGGGCTTCAATCAAGAAAGAAAAGGACTGGACACTACAATCAACATGTATAGGCCAATTAGTCCAGGGCAGAAGAGTAGGGGGTAGTATTAATGTATTTTAATTTTACAGGTTGAAACTTTTTTATTTGAATAATTTTTATTATTTTATTTGTAAGTTTATTTTTTGTAATTTAGGTTTTATTATTTTGTTAATATAGTGTTTTTTATTTTTTGTAATTAGTGGGGTTTATTTTCTTAGTTAATTAGTGGGATTTATTTGAAATGTATTAGTGGGGGTTATATTTATTAGTGTTTTTTTTATTAAATAGATTTATTATTTTTAATTAGTTGATTGGGGGGGTAGTTTGAATAGTGTAGTGTCATAGGGGTCCTGGTGGACCTGTATAGACCCCCATGGAATATAAGGGGTTAATATTAGATGCCGCGGCGGTAATTATTGTACCCCTGAGGAAGGAGTTCCCTTTTGAGGATCGAGGGTCCTTTAAGGACCCATGCATCTGGAGGGGTAAATATTTAGGGACTACAGGTGTCGCGACTGGGATCCCGCAGCATGGGCAGCTATTGGGTAGTGAGCACGGTTAGAGGATGCCCGGGGATACTCTCCAGCAGGGTTTTAAATGGAAGGAATCTTCAGGGCATGACATTCTGTTTTTCTATTGGCTCCTAGAGCCGTTTCTCATTTGTAAAGCTTGGTTTGGGTACCTCCTACACTGAAAACTCTTGCAGACAAAGCAAGGGTTCACAGATTTGGGCAGAGTGGCTTAATGTGGGGGAGCTTAAGATTTACAAAAAGGTGTAATCTAGGGGGGAAAAAAGCTCCCGCAGCCGACTTAGGGGTGTGCTAAGGTTTACACCGCCAGATTTACACTGAATGTGGCATACGCCATGCAAAAAAATGTAAATCGTTTTTGCAAACCTAACAAAACCATTAAACAATACATACAAAAGAACACCATTGAGAATATGCTTACTTAAAAATAAAACACGTAGTCTTGATATTTACTTCTACTCTACATGAAACACAGTACATTCACCAATAGCTTAGAGATGACTTCGATATAAAATATATTTTGTATCATGTTCATAGAAATGAATGAAACACCTTCCATTTCTTATAGCCCTAAGCATTATAGATATAGGATAAAAAGAAAATGTGATAAAATGTGTTTCTAATTCTAATGCAGGGCTATAAAACGGCTATACACATTTTCAGTCAAATAAATGATACCTGTGAAAAGGGTAATGGCCTAGCTTGAAAATTACAAAAATATTTTTTTAGGATTGTAGAAAGAGATAGTACCATTTGTGTCCTTTGTTTAAAAGGAAATCTGTCACACATGAGTAAAATAGTTATGAAATTGCCCTATTGACCACTGAAACAAACCAGCGCCATTACTGAAATTGAATGCTGACACTTGTAGTCTTGGCACATGTATACCAGACCCTGAAGCGATCATAAACACAGGCACTTATACGAACAATTAAATTAATTGAATTTCTAAGGACAAAGGGTTACTTTAATGATGCAACAACTTAAATGAGATTCTATCTTCTGCAGGAATAAGCACAATGTATGATTTTTACATCCATTTTCATATTACATTTGAAATGAGTATGTAGCCTGAATGTCCTACAAAACTCATTTTCATGTTAAATAGGCATATTTCAGGTGCATTGTGTTCTTACACATACACAGCTCAAGATATATTTCATTATAGATTGTAACACTCTTCAGCACATTTTGTTTTTGATTAACTTCTGTTGTAGTTCATTTTAGTAATGTGCAACCCCAAAGTGTCTTCTCCTTAAAAGGCAAATGATTACAGCCAGTGGTGGAGAAACTGCCAGTGCCCGTTACTTACCCTGATCCACTGTACTTGATTGCTGTGTCTCTTCTGCTCTTCCCCTGCAGCACCTCTTGCTGCAGAGCTGGGAATGCTGAATGATGTCATCAAGACGCGCCAGCAGGGGAAGAGCACAAGAGGCAAACTTTTGCACTGGGGCCCTTCGTTCACTATCTCCGCCACTGATTATAGCTGCCAGAACTCATCCCTTATATCTGATTAGTGGATAACAAATATATGGTAAAAGTGGAAAGACTTCTAGTAATATGTCTAAAATAAAATATAACCAAAGTATTTAGAAGTGAGTGAGAACGATTATAGTTCAGTATCATGGTGAATGATAAATCACAATATCATAACCCACTGACCTAATAACTACATAAAACAGCAAGTTAGTAATCTATGCAATAGTATAATATAAGTTTCACTGCTAGTCTACATACAACCTTTCAATTATAAATTGCTTCCGTATTTTGGTTTTCTTTTCAATCCCATCCCCATCTCTTACTACAACTTCTTTGCTAGCATTATGTATACTTTGAGATATAAAAGTCTTTATCTGTATAACAATCTCTCTGATCATGCTTGCACCCTGCATTGCTAATTGACCTCCAACAACCATACTGGTTTCAGTTTGAAGCCAGGGCATTTCAGTCTGTTACCTTCTCTTGATTTGTCCTCTTCAAATATGTTTTATGATTAATCGCCTTGTCACTGCCCCTTTCACTACTTGTTCTTTGCAAGTCACTACATATTACTTCAAATCATACTAATACCTTTTTGTAGTCATGATCCCACTTTTTTCTCTTTGTTTCAGGATATTGTATTGTTGGTGAAGCCACCCACGTCCCGTCGCCATAACGAGAAATAGTTATTCAGCCTGTAAACCTAAAAGTGGAAAATACAGAGGGGTAAGTATTGTGCATTCTCAACAGCACTGCCGATCTAGTCACTGACCATAAATGCTGTATATAAGACAAAATTCCTCCCTGCCCTTTGTTACTGCCCAGGCATACGATTTCTCTTAATCCACATCAGGTCCCTACAGTGCACCCCAACATAAGCTTTCTTAACATACTGTGAGCCCAGAAACAAGAATATCAGGGCAGGGGCTTGGGGTCCAACTTGAGTAGGGGAATGTTTTTATTAGCTTAATGCAATAGTTACACCCTAATACACACTCCACACACAAAATAATAGCCCTAAAATGGAAAATAAACCCAAAGCCATCTAGGCTCATATGACCTGCTGGAAAGGAGCTTTAGGGGTCCAGGCCATACAACCAGAGCTTGGGAAAAAACTACACAACATAACAAAATATCAAGTGGTAAAGTATTTCACAATGTCCTTATGGTCTTTAAAATACCGCTTTGATTCAAATGGCTATGTGGCTATGTCCATCAGGGTCCAATGGCCACACCCAAAAGTCCAAGTGTCCTGAGGTTTGTGACAAGTATATTTTAAATATAGGACTAAGGTGGTCTTATAAATATGGCGCCTTTCTAAGAATCACAGTTTGATAAAAAAGTGAAGGTCTATAGCCACCATAGAAATGTTTAGGCCTCATGGAGACAAAAAAAGGTTTATTGAAGTCAAAATTGTGTTCTGTATTTTCAGGGGTGAATAGGAAGCTGAAAGAGATGTTTTCATTCACAAAATAGTTGCTGAACTGATGTATTTATGGCATTGTACTTCGGGGTCGCAATCGGTTTTGAGTCTGCTGTATACATAATCAAGGCACTAAAACACTGAGCATTGAGTTTAGTAGATGAGTCTAGTGGATGCATTCATTACGGAGTGGAGAGAGACGAGTGATGTGGAGGCCAGCAAGGAGACAGTTGCAGTAGTCGAGGCGAGAGATGACGAGAGAGTGGATTAGAATTCTAGTTGTGTCTTATTTCAGAAAGTGACATATTTTGGAGATGTTTTTTAGGTGAAAAAGACAACATTTTATTATTGATTGCATGGGAGGAGTGAATGAGAGAGCAGGGTCCAGTTGAACCCCAAAACAAAGGGCCTGGGAGGTGAGTGTGATGATGGCATTGTCAACAGTTAGAGATATATATGTGTGGAGCTCAGACTGTTGTAGAGGGTGGGAAGCTCAGTCTTTGACATGTTAAGTTTGCGTTAATGTAAAGATATAATTTTTTATTAATTTTAAAGGGACTCTAAAGTGATAGCCCTTTAAAAGTATGAACTGTATCTAGCTTAATGACAACCTGTTAGCCTAATTATATAACATTTTCATGTATTCCTATTTTTTTATCTCTATCTTCATCCCATCCCTGAGAACTGCGTGATGTTATCAGGCAGCAAGCTGTGAATCTCTTTATTGCAGCTTCTAAAGCAAACAGAACGCTTAGCAGGGTCCTACTGATCATATGGTCATGTGGTGCTGACTCTTGCACTATAAGTGCAATATCACCTCTTGGTTCCTACCCACCTCATTCAATGATACCCTCTAAGGGATAGGAAGAGTGAGGGAGGTCAATATTGCAACATAGCTATAAAAACTGGAGAGATTAAAAGAATACTTATAATCTATAAAACTGCTAGATGCAATGTATACTATACTTGTTTTACCAGTACATGGAACATGTCTTCCTCACCCTCCCGCTTTGATTTCTCCTTTAGCTGCTCTTATAGGACCACTTTAGTTCAAAACAAAATATGCATATTTGTGACATATGTAACTTAAAACATTAACCGCTATGTAAACTATGAACATAAAAGGATTTTTTTTTTTAAATCATAATTTCTGAACACTGTTTATATATAGAATGTTCCATTTTGTCTGAATAGAACACTTCTATGAAGGTGGTATGATTACATTTAACAACCATCTCAGGGAGGGGTTGGAGGGGGAAGAGGTGGACCCTATTTTCACACTCCTTACGATAAAAAAGTAGCCTGCAACTATAACTGCAAGGTTTGTATCTGCAAAACTGAAAGCACCTTTCACATACATGAATCTTCACCAAGGCATCTTGGAAGCTTCCAGGTACCACAAGAGACAAAAATTGTTTTACTAATCAAAATTTTGGTTTATAATTTTTCCCCCCTGCCTAATTATATTTGCACATTACCTTTTGCAAAACAGCTGCTTTCAAGCTGAGCATGCATGTTTAAAAGACCACTGCGGTCATGTTTTCTATATATTCTTTTGCACAATTATGATAATAGGCAAAGTGTTTTTCAGAAAGCAACAATTAAACAGTCTTGACATGTTGCATATGCTATATTATTTACAACCTCAGGAAGTTGATCCACAGAAATCAAAATTATGACTCAATAGAAGCATAATTGAATACAAAAGGTATTAAATTAGTTGTGTTCTTTTATTTTATTGTATTTTTTTTTTACAAGCAGAAAAAATCTTTAGGGAATAGAGCCCATTAGTGCATAACACTCTTAAATATATATAGCAAAAAAGAGTGGGCAATAGTAAAATGTTGAACTTTATTAGTTAGATGAAGACACCGACGATTAAAAACTTTAAAAAGGGAAAGGATAAAAACAAACTGTACAAATTCCTTTGGACAGAAAGAACTGCAAACCTAAAGACCACTGGACAAATGTCACTCATTAAGTGGGGTTTTAAGCAGTATTATAAATGAGAAACAGAGAGTGACTGGGTACAGGCTTGAAGTACTATACAAAAAAGGGTGTATATCGTTAAAGTAATAGGCCAGACCTTCCTATATCCACTTGTGCTATAAGAATATATCTCCCCAGTGAAGGTGTGTAACCTAGTATATCATAAACTAGGAAAATATAAATAGCGTGGTAGTATGCTTCTAAAAAAAAATCTGCAGTTTGGCTCTTAAATCACCAAGTACTTCATTGCCTCTTATTAAAGTGCAGTGCCCCAGTTATTTGAGTGGTATAAGTATAATAAAGCCATTCAAACGATTTGGCTCTTAGATGTCCAGATATTGCATTTCCTCTTATTAGAGTATAACACCACAACTATTTTAGTGGTGTAAGTATAATTTGAGCCATTCCAGGCAAGCTCACTCTCTGTATACTTGTATAAAGTGTATCAGCGTCTCCCTGCGCTGGGGAAATTCGCGCTGTCTAGTTGCGTCATGCGTGATGACGTCACGTTACGCTAGCCTACGTCCTTTTTTCTCATTTATAATACTGCTTAAAACCCCACTTAATGAGTGACATTTGTCCAGTGGTCTTTAGGTTTGCAGTTGTTTCTGTCCAAAGGAATTTGTACAGTTTGTTTTTATCCTTTCCCTTTTTAAAGTTTTTAATCGTCGGTGTCTTCATCTAACTAATAAAGTTCAACATTTTACTATTGCCCACTCTTTTTTGCTATATATTTTTTTTTTACATTTAAAAAAAAAAAATTGCCCATTTTCAGGTGCAGTTTTTGAAAATAATCTTGTACCAAACTAATGATATCATTAAAAGGGACATGGACGGTTTCTGGATTCCACAAGGAATATAATATACCTATGTATGTCCAGATTAATAACCTAAAATCTGAGCAATCGGATTAGTCGAATTAGATTGCTCAGGTTGATGGACCTACAAATCTGAGTAATCTGATTGGTCCAATTAGACCAAAAAATAATATTGAGCAGGGTGACATTTAAAAAAAAAAAACATTCTGAATGGCTGGAATATGATGAACATCTATTTCAGACAATACCAATGCTTATAAAATTGTTTTTAAGCCGTAAAAAAGACTGCAATGGCCATTTGTGGCAGAGGAGGAGGGAGAGGGGGAAAGAGAGGGAGAGAGAGAAGAGACGAGAGAGGAGAGAGAAGAGAGGAGAGAGAGAGAGAGAGGACCCCCATTGCACTTCAACGGTTCATTTTAGATTACAGTGGCTGTCTATATAATCCAATATTGTAGTTATCAGGATAATGATTATACCATTGGGGGTCTGTATAGACCCCTGTGGTAGTTGGGGGGTTAATAAAGGTACCATGGGGGTCTGAGGAGCAGTGAATATGTGTGTAGCATTACTGAAAAAATCTCCCGCAGATGAAATTACATATAAAAATAATTTACTTGGCTCGAATTGAATGATGCTCTGATTCGATACATAAAGGTAATGGAGCTTACCTAGGCTGCAAGTAACTAATGAATGTTTTTAAAAGAGAGCTAGCCTCCAAATCAAGCAACAAATTGTGTTCCATTTCTGTCATTGACATATAGAATTCTGAAGTGTCTATCAAGATACAGCTCTAAACTGTTGCAATTACATTCATGTGTATGTGTTTGTCATAAGCTAATATATAAAGTTCTTAGAGCAATAAAGTACAAGTGCTATAACTGTTACATTTATAAGTGAACTACCATAAATGTCATCCTTCATAAAGAAGAGAGTATTTTTATTTGAAACATCTGCTTCAACTGCTGAACAATTTATATTGTTCATGAATGAAAGTTACTCTTTCTTTAAATGACTGAAACCAAAAAAGTTAATCTCTCTAAATGCCTCATGGTGCATGCTTATAGAAGACATATGACGAAGAACTTGCAGCGGTAAACATAAAGCTGCTTTTCGGTTCCAGTCTGTGGAACACTTAGATGGAAATGATTGAGCCACTAAATAACCGACTCATGATTAATGAGAGGTACCCATAAGGCAGGAGTGGATTAAAATATCTAACTCTTATCAGCCAGTAAGATTTTTTTAGGGGCCAAGCAGGTTGTTTCAAGGAGCTTGGAAAGAAAGCATTTAAAAAGCTACATTATACGTTGGAATTAATATTTAGGAACTAGACATACTAATTTTAAGAGTCCTGCTTATTAGATATGGTGAGTACAACTTCTATCACAATTACACTGAGGAAGAACAAATTCATTTAGTTAAAACATGTTTACAAAAAAATGCCTAAAGAGTCCCATTAAATTGCCACATGCTTCTGTAACAAAAGTAGCTTAGAAACGCCGATATAGAATGGGGAATACTGCACTTTAAATTACAGGGAAAGTGACAAAAGACATTAGAATTCATTGCACAACAGTCTCAAGCTCGCAAGTCTACAATCAAAATTTGTCATTTCCGTTTTATATCTATCTCGGGAATCTAGGAGTTAATATATATCAGGCCACCCACATGGACAAGAACATTTCCTTCATTCATTTTTATTATTTTGTACATTGCAGGATTGTGAGTCTGATCGCATATGGGACCTCTAAAAGCGAATTGATTGACGTGTAACCTTCATGTTTTACTGATGTAATGACGACGGTCTCACTTTCTATTGGCTGTTTCTAAATGGGTAGTTATTGTCACAACCTACAATGATGATGGAGTATAGAGGATCCTAGCCCTCTTATCTCCTGTAGGTTTTAGACCTAAGATTTGGGTGACTCAGACCAATGGACCGTCTTTGCGGATACAAGAGCATAAGTCCCAGCTTTTGGTAGTGTGCGCTGGGAACCCTGGAAGGAAGTCAGAAACGATCTCCTCTGCCAGCATATGCCCTTGGGTCAATAATACACCTGCACACAAAGTCTTGATGAAAATTATGAACAACTTCTTTATTTTTACACAAGTATTTAAACACCTCACAAAAACAGTACAGGGAGTGGCTACCCCTTTGTCCAACCCTTATCTTCCTCTTGGCCAATGGGGTAATCTCCAGAGTAACTTGATTACCTCTAGCCAATGGACTAGAGGTAAGCTCTGGGAACTTCCAGACCCCTCCCCTGGGCCGCCAACTAGGTGTGGCTAACAGAGTCATTTGGATGCTGGCAGTCAAGAGAGACACATCTCTTTGCTATGGCCCAGGCCCCTGGATCTGGGCTAGGGAAACCCCAGAGGCCCCCTGGATAGATGGTGCCCCTATGTCTATTGGGACCCTATTGTTCCTGACTTAAGTATGTGTACTTAAAGGATTAACCTTGGTGGCCAGCTGGGGTCCTTCTCCTGTTGCAAGATGTATGTGGCAATGTATCCAGCATGACTACCCCATACTATCATATACATATATGTACATATTCCACACACTGTCAGTCTATTTAAGTACAAGCGTAAAAGCGCACCCCACATAAAACCACCTAATGTCCTCATAGTATATGGGATTGGGGCAGGGTTTCCACATCAATCCATCTCATGCATTATGATGCCTTTTATTGATGGTGATGGGAACCCTGCTCATTTCCTTAGACAATAATCATAATAATATAACAGTATAACCGTATAACAGTATAACAGGGTGTCTGGGAGCCCCAAACCTTTTGTTCTTCCCCATGGCAACAGCATGTGGAAGATAACCCAGCCCAAAATGGCCACTGCTGCCAGTCACAAAATGGCCCCAGCATAGTTCACACCAAATCCAATATGGCCACTGGCTGATTCATGACAGTTATGGCCTTGCTTAATTGATCGTGATACAGACAATAGGGAATAATTTCTAATAATATGACAACTTTTATTTAATATAGGGAACAACGACGAATAAAAACTATTACAATTTACAATTGAAAAACAAAAGCACTGATTTGCTCCTTTGGCAGGAAAAATTCTTAGCTTTTAATGCCTGTACCACATATTGTCTGGGCTAGTCAGCCTCCTATTAATTTCAAAGCTACTTAATATGAGTACACATATTTGGGCATATACAGGATAAACTGCAGTACTGGAGACAAAAGTCAATACACAACCCCACTTCCTAATTCCTTACACTAGGAATTAGGTGGGTCTATACTTGTCTTTATGTACCACTATAGATTACTGAGACAAAATCTAATATATCTCTAGATCTTGTTACTTGAATACTGGAAAGAGGTAGTCATGAGAGAGTATGCAGCAAACGTTTTCTGGTGGCCAGTCTATGGCTTCTTTAAGGGTATAGAACTTATATAGTGCATATTCAGTCTATCTCCGTTTACCAGACGGGTTTGGTGACACTTAATCCTGCAACACTTAATCCCGCGACAGTTAATGCCTGACACTTAATCCCCCGACAGATAATCCCATTGACACTTAATCTGCCGACACTTAATCCCTCCCGCGGAGAAGAAAGAAATAAGAAAAAAACAAAACAAATGTATTTAACGCAATTCACGAAAAGGTAATCAGAAATCTGCAGGTTAAATGTAAAGTAAAATAGAGAACTATAAATTTAAAAAGTTAAATGTATAAACTGAAATTGTTTGCGATATTAGCCTATCTGTGAGTATATAATGTGTCAGCGGGATGAAGTATCGGGGGATTAAGTGTCAATGGGATTATCTGTCGCGGGATTAAGAGTCAGGCATTAACTGTCGTGGGATTAAATGTCGCGGGATTAAGTGTCCGTACACCACCAGACGTTATATAACTTTGATCCTCTTAAGAAAACCTTTTCTATAGACTGCAATCTAATAGAATATCTTTAGACCCACTCAAAATGCATTATTATCTGACCAAAATGGCCTATTTCTGCAAGACTCAGGACGCTACTTTCCCTGTCAACTCCACTTCCTGATTCGCGCTCATGTGTCTCAAGCGTGCGTCATACGTAATGACGCACATTCTAACCTACGCCTGACGTGTTTCGACGTCCTAGATGTCTTTGAATCAGCCCTTTATAGTATTCTTGTCGTCATGGGAACCACATTCTATGCTTACAACACGGATTAGCCATAGGAGGAAAAACAAATTGGAAAACATATGGATCAAAATCTAATACCATAATTTATTATATATCAAAAATATGCCAACTATTGATTCAATGAATACTGTTGTGAACTTGATCAACATTGCAGAATATGGAATACAACAAATTGTTCCCAAGCCTCAAGTCTAGATAGATACTAACAAAATCTAAATGTCAGCCTTCTGTGATAATAGGTCAACATGCCTTATAATATAAAAAAAAAAATATATATATATATATACCATTTAAAGAGTGGGCAGTGTTAGAATAAACCCATAGTAGACCCCCAATAAGTTTAACATTGATGTTCCCTAAAAAAGGGTAAACAAATATTGGCCCATAGCTATATTCATATATATAATTTGTACAGTGTGAAGTAACTGAAATTAAGATTCAAGTGTGTATAATATAGGTCCTTAACAAGGAATCATAATGAATGTTCATATATTAGAAAAATACATGTACATTCATGTGCACTTATGGTAATTACAATAAGGTGGTGTTTTAGTCTAAAAGTAAAATATAAAGTGATATTAATAATTCTGTAATAAAATGTATCCATTGTGTGTAATTAATAAACAGAGCAAGATACTATCAATCTACTAAAGTACATTTATTTATTAAACTGTATACCAGTTAAACAATAAAGAATGTCATATGGCATACATAATATATATATAAGGATTAAGGCTAAGCTCAGAAACAGACTTGGAACAAATAACAAACTCCTCAATCCTATTAAGTCTAGCTTAATATACATCCAAGGGCCTATAGGCCCCTTACAACCATGGAAAATAAGATATTTACATTCCATGCATCATGCCTAGGTTCCTTTTCTCAGCATATAATTAATCAGAACATATCTTTCTAATATTCTCATCAACGTTCTTACATGTATTAACCAAAGGTTGCTACATTGAAGTTTCTTGGGGTAATTCATTTGCTCTATCACATATATAGTTGTGAGCATACGAGTTGTTGCTAACGCTTGCGGGCTCGCATAGTGAGCCGCGGCCCTCGCAAAGCGAGGGCCTCAGTTGCTGGCATGGAGCAACTGCGACCCTCGCAAACTTTACGCAACGCAAACAACATACGACACACGTTACCACCCATTACGACCTCGCAAAAAACATCTGCAACTCGTGGACACGAAAAAATGAAAAACACAATAAATACACACAACACATACATAAAAAGCTTACCTACAGCAAGAGGGAGCATCCAGGACCTCAAAAAATGAAGTTACACCTTAATTTAACTCAAAATAAAAGAGTTTAGACACTACAAAATTCTCTAAGCGAGAGAAAAAATGGCCGCCGAACAAAACGAAAACGAGGCTACAGCACTCACAAAACACCACCAGAAACACGCAAAACGCCACAAAACACACACGGATATTCCGCTACAGACGCATACCACACATTAGCCGCCATTTTAGAACAATGCGGAAGTACACATCTACGCTAACGGTTTGGTCTCGCGCACGCACACTATTAGACTGCACACATTCACCACGCTTACACAGCAGCTCCACACCACTAATGCTGCAGCAACATCAAAACAGATTGTTAGCTCTTCAACAGAATGCTTCCTGCATATATTACTTAAAAATAGGTAAAGTATATTAATTTATTAATGTATTGTTTATTTGATTATTATACACCAAACAGCATTAGCTCACTTACAATTTCATTGCCGTCATTTTTTGATGGGCAATTCGCTAGTTTCATATATCTATCATCACTCATGTCCTTTATATTTTATCACACATATCATATGTGTTTCGACAGAAGTGAATCCCATATCCAGGTGGACATCTCAGACTATGTGGGTTGTCTTAATTCTACTCTTATGAATCCCATGTTATCCTTGTTCTTCAACTAATACTCAAATATATCCAGCTAGGTTTAACATTGAATAAATGGAGTGAAGGAAAAACCTTCATTCAGCCCATATGGAACTTGGGCCTTCAATTTATATATCCATTTTGCTTCACATTGAAGAAGCTTTCTTTCCAGATCTCCTTTTCTAGGGCCTGGCTTTATACTATCTATTGCGCAGAATGTAAGCACATTGTAATCATTGTTGTGATATTTAATATGTCTGGCAATGGGTGTATCATAAGAATTATTGATGGCATAAATATGTTCACCCACTCTCCGGCGTAGCTGCCTCGTTTTACCGACATAAATCTTGTTACACAAACAGGTTGCTATATATATTACTCCTGTTCAAATACAATTATAAAATTGATTGATTTCAAAGATTTCTTTTGTTACAGGATATTCCTACTTTTTTGTTGGTTTGATGTACTTACAGAAGCTACACCGCCCACACTTAAAGCAGCCTTTTGGTGGTTGTAACCAAGATTCACATGAGATGTTTTCTTTAAAGTGACCATATCTTTTAAGTTGGTCCCTCCACGATAAGTGATGGTTATCTTAGTTGGCAAAATTGCTTTCAAGTCCTCATCACTCCTCAATAGATGCCAATGTTTTGAAAGTATATCCTTGATTAATAAAGAGTCAAAACTATAGGTCATGATACACCTGGTTATATTCTCTGACTCATTATCACTGGAAGTAACATGTTTCATCTCGATTGAGTTTGGTGCTATCAGGGTTTTCTTCCCAGTTAATAACTCTGCTCTTTTGCTATTTAAGGCATGTTGATAAGCTGATTTCAAGCATCTCTTAGGATATCCTCTATCCCTAAACCTTTGTTTCAATTTATCAGCTTCAATCTGAAACTCCTCATCAGTACTGCAATTTCTCCGAATACGGAGATACTGACCCTTTGGAATACCTCTTTTCAGAGGCTCAAAATGTTGACTCTTCCAGTGCAGTAAGGTATTGGTAGCTGTTTCCTTTCTAAAGGTGGAGGTTGTGATGTTGCCATCTACATATTTATATATTTTTAAGTCAAGGAAGGTAATGAATTCATTATGTATCTCATAGGTAAATTTGAGGCCTAAGAAGTTATTATTGAGATGTTTCATAAATGTCTCAAAATCACTTTTCTGACCTTCCCATATTAGAAAGATGTTGTCTATATAGCGACGCCATACTAGAATCTGATTGGTAAAATCTAGTATGGATTCAGTGAATACCCATTTCTCTTCCCACCACCCTAAGAAAATATTAGCATAGCTGAGGGCACAAGGTGTGCCCATAGCTGTCCCTTTGCATTGGTGTATCCATTGGTCATTAAAAATGAAATAATTATGTGTCAGTACATAATCTAGCAGAGTTATCAGGAATTCATTCATTGGGGCATAATCTTGCCCCCTCATTTGCAGGGAGTATCTTAGTGCCTCCATCCCATATTCATGGGGAATACTGCTGTAGAGTTCCTCTACATCAATACTGGCCAAAAAAAGTGTTGTGGTACACTTAGGTCCTCTAGTTGATTAAGCATGTCCGTGGTGTCCTTCACATATGAAAGTATACTCACCACTATATCTCTCAAATGATAGTCAAGAAATTGACTACAGTTGTGGGACAAGTTATCCATGCCTGATACAATGGGCCTTCCTGGAATGGGTCTGCTCTTCTGGTGCACCTTAGGTAAGGCATAAAAGGCGGACATGACTGGGAACTTTGGCAACAAGAAGTTATGGGTTTGATCATTTATGATTCCCTCTGTTTTTGCTTTATCTAAGATATATTTTAATACCTTCCTGTATTCCACAGTTGGATTTTTTGGGATCACCTCATATGTACTAGTGTCAAGTAAAATAGTGTTACACATTTCCCTATATTCTTTGTTGCCCATTACCACAATATTCCCACCTTTATCTGCTGATTTGATTTGAATGTCTTTATTCGCTCCAAGTTCTTTCAATGCTATATATTCATCTTTTGTAAGATTGTATTCTTTATTCAGTTGTTTATAATCGATCTGCTCTATTTCTTGTGTAACTTGTTGGAGAAATATCCATATGTTGGAATAATCCCTTAATTGAGGTGTAAACACACTCTTATTTTTCCACAATTTAATTTAGTTTTTTCTTCATCTTGTTGTTCATTTCTTTCTAATAAGGATATCAGTGCTTTTAAAGCATCAATGTCCTCCTTCCCCACTCCCAGGTGAAGATATTCTCTTTGGCTCTTGTTCATATAAAATTTCTGTAGGAACAACTTTCTAGCAAACAGATATGCATCCTTGATGTGAGTAAAGCAATCTGTTTTGGAAGTGGGAACAAACAATAAGCCCTTCTTAAGGACTGAAATAGGGTTCTCATTCAAAACAAAGTTAGACAGATTGACTATTAACTGATCATCCTGATTACTGTCTGTAACGGATCTACTGGCACCCCGACCGGGTACCTCCGTTGATGGACGCGTCCTAGCTTGCGCCGAGGCCTACAAGCACCGCACCGGACACCAAAACCACCACAGACTCCAAGGATAGTACATCAGGAACCAGCGTTCAGTAGTTACAGCTCAAGGGAGTATGCAGAAGCATAGCAATCCCCAGTATGATAGCGATCCCCTCAAATAACGAGATGAGACTACGTTTTGAAGGGTCAAGTAGAACTATCTTTTAATGACAGGGAATCTCCTTTTATGCAATGTTGCCCTCTGAAGGGCTACACCCACATAATTATCACAACAGCCAATTATCTACATGGTTCAACCCCCACGTCTCCTCCCCTCAGATAACAGGTAACACAATTAAAACAGACACAATTTTAACCACATTCTGGATGTACCCCAAATACAGGGGGTACACCTTTAAGTCCCGCACCATTCAATAGCTCTCACCCAGGGGAACAACATATACAAAAAAGGCATGAATCAGACCAGGGGTTCAAAAGTTAGTAAAAGTATGTTTTTACACATAACACACAGACATTGCACATATCCCCCATACAATACACATATAGGACAATAGGTGAGTCACACATCCCTGGCAACTTGGATACAATCAGACATTAATTAGATCATTCTTTGTTCTTATCAGAGAATGAAAACACTTTAGAAAATGCAAGGATCCTTTACAACTTTCTTATCTCTTGAATCTCTGTAACAGGATTATCTATTAGCCTAGGTCTGCAAACGTCTGGCTAATATTCTGAGCCAATATATTCTGTAGAACATCAACCAACATATATATAGTAGGATCATATTTTAACCATAATAATCATAAAACAGTTTAAAACAGTGATGGGTTCCGCTACACACCTCCCCCGTGACCATAAGCCGGCATACACGGTCTGATCCCAACGGATCGGCCTGGGGATGTCCGGACAAAAGTATTTGTTGGTCAATTCTCTAGTTTGACAACCCATCAGCATTACTGCAATTCACCATTACTCATATTTCCCACATCCCCAGATAGCTGGGATCTGAGCGCACAAAACCACCGAATAGCGCTCAGATCCTCTTCACACAGTTCAATTGCCATGTAGCTAAAGTCTTTCCCATAGTCTTTCATTATATGAATGGGCTTCATGGCACAGTTATCTGGGGTATCATGGTTCACACAGGGCAAGTACAGAATGACCCCCCTGTATGTAAAGGGCCAGAATGAGTGACTTACACTCTGGTATGGCCGAACACTGGTTCCAAAGGGCAATATGTACCAGGGCCATAGTCGCAGGGCAGGAGGCTGGCAAACAGTCCTCTCCAAGCCAAAGTGGCGAAGGGCACTTCGTCACACATCTCTCCTTTGGGGGGAAGTCTAACCAGGTACCTGGATATTTTGCTGTGGTGATGGGGCAACACGCTGAGGGGACTTGAGGGGCAGAGGCCAGCGGCACTCTGCCCCGCTGTCAGCTCTTCTGCTGGGGTACTTGGGACATATTCCGGCTCAGTAGCCAGGGAAACGTGGGGGTCAGTGGGGGTTAACATTTCCTCTGTTAACCCTGGGGCCACATTAGAAGTTAGATGGGGAGGGGAATTTGTACTTACCCCCTCCTCCGGTTGTCCCAGTGACGGTAGTTGGGGATCTGGACAAGCTGTGGGCGCAGAGACCACGGTCCCATCTGCGCTGTCTGGGAGATTGGTGTCTCCCCTGGTTAGGGTAAACTGTCGCTGGGGGGGAACGACGACACCTTCTGCCCCCTGTGTTTCACACTGCCGCTGGGGGGGAAGGACGACACCTTTGGCCCCCTGGGGTACCCACTGCCGCTGTGGAGGAAGGTCGACACCTTCTGCTCCCTGGGGTACACACTGCCGCTTGGGGGGAAGGACGACACCTTCTGCCCCCTGGGGTTCACTCTGCCGCTGGGAAGGAAGGACGGCCCCTTCTGCTCCCTGGGGTACACACTGCCGCTGGGGAGGAAGGACGACACCTTCGGCCCCCTGGGGTACACACTGCTGCTGGGGAGGAAGGACGACACCTTCAGCTCCCTGGGGTACACACTGCCACTGGGGAGGAAGGACGACACCTTCAGCTCCCTGGGGTACACACTGCCGCTGGGGAGGAAGGACGACACCTTCGGCTCCCTGGGGAACACACTGCCGCTGGGGAGGAAGGACGACACCTTCGGCTCCCTGGGGTACACACTGCCGCTGGGGGGGAAGAACGACACCTTCGGCCCCCTGGGGTACACACTGCTGCTGGGGAGGAAGGACGACACCTTCAGCTCCCTGGGGTACACACTGTCGCTGGGGAGGAAGGACGACACCTTCAGCTCCCTGGGGTATACCCTGTCGCTGGGGAGGAAGGACGACACCTTCTGCCCCCTGGGGTTCACACTGCCGCTGGGGGGGAAGGACGACACCTTCTGCCCCCTGGGGTTCACACTGCCGCTGGGGGGGAAGGACAACACCTTCTGCCCCCTGGGGTTCACACTGCCGCTGGGGGGCAAGGACGACACCTTCTGCCCCCTGGGGTTCACACTGCCGCTGGGGGGGAGGGACGACACCTTCTGCCCCCTGGGGTTCACACTGACACTGGGGGGGAAGGACGACACCTTCTGCCCCCTGTAGGGCCGGTAGAGAGACCTCGGTCCCATCTCTACCTGCCATCTGGAGGTCATCCCAGGACCAGTCAATGAAGTCTGGTTCTGCTTGTCGAGTAGGTTGGGGCTGCACGAAGCTGAGCAGGTATTGGTAGTCCTGCTCCAGCTCCCACTCTCTCGTTACCAGGTGGGTCATGTCTTTGCTCACCTCACCTTCGTCATCCCAGACATACATGCCCATCCGGTAGTCGTAGATGTCCCAAAACCTAGACCCCTCCGTGCTGCCAAAATCAATATCGTCCTCCAAGGCATCCCATAATAAACCCGGGCCATCATAATCGTCTCCCTCCGGTAAGTCGTGTTCAGACGTCCAGGGGGTAAGTCGAACGGTATGCCACCAGAGGGCCTGGTATGCGTTGTCTAGCCAGAGCTCTCGCCATACCAGGGTCTCTAGTCTTGTCACCCACTCATCCAGGGGCTGCTCTCCCAATAGATACATCCGCATCGCCACACGCTTCTGTAGCCGCTGCTCATCACTGGGGAGACTTTCACCTCGCCGCCATTGGGCATCTTCCAGGGCATCATACCAGAGTTCCTTTCTGTCTGCATCCCTGTAGTCCGCGGCCGCCTCCTCCTCCTCATCATGAAACGCTGTCTGAAAACTAGCCGGTTCCATCCTGCTGTAGCCAGGGGCGCTGTACGGATACTAGCGTTGCCCTCAATTTGTAACTCCAAACGTTACCGGTGTCTCCGTGCTGCTTTTCCTCTTACTAGGACGCCATCCCACCACTGCCAGCCAATGTAACGGATCTACTGGCACCCCGACCGGGTACCTCCGTTGATGGACGCGTCCTAGCTTGCGCCGAGGCCTACAAGCACCGCACCGGACACCAAAACCACCACAGACTCCAAGGATAGTACATCAGGAACCAGCGTTCAGTAGTTACAGCTCAAGGGAGTATGCAGAAGCATAGCAATCCCCAGTATGATAGCGATCCCCTCAAATAACGAGATGAGACTACGTTTTGAAGGGTCAAGTAGAACTATCTTTTAATGACAGGGAATCTCCTTTTATGCAATGTTGCCCTCTGAAGGGCTACACCCACATAATTATCACAACAGCCAATTATCTACATGGTTCAACCCCCACGTCTCCTCCCCTCAGATAACAGGTAACACAATTAAAACAGACACAATTTTAACCACATTCTGGATGTACCCCAAATACAGGGGGTACACCTTTAAGTCCCGCACCATTCAATAGCTCTCACCCAGGGGAACAACATATACAAAAAAGGCATGAATCAGACCAGGGGTTCAAAAGTTAGTAAAAGTATGTTTTTACACATAACACACAGACATTGCACATATCCCCCATACAATACACATATAGGACAATAGGTGAGTCACACATCCCTGGCAACTTGGATACAATCAGACATTAATTAGATCATTCTTTGTTCTTATCAGAGAATGAAAACACTTTAGAAAATGCAAGGATCCTTTACAACTTTCTTATCTCTTGAATCTTTGTAACAGGATTATCTATTAGCCTAGGTCTGCAAACGTCTGGCTAATATTCTGAGCCAATATATTCTGTAGAACATCAACCAACATATATATAGTAGGATCATATTTTAACCATAATAATCATAAAACAGTTTAAAACAGTGATGGGTTCCGCTACACTGTCTTTTTTTAGTGCTAATGATTCTGATTTTTCCTTCTTGATCTTGTTCTGGAAAGTGACCCTTCTCTAAAAAAGGTTTGTTCTGAAATCTAGTGGATGTTCTAGTGTATGGCCCAGTTCTTGTATCATATCTACCTCTACTTTGGGACATATTCGGTCCTATTTGTAAAATATGTGAGGCTATATCTTCCCTATAAGAGGAACTGATGTCTGAGGAGGGGGGTCATAGACCCCTGGGGAGTCTTTGATAGATATTTCCAGTTTTAAAATAATTTTGATCCCTCCAAAATGTCCTTTGTTTGCGTTATTTTAGTTATTTTTTGAATTTATCTATATTAATGTTTAATTTTATACAGAAACCCTCATATTCTGTTGTTTCTTTATATTTCTCAAACTCCTGTTGGTTAGCAATCACCTTCTGTTTTACCAGTTCAAGATTATTTATTATTATTATTGTCTTTATTTATATTGCGCCAACATATTCCGTAGCGCTGTACAGTGGTATTGTACAAGGCAAAAAACAAACTTAACACCTTATAAAGAATGGAGGGCCCTGTTTTTGAGCATATAATCAAATGCACATAGTGCTTGTTTCCAAGACACGAGCACACAATTGAAAACTCGCAAACTTACAATCTAAGGGCCTCATTCTATTAGCGGCCGCAGCCGTTGCGGGGCCGCAAGGACCGGCCGCAAGCTATTCGGCTATTCTATTCCCTTACGGCCGGAGGCTCCGGCAGGCTTGCGGCCGGTGCCTTGCTATCTCTTGCGGCCGCTCGCGCCAGAGGAAAGCCTTTGATCTAAAACGGCCGCAAGAGTTTCGGCCGTAAGAAATTCCTATTTGCAATTCAATTGCTCCGGGAAACCTCTCTGCAAGGCTAAAAACGAGCCGCTGCTTACTTGCAGGAAAGAGGTCCCGCTAGCACCAATTAAGCACATAAAATAGCTCAAATAAAGCCATCCTGCACTTTGAGAAGACTATAAAGGGATTTTAGGTGTTAGAAAAAATAGCACATAATTATCCTATACTCAAATCCGTAAAATATTTTATTTTTAATATCCGTAAAATATCCATGTAAAAAGTCCAGAGTGCTTGGAGCACCTCAGACCCGCCCACGCCGCAGACGGAAAATAAACAGTTAATTTGAACTTGGGTTTGGGCTGATGTGCAAGCTTGAGAGTGGGTTACTTTTAATCCTCATGTCCCCCAATATGATCCCTAGCATTTACAGAGCTGTACAGTGCAGGCTTGAATTTATTTTTGCGTTTTTAGATTTCACAGCTTACGGCCGGTTTCAAGATATGCGGCCGGCCGTAAGAGGAGATCCTTGCGGGGCCGTATAATAGAATCGCGAGTTAACAGAACCCCCACAAGGAATCGCAGCCTTACGGCCGATTTACGGCCGGTAATAGAATGTGGCCCTAAGGGTTTAGGTGTGATACAAGAGGGTGACAACTACAAAATGGCAATGTGATTGCAATTTGTTTAGTCAATTGGAGGGGTCTGTGTGTTGTACTGTAGAGTGTGGGTGGGAGTGTTATTATGCTGTGGAGTGTGCAGTTGTAATTATAAAGGCTGAAGGTGATATGATTTTTTAAATAGGTGTGTTTTTAGTAATTTTGTAAAGTTTTTGAGGCAGGAAGTTAATCTAATGGAGCGAGGCAAGGAGTTCCAAATAGTAGGGGCTGTACGAGAAAAGTCCTAAAGACGGGAGTGAGAGGAGGTGATGAGAGAGGAGGAAAGAAGAAGGTCGTTAGCAGAACGAAGGGGGCGGTTGGGAGAGTATTTTGTTCTGTTTCTATAAGTAAGGACATCAGTTCATATGAGCACTTCAATAAGATATCTTTCCATTTGGTTAAGAATACTTCATTTGTTAAATTTGTAGCTGGAATGGTATTAACTCTTAAGCCTCTAGAAATGATTTTATTTTTGAGGTAGTTTTGTAGACTGCTCATTTCCCATCCACTTCTAACTTGTTTCTTAGTGGTTTTTAGTAACTCCACAAAGAACATTTTTTATGTCCTTATTGTCAGTTAACATTTGCTGTGTGTTTGGCTGAAAACTGGCTACAGCTTCCTGTTGTAGTTGTACAATGTCCATATTTCCTATAACTAATTGTGCCATTATCCTGGCAATTCAATCCGAAGCAAAGTAGTGTATCAAATTCATATTTATTCTTTATCTCTCTCTCCCAGAGGTGGATTTAACCACTTATTCAACACAATATAGTACAATCTAGGGAGTTAGTTTCCCGTGAGTGTTAACCACTCCATCAATCATTATAAAGACAATAGGGAATAATTTCTAATAATATGACAACTTTAATTTAATATAGGTTAACAGCGACAAATAAAAACTATTCAAATTTACAGTTTAAAAACAAAAGCACTGATTTGCTCCTTTGGCAGGAAAAAATCTGAGCATTTAATGCCTGTACCACAAAAAGTCTGGGCTAGTCATCCTCCTATTAATTTCAAAGCTACTTAATATGAGTACACATATTTGGGCATATACAGGATGAACTGCAGTACTGGAGACAAAAGTCAATACACAACCCCACTTCCTAATTCCTTACACTAGGAATTAGGTGGGTCTATACTTGTCTTTATGTACCACTATAATTGATCGTGATCACGCTCTGAAATGCTACATATGATTGCATGATTTACGGTTTTGTCTTTCGGCCCTTAACTTGTGGGCTTGTTCAATTGAATCGCTCTGTAAATATAGCAAATTTCAAGACCGCAGACATACGGCTTGTATAACGTAATCTGCGGGCTTGCAATTGAATGAGGCGCTTAATGTAGAGCAAGCACCAACAGGATCCTGGAGGGATCAAAAATACACTTGAGAAAGTTATGCGTGTGAGAAGGGCATCTACATTTCCGGAGAGTTAAGTTGCATTGAATAATTTAAGGTATCCGCTTCTGGGCCAGTGAGGGGATGGCATGTGGTGTCAATTTCAATTGTATCCTATTATCAAACAAAAGTCCTGAACTTCTGCCTGTTTCCTTCTTCCACTGATAATTACAAACAAACACATACACATCATCCAGCTGTCAGGAAGTGATGTAACCAACTGGATTCCTATACTTATAAACAGAGTTTTTCAAAATTCATATTTTCCTAATTATGTTTTATGCCCATGGCTTATCAGTTGCTAATATTGTTATTTTGGTACATACTTGACAAAGATGTGTCTTTTATGGTAATTTAAGTAATTTTGATTGGCCCTCTTGAGCGAAGGTAGAGGTGTTCTCAAACTCTGGCCTGTGGCTGAGTCATAGCATGACTGGGGACCACATAAACAGAGGAATTGTGAAGTAGTTACATTGCAATACAATAGGATCTAGAACAGTGTTGTTTAAATTAGTCATCAGGGGTAAATACAACAAAGTATGGGAAAAATATTTATGTATGTACAATTTATTGGGTGCTTAAACCTTACAACGACGATTTAAAAAGTTAAAACCAGGGGTAACTGGGCAAAATAAAAACAATGCCATCAGTCTGGGCCAAAGAATCCAAGTCAATAGGATATTCAATATCTCATATATTAAAGGCTTAAATAAGGAGGATTCTAAGGTTCAAGTGCTCTGTGCAGCATCCACAACTTTTATTATTAAAGAATGGTGATTGTATGTTTTAAGGCATTGTTTTTATTTTCCCCAGTTACCCCTGGTTTTAACTTTTTAAATCGTTGTTGTAAGGTATAAGTACCCAATAAATTGTACATACATAAATATTTTCTCCCATACTTTGTTGTATAACACTACTGAGATATGGTAAAGAGTGGAAAACACTCATGGGATTTGACAATCCGAATATACCTCTATGTAATATTATCTAGCAATATTCTTGTACCAACATAGGCAAGTGATATATAAAAGAAGATATTCTGAAAATGAGGCCTGGTTCTGGTGCCGAAAGAGTAACAATGGCCAAGCCTTGTCTCAAATAGCATAGGAGTGTAAAAGGAGTGACAAGTGGAAGCACCAGATGTTGAGGAGCATAAGCTACTAATATGATAGAAGATATTGTTCTAAGTTTCTTTCTAAATTTAAACTATGATGTCCATCACTATATGCATGGCTCTGTAGGGATGGTGTAAAAAGCCAGAACAGAATGGGCCAGAACAGGCCTTTTAAAATAGAAACTGATGCTAATATCTCTGCAATTTGTTAATCTTGAGAACAATATTTCAGAACCAAAATCCATTCAATATTATACTTTAGAAAACCCTTTAAATCAAGAGATCTCTTCAAGAAAATTGGGGATCTCCTAGGCACCTTTCATGCCAAAGTGGGCGTGATAAAAAAGCAAAAATGTTAGGGACTTCACAGAAGCAGATCAGATAAAGAATAGGTGGCAGGAATACACTGAATATCTATACAGGAAGGATCTTAGCAGCAGTGATGATCTCAATAGTTTGTCCAATGAGTTAGAGCCAGACATCTTGGAGAGTGAAGTGAGATGGGCCCTAGGATGTCTTGCTGATAATAAGGCTGCAGGAGGTGATGGAGTCCCAGTTATACTATTCAAAATTCTACAGAATGATGCTGTGAAAGTGTTGCGTGCCTTATGCCAACAAATATGGGAAACTCAACAATGGCCAATAGACCGAAGAAGGCCAGTCTACATCCCAATCCCAAAAAATGTAATACGCTTCATGAATTCCACAGAAACTTGTTTTCAAGCACCCTTTCTGGGCCAGAATACAATATTTTGTCAAATAAGCCAGAATGTCTCCTTCCCTGATAGCCAGATATACAAAACCTCACAAATATACATGACTATGTGAGATTCATGTAATAAGCTTCAAAACTTCCACAGAAACTTGTTTCAAGAACCCGTTCTGGGCCAGTATACAATACAGTGGTACCTTGGTACTTGTCGTTAATTCAGTATCTTTGCCAAGAAAACCATATGGATGCAGCACTCGAGGCACACGGACAGATGTGCCTGGAGTGCTGCAACAACAACAACATTTACCCTTAATGGCGTCATACAACTCAATTATACTGTGATTAAACTGAATAGTGTGTGGCATTGTTTCAACTGATTCTAAACTGCGGTTACAGTGATTCTTAGCCTAAAGTGCATGTTAATCAGGACAACTTGGAGCACATCACTGTAAACTTCTCCTAAAAATGTAGCGAAAGTATTTTTTAATTTTTAAAATAGAATTTTTACAGAAAAAAAAATCATAAATGAAGTGTCTGTTTACATGAGACTCTGACATTCCCTCAGACAGAGTCACAACAAGAGAGCAGAAACAGAAAGAGATTTAACCCTTCACAAATTCATCTGAGCAGAAGAGAAAGGACTGCTGGAATCAGTTAGAGTATAGTTGGTGGTTACCTTCTCCTCCTGAATTCCTGTAGTTCAGTGAAAAACTATAAATCTTGTATTCACTGAGTCTACACCGCTCAGTGTCGGCAGATGTTGTTAATCATGACTGTGTTTGTAAACAAACCTAAGACCTTGTATTTTTTATCTGTTATTAGTGTTATAAAAAACAATAGATCATTTTAACATAGAATAATGCGCTCTGTCACATCACGAAGAGCACTTATAGTGATGTAAATGGCCCTCTAAGTAAGAGGATTACGGTCAAGGAGGCCCAGGGGGTCATGGTTGGTGGGTTCAGGTTTGGGGGGGTGTAAGCCCTACACTACAAAAAAGTTACATACCACCCTCCCCCTCAGAGGAGGGCCCTGGTGCTTTGCACCGCCTCATTATTTGTAAAATACACTGCAGTCTCACAAAGAAACCAGAATGTTTGACTATTCTACTGGCAGAGTTTTATGAACAAAAAGACACAGCAGTGCTTATATAACTCTAACGCCCTTAGTATAGATATACTTATTCCCTATATTAAATCTCCTGTTACCCAGCCCTTAGTAGCTCAGCTCATGAAGTGCCTAGGTTATTTGTAGACAAAATAATAATAATAAAAAAACGTTTTGTTTTTATCCTCAATGCAAAAAAGCTCAATATAAGCCCAAACTCTGTATAATGTGTGGCGTCACAACCAGTTCCTCACCTGTGTATACACTGACCGGCAGCTGGTAACTAATGGAAACCAACAAGTGAGAGGAGGGTCAGTTACCAAGCACCGCCCACCTGTCAATCACTGATAAGGACCGCCCATGGGTTCTACTGCAGTCTAATTACCATAAACCGTTATTTTTTTTAAACGCAGAAATTACAAACTAGCGGCGTGTTCATTATACATGTAAGTAATGCTGATAGTGGCTCGTTTGTACTACAGGCCATATATCCATCTCTTATTTGGCATCATTCAGCTTCAACCCTCCTCTACCACACTCACTGCCTCTACAGACTTGGTTCACTTAAGGTGGAATTAAACAGTTGTAGCTCAGTGAATGAGGACACCCAAATATAATAATGTGCTAGAAAAGGAGAATGAAGCCTAAAGATGGGTCTATTAGAATGTGATCATATATTCTACGATTACAGAAGCGCACTTAGTTTCACAAGACATATAAATATACTCATGAACCTGGTAGGACATTGCTTACATACATGCACTACTTGCATGTTTTGGACAGATAGATCTGCGTCTCTATCTAGCTGTCTTTGTCGATATCTATACATCTATCTATAGGGTCTCTTTCTTACAATTAAACGAATTTAGAGAATTCAATAACTTGTTTTACTTTTGTTTGTTCAGTTCATTACTAAAAGCCTCAGTTGTGCTTTTCCACCTTAAGTGAACAAAGATAGTGATTGGCTGTGACGACCAGGGGCGGATTCGAACAGACAGAGAGGTGTGTAGTATCCGATACTTCACATACATGCACGAGACAGCCTTGTCGAACTGTACCCTGGTAGTTTTAGTACGTCTGCTCAGCATACTGAAACAAATCGGCGAGCAGGACTACAACTCCCATCATCCTCTTGCACAGCGCCCCCTGTCATTGAGTTGAGTCGTGCTGGAAGGTGTCATTGAGTAGCACTGTAGTGCAGTGTTGAGGCCTGTACTACTGGTCCATGGCCCAGTTTATAACTTTGTGTTCACATAGCAGTGGATTTTATGCAAATTTGTGAAATCTCCAGAGAATCTAAGCCTATTAACTGTTGTAGTCTGTACCTAGTGCTCCATGATTTACAGCTGCATTGTATAGTGACAGTGTGTGCAGGATGCTGCCCTCCTGCCTCTGGAGAGCCCTGTTTTGCAGGCACATGGTGCTGAGATCCCCTTATAAATTACTTGCACTGTCCTGCCAAAGCAAAGCTGCAGCTGGCACCCTGGTGGGCTCCATGCAAAGGGGTGGCATACCCCAAACCCCTCTGTGTATCCTGCTCACCACAAAGCAATCCATATACACAAGCAGGTGTGTGCTGCAGGTAAAAGATACCAAGCACCACAACAAACGTGTGTCTGTGCAAACCAGGAGTGATGGGGCCCCCCAGACTGCTACTCAGAAAGGTATTTGGTGGTTTGTGGGTGTCATGATATTAAGGGAGGGAGGGGAGGTGTACCTGGTTATTGTGTCATGTGGTCTGTGACATTAGAAATGTAAATATGTCACTTATTATGCATTTAAAGAGCATATTGCAGGCATTACACAAGATTATTTTTATGAAAATATACTGTGTTTTAGAAAATGCATATTACAGGGATTGTCCCCCCCCCCCCCCCAATATTTGTTTTCTTCCATTATTCTTGTTGGGTTTTATTCATTCAGTCATGTCCAACTCTCCGTGACCCTAGTTGCTAAGAGATGGTCACTGATTGACTACTATAAGATACTGAACAGCAAGTTCAGCTAAAATGGGCAGAAGCAAGCAGGATGAAAAAACAGAGCTTTTAAGCACTTCTTAATAATAGTACATCAAAGGAAATAGATTCATAGATATACCGTATATACTAGGAACTTGTCCGTCAAAAATGACGGGAATCAAATTGTAAGGCTGGCAATGCTGTTTGCCACACAATGTGAGGCTTTTCTCTGAGCACCTTTGGCGCTCATTGCAAGCCTCTCCCGCCTACTGTACGGACCGCTCGTTGCAGGTTTTGTTAACCTACAAGTTTTGTGCTTGGGAATGCCATGTGTCTCTTTCCACCATCTCCCCCCGTCCCTTCCCTGTGTGTCTGCTGAATGTTTGCGTGTTACGCGCTGAAGGCCGTTGTTTTTATTTTCAAAGACCTGCGTGCCTTGCATTGTTGGTGTAAGTGTTACTCTATCTTCACTGTTGTGTATTTTCTAAGTCCCGCGTGCCATTTATTTCCTCGCTTAGCCGATTTTACTTTGACGAAAAATGTCAAATGTGGCTCAAAAACTCTTGCAACCTCACTCCCTTTCCGACTCTCCCCCTATGCTGTGTGTGAGTGTGGTATTATTTTTGTTAAAACCCTTTCGGGTTTTTAGAGTTAATCGATTGGCTCGCAGTTGCGACCCTCGCTGCCTAAGTCCCGCAGTGCAATGATCGTCATCATTGTAGCTGAAGTCCCACATGCTTTAATGGCTCGCCTCGTCTTGCGAGTCTCGCAGGCGGACCTCGTATCGCGACGGCCGCAAGTGCGTGACCAACCGCAAACGTCGCCAACATCGCAAGATCCACAACTATATACGTGATACCTTGTGACATCCAGGAACCTTCATTATCCCTTTCAAACAAAATTGAAACAATATTTACCTGTGTAAAATATTGTAAGTAAATATTGCAAGTATGACCCAAACTAACAATAATAGCGGCTATGTAATCCATGGGTATTTGGAAAGTCTGTTTGCTTATGAGTACAGGAATCCATTTTGTGCTGGTTAAATCACTTCTCAGAGCTGAATCATGAGGGTGTTTGTGTGGCTATCAGTGAAAGGAGAGATGGGGAGGAGAGAACAGAGAGTCATTGTACAGATAATTAGATAAGACTGCCATTCACAGCACCCACACCCTCTCTCACGCACCGAAGATGACCCCTTGCATCATTCACTGCAGCAATAGCTCTCCAGAAATGTAAGTTCCCCTCTCACACACGCGACTTCCTGCTTAAAGGGATAGTAAGCTCATAGAACTTGCTCTGCTGCATCTGGCAGAGCAAGTTATGTTATAATCAAAAAAACATTGTCGGTTTATGTTATTGATTTGTTTATTTTTCACTTTATTGTTTTTATATTTGTTTACTCAAACTTACACACACAATAAATGAGGAGAAGCTAACATATAGAAACATATCTTTTTATTTATGTTCAAATACTTTGTTATAATGTTTTTATGATTGCTCCTTACTTTAGACAACATTTGTCCCTTCAGAAAGAGAGAGGAAAATGGCTGCCAAGCAAGGCAGATCACCCTCTATCCATGATGTCACTATAGTGCTGAGCACACCCCCCCCCCCCCCCCCTGTCAATCTAATTAATTCTCATAGGGCCTCATTCTATTATCGGCCGTAGGAGATGCAGGGCCGCAGGGACCGGCCGCAGGCTATTTGCCTATTCTATTCCCTTCCGGCAGGCTTGCGGCCGGCGCCCTGTTATCCCTTGCGGCCGCACGCGCAGCAGGAAAGCCTTTGATCTTAAACAGCCGCAAGAGTTTCGGCCGCAAGAAAGCCACGGTTTCTATTCTATTGCTATGGGAACCCTCTCGGCAAGGCTAAAACCGAGCCGCAGCTTACTTGCACATAATAAAGCCATCCTGCACTCTGATGAGACTATAAAGGGAATTGTAGGTGTTAGCATTCATAGCACAACATTCCCCTACACTCAAATCTGAAAATAATTTTTATTTTAATTCATGTCAAATATCCGTGGACAAAGTCCCGAGGGCTTGGAGCACCTCAGACCCGCCAACGCTGCGGGACGGAAAATAAACCATTAATGAAATAGCGGATTTGGGCTGATGTGCAAGCTTGAGAGGGTGTTATTATTAATCCTCATGTCCCCCATTATAATGCCTATCACTTTACAGTGCCATCTTGAATTTATATTTGCATTTAAAGTTTTCAGACCTTGCGGCCGGTTGCATGATATGCGGCCGGCCGTAAGGGGGATATCCTTGCAGCGCCGTCCATTTGAATTGCAAGGTAAAGGTAGCTCTACACGGGGCCGTAAGACGGCCGCAAGGAATCGCAGCTTTGTGGCCGATAATAGAATGAGGCCCATAGAGTTTAATGGAGACACACCCCTGCGACCTGGTTGGTTGAAGTAGTTTAGGAGGAAGAACAGAACTCTGTGTGAGCTGTGAAGGGCGGGGGGAGGGACTTTAAACAGCCTGAAAATCATACATTTCTGTAAAACTGATTCCTCAATGAAAAATGGACAGATTTCAAAAATTAAAAATGTATTTCAACTTACCTATATCTATAATATGGTGTGGTCCAATATGTGCTAAATTTACTATCACTTTTATTTTTTGTGCTGTGACCCTTTTTAAAGAATCACTGTGGTCATACATACAAAATATTTGGAAGAACTGTATTTAAAATGTGCCAACCGTTTTTAAGAAAATTGGTGCCAGCAGTAAAGAATATTTTTTTATAAAGATAATGCAAATCCTATATTTATTTATTTTGGTTTCTGAATACATTTGCCCATTATTACATTTAGTTATTCTAAAGGCCATAGGGCCTCATTCTATTAGCGGCCGCAGCCGTTGCGGGGCCGCAAGGACCGGCCGCAAGCTATTCTGCTATTCTATTCCCTTACGGCCGGAGGCTCCGGCAGGCTTGCGGCCGGTGCCTTGCTATCTCTTGCGGCCGCTCGCGCCGGAGGAAAGCCTTTGATCTAAAACGGCCGCAAGAGATTTGCAATTCAATTGCTCCGGGAAACCTCTCTGCAAGGCTAAAAACGAGCCGCAGCTTACTTGCAGGAAAGAGGTCCCGCTAGCACCAATTAAGCACATAAAATAGCTCAAATAAAGCCATCCTGCACTTTGCGAAGACTATAAAGGAATTTTAGGTGTTAGAAAAAATAGCACATAATTATCCTGTACTCAAATCCGTAAAATATTTGATTTTTAATATCCGTAAAATATCCATGTAAAAAGTCCAGAGTGCTTGGAGCACCTCAGACCCGCCCACGCCGCAGCCGGAAAATAAACAGTTAATTTAAACTTGGGTTTGGGCTGATGTGCAAGCTTGAGAGTGGGTTTCTTTTAATCCTCATGTCCCCCAATAATATCCCTAGCATTTACAGAGCTGTACATTGTAGGCTTGAATTTATTTTTGCGTTTTTATATTTCTGAGATTACGGCCGGTTCCAAGATATGCGGCCGGCCGTAAAAGGAGATCCTTGCGGGGCCGTATAATAGAATCGCGAGTTAACTGAACCCCCGCAAGGAATCGCAGCCTTACGGCCGATTATAGAATGAGGCCCATAGTAATTAAAACTGACCGCAGTGGTACTTTAACCACTCCAGATTTCCCTTCATCCGGTAAAACATTATAATGCCATTTGGACCATTTAGATTCATTTCTGCTTTGCTATTGTACTATTTATCGACTCTTATGGTTTAATAGAAATATAAAGTGCACAATTATTATTTAACATGTCCTATGCTTGACCAGAATCAAAATATAAAATGAGCTTTGAAATCAAGCATTAGATCTTGTTCTAAGCGTCGTCATTTTTTAATGGGTTTGCATTGAAAGCATGTTTTCTGAAGTCTAGTAAACATACTGTTTTTTTGTATAGCAGAGATGTATAGTGGCAGTATTTTGTATTTGGATCAACTGTTGTATTAAAGGACCACTGCAGTTTAAGAAAGAAGACACTTGTTTGTCAAGTCTGTACAAAATCAACAATATTATCATCTGTGTAAGCCATGGGTATAAAGCATATTTTGGGAACATCTGAGTTTTTCAAAATTTTGTTTTATGAGTATAGGAAAACATTTTGTGTTTGTAACATCACTTCCTCAGACTGAATCAAGAGGTTGTTTGTTTTGGCTATCAGTGGAGAAAGAGGGAACAGAGAGCAATTGTAATTGGATAAGACTAAAATGGACACATCTCCCATCCTCTCTCACTGGCCTAGTAGCAGGCCCTTGCATCATTCACTGCAACAACAGCTCTCCAGAAACCTAAATGCCCATATCTCACACATACAGCAACGACCAATGTGTCATGGATCTCTCCAGGGTCATGAAGAGGCATAAAAAATGTTTCTAATTAAGAACTTAATGTATGGCTTTTTCCTGCTTAATTATACTCTTAGCCAGACTCAAAGTTTTCCGACAAATATTTTTTTTTTCATTGTGCGCTGGTCCTTTAATGAATGGGGAGAAAGTTTAAACATGCTTTTTCCAATAAATGGTAAACATATATGTGTACAGTATACCATTTCCAGCTTGTTTTCAACATAGATTTTAAGCTTTGATATCATGTTTAGCCCCATTATATACCAACATACAGCCTTATTAAATTGTAATTCGGCAAATTCTAAAGGGCTCTATATAAGCACAGAGCATATATTTTTTACAGAAGTTTTTAGTTGGTGAACTTCTATCCAAAAGCAAGGTCTTCACGAACTAAAAACTTTTGTAAAAAAAATATGCTGTGTGCTTATATAGAGCCCTTTAGAATTTGCTGAATTGCAATTTAATAAGGCTGCTAGTATCTATCCCTCTTTGCCTGCGCATTTCTGCACAGAGGGCGCTGTGAATTTTCAGGCACCATCAAGTACCAGGGAAGGCAAAGAACTATTCTCCCCTCCGACGTGGCGCCACTCGGCGGTTCTGAGTCGACAGTAAGGCCATCACTATGATCGGCGCGGGCACTCGGGCCTCGGGGGCGCCTCTCATAGCTCAAGGCCTCTTCTGTCTGCTCGCCTTATATGCTAAAATCGGCAGCGCCATCTGTTGGCCGTAGGCGGAACTGCAGCTGTCAGATTTTGCGATGGTGAAGAGGGAAAGGACCCCAATATATATTTGGCTAATTAATATTTTATTTATCCTAAGAACTACATTGTTTGTTTGTGAGTGACCTCACTGAGGCATGTGAATTTGGGGTGGCATGTGGCCCTCTTTTTCAGTGTCAATACATTGAGGCCCACACCCTCCTATAGTGGGACCCTCAATCTTCCTTTTCATCAAAGTGCTTTAATGGGACTCTGTAATCCCAACAGGAAGTTGATTTAATTTTAAAAAATAGCTAGACACTGTAAAAGCAGTTTGTCTTTACATTGAACCAGTTCTGAAGTATTTAGACTTGACTTACGTGGGAGAGGGGTCTAACTGCCAGATAAGCTTGGAGGTCTTTATTTTGGCTATTACAGAAACAGACAAGCATCCTGTAATCCTAATTAGCACATCAAAGCCGCTAATTAATGTGTGGTCTGCTAATTTCCTTTCAAATGCAGCAACAACAACATGACATTTTCCAGGACTGAGCCCCTTTACGAAAACATTTTTCATGCTCTTTAACAATAACCTAAAAAAACAAATTGATTGACAGTTTCTTCCAAAAAAATTATTACTTTAGTGGTCATACAATCCTCAGGCCTGCTGTCCATTGATCTGCTGCCACTCTTGGCCACAGTCTTGGTCATTTGGAAAATCCAGCCCAGGAGCTGGGGCAAGGAATAGGGCTACGGAAAACTTAAGCGATAATAGCTAAAGGAAACATTTGCTTCATGATACCCGCTTATTATCATCAAAACTAGCTACTTGCCCGTCTAAAATGACGGGAATAAAATGTTAAGGCTGGCAATGCTGTCTGTCACCCAATGTGAGCACCTTCGACTCATTGCGAGTCTCTCCTCCTCCTGTCTACTTCCTCCCTTGTGTCTCATGAGGGGGAAGGAGGGAGGAGACACATGGGATCGGATGAATGGTGCTCATCAAGGCCTCTACGAGCAGGTACTGGGGAGTGATGCGAGGTCGGGGGCCTCGATGAGCACCTCTGGTGCTCATCCTGACCCCCCCCCCCCACTTGTGTCTTTCACAGGGAGAAATATCCTGTAGTATATCAGTCTGGTCTCACTCACTGGAGTGAACCAGACCCGAAATACCAGGCAATTCTACCCTGAACAGGATCACTCAGAGTGGGTCATCCTTTCCATACAACTAACCTATTAAGGTTCGTTCCCTGATTGAGCACCTCTCACTTTGTTGTTTTTTTACCTTTTTTTTATAGTTATAGCAGAATTTGTTTTTCGAAACTTGTTTCTAAAGTATATTGAAATTAAATGCCACATATTGTACATGTACTTCCATTATCAATGTCAGTATTGTTCTAAATGGCCCCTGTAATCAGCGATGAGCGCAATAGGCGCTCATTGATGAGAGCCTCGCATGTCAAGCTGTTAAACCACTACAAAGTGCGGGGCTTAGCCGAAAAACACTTCATAAACGCGGGATCGCCTTGCCTTGCAAGCGGGTCACATCCGTGGGACTTAGAAAAAAAAGATAGGAGACGCAAAAAATTACGAGATTAGCGGCTAAACGACAAAAAACAATAAAAACACAAGAAATACACCCCAAAATTACAAAAACATCACAGACAGCATGGGGCAACAGCCTGTGCGTCTGTGAGTGAGCTGGAGCGCAAATTTAACTCTAAACGATTTTCGCCACTCGAAAATCGCCTAAGCAAGGGGAAAAAAGTGGCCACCGATTTAAAAAAAATAAAATAATAATAATAATTAAAACGAGGCTGCACGACCATGGACAGCGCAAAACGCTGCCAAACGCGTAGCACTTTACACATCACACCACGACCTACAAAATACACTATTACAAAAGCCGGAAAATGCTCACGAGACGCGTAACACATTAATAACATTACGACTATACAATGGCACTTTACAAAATAAACCAACGTCTTTAGCTCGCGCACGCAGCCTATTTAGAATGCACACTTCAAACATTCATTACACTTTATAAGCAGGGCACCAACACTCACAATGTATATTCTATGCAGACGCAAATACAAACAGATTGTTAGCTCTTCAGCCTATTGCTCGCTGCATATATCAATTATAAATAATTAATGTATATAAATTAATTTAAGAAATCATTCATTATTACTTAACTACCTATACATAGAAATATATATCTCTCTCAGAGGACCAAAAGTACACCACAGGAGAGACTCGCAATGAGCGCCGAAGGTCCTCACACTTCAAAACGGTTTACATTAAGTGTCAAACAGCATTCCCATGCTTTGAAATTTTATTGCCCCGTCATTTTTGACGGGCAAGTCGCTAGTTTCTAATAAACAATTATGCAATACACTTGATTTTTTTTTTTTTCATTTTTATTAATTTTGTTTGTGGACCACCCAAGCAAAGCACCCAGACAAGCTTTGGCATAGTTGCAATAGAGTGTGGCAGCAGTAATGTTGCCCTTTCACAGTATAGGACCTTTAATTGCCATTTTACTTACCATTACTGATTTGCGCACCCACACCCATTTGAGTGTCATGAATGTACAGTTCCAACAAAACAACTTTGCACTGATGAGTCTCATATAGGATCAAAGTTTCTGTGAGTGGATTTTTGGCACTGCATTCATTTAGTCTTCCAATTTGTCTAAAAGAGTGGTGCATGTGCTGCAGCAGTGGCGGAATTAGTGAATGGAGGACCCTTTTGCAAAATAGGTTTGGAGCCCCTTTGCAACTTATTTACACAAGATAGTTTGCCTGTAGAGATCAATACAAAGCCAAAAAACAAATGTAGGTGGTGAGATTACCCTTGAGTGTCAGATCACCTTTCCCTAAACGCATTTCTGCCTCTCTCAACACATTGTGCCACATACCTTGTTGTGGGCCCCAGTACTTTGCACCAGCAGTAGCTCTGCCACTGTGCTGTAGGCTCTAGGATCCTTTTATGTATGTTCACTTGTATAGACCCATCTACGTTTATACAACTGAGCACACAGCAGTTCTATATGGACACTGACATTGTTTATGGAGCCCCAGCATCATAGAACCTTCATAAGGCTTAAGAGTATCATGCGAGTAAATGTGTCCATACATTTTGTAAAGCAGGCTTTGTCTTGTGTTCCCTTCTCATTTATACAAATGCATATTTTAAAGTACCACTGTATGATAAAAGTTTTGTCTATTTAAAAAAAAATAGGAGTCTAAGAACATAATTAAGTAGGACAATTGTCAAAAAGTTAGCTTTCAGTTAGAAAAAAATGTAATGTCTGTACTGGTTCACGGAGGCATCTTTAATGTTTTGGTGAAGATTGAAGATTGCATGCATTAGAGGAGCATTTCGATTTCTGCAGGACAGGGTTTGCTATTGTTGCAAGCTACCATCCTCTGGGCATGTGTGATAGAAAGGAGTGTGTATCAGATTCCAAATGCCAAGTGATAAATAAACCACTCTCTTTCATAACTCCTTCCATACTCTGCTTGCATTATAGATAATGTAACCACAGTCCCACAAGCTTTAATATGATAATAGGCGTTCAGATCAGACTCAATGGAGATTTTTGATACATAAACACAGTTTAAAAATATGATTCACTCTAAATATGCTTTATGTTCACGACTCACAATGTTACATCACATACTTCTACTACACATGCTTCTAATGTTACATCACATACTTGCGTGTGCCAAAAAGCTAGTTATTCATTAATTTTATACTGTTTATAGTTTGCTATGAATGAGAGATGTTCTGTTATAATGTGTAGATGGGTAAACGCGCGTCGGGAGTACAGAGACTCCAGAAAGTGTTACTCCACCATCGCTCTCTCTTCTATTGAATTTGTGAGTGCAGGGCAGTTAGGTATAGAAGAGGGGGCCCATCAGAGGGCTATCTAGAAGGAATCTAGTCTCTCCGCTCATTGACCGACAGCAATTGCCTCTACTAAGTACGATTCCCACTCATCCCTTGAGCCTGTCAGCGCTCGCTACACCCATTATATGCACACGCCGGATTACCAAGCACAGCGCATTGGGCATATCCCCCCTCCCCTCCCCACCCTCCAGCGGTACAAAAGGGTGACATAATTAGGGGGAGGTTAACTTTTCATAAGATTTATTTGCCCTGTTAGTAAGAATCTTTTTGTAGCTAACACTAGTTACTGACCTATGGCTAGTCAGATCTGCACAATATAGGTTTTATTGTAAACAACAGGACTATATACAGGCATCATTATCAAACTTAAAGTAGCTCCAGGGGCAATTTACTAGTTGTCACCAAATAGGAATACTCAAGAGGAGAGGAGCCTCTCTCTTCTTATAGGCAGATTCCTATAATTAAAGTCTACTTACAAAATTTCATCTGGATTGTGATCCTTATATGTGGAGAATCTGGGTCTCGCACTTTTTGTTTTATGTTATTTTGATCCCAAGAAAGTATTCTGACAGCCTGGACGAGTACCAGACATTGATTTCTGTTCTTAGTAGGAGATCAACACACAATGTATTTTGCTAGTAGCAGTTAATATGCTCTTGGGTGTTTTCTATTGTCAAAGTGCAATATGCAAGATTCATTTGCCATTTAGTACCTTGCATTGCAGCTATCTCCCAACTTTTATTTAGCAATATGTTAAATTTGCTGTTTAAAGGTCCAGTTAATTCAGTACAACTTGGAGCACACCACTGTAAAGTTCTTATAAAACCATGTTGAAATAATTTTTGAATTTTTGAAATACGTTCTTTTTTTCCACAGAGAAGTTAATAAATGAAATGACTCTGACTTTCCCCCAGACAAACCTGCTACAGCTGCTCTGTGCTGAGAGCTTAAGCAGAAAAAGAGCAAACCCTTTACAACTTCACATGTGCAGCTAAATGCCTGCTGGAATCAACTAAAAAGTATAGTTGGGGATTAACATCTTCTGCTCAATTCCTGAAGTTCAGGGAAAAACTATAAATCTTTGTCTTCACAAGCCTTCACCTCTCAGTGTCGGTAGATGTTGTTCATTATGGAACAGTCAGGAGTGTGTTTGTAAACAGACCTATGACTTCATTTTTAGCTGTCATAAGTGTAATTTAAAAAAAATAGATCATTTTAACATACAAATTTGTGCTCTTTTACACCATGAAGAGCACTTATTGTGAGGTAAATGGCCCTTTAAGGATGCCGCAAAATGTATAGCTTGTTCCTAGTTTTCTTGTCTGCTTTTGTAATTAAACCACATTGTACTGGCTTGCAATAATATTCAGTATTACCTAAAACTTTGAAGACCTCTCCTGTCAAACAGGAAACCTGTTCAACTAATCAAATTTTTAAGGAATTTTGTTTACTCTTTTTTTCATGAGTTGCTTTCTGTTTATTAGCCAAAAATTATATTTCTGTATCTATGTAGTATCTTCAATATTTAATTTCTGTTTTAAGAATTCAATGGCATTGCTTCCAACTTTGAATCCTTTTTTTTAACTTTAGGATAAAGATTAATATTTTAACAGGCATTTTATTTGGTCAGCAGTAATGATGTTTGCTCATGTTTTGAAATTTAGAGTTTGCAGATGCAAAATGGTTTTTAAAGAAGAATAGCTTTCACAGGCTCTTGTCTGTAAAATTAAGACATCAGTTATGTTTTAATTGTGCACAAGCTGAAGACTTTAAAGCACTTGATTTCCCCAGTTTATTGCATGTAATGGGTGTTCTAGATATCCTAAAACTAAATAGCAGATAAAGATAATTATTATTGGAATGAAGGTATATGAAGAGCTCAAACTTTAAACACTGCCTGATGACTAATTATACTTTTTGCTTTATTGTTTTCAAGCGTTTATTGGAACATTATTATTTTTATTGGTAACAGTCATATTAACGTATTATTGGTAACGTACCTTAAAGGTCTGTGTGTATATACCTTTTTACGTGTGTGTGTGTGTGTGTGTATATATTGGTAATTATATCAACATATTCCGTAGCACTATACGTGGGTTAAGGACAAGTCAAAAACAAACGAGAGAGATTCCATATATGAACAAAACTCCCACTAAACTGACATAACCGGCACTATCCAGCAGTTCAAGACTGCAAAAAAATAAAAACTAACTTTTTTTTCAAATTATTTGTTCTAGGCTTAAATGGCCCAGTTTAGGTGCTAATGCCTATTTAACTGCATTGGGGGGGGGTTGTTTAGACCCATTTTGGGGGGAACTCCCGATTGTAACCAGCAACTATAACTTATGTGGCAATAGGGAGTCCCCGTGGGTGCCAGATAACGGGGAGTTTACTGTGTGTGTATATGTGTGTATATACAGTGCTTTGCAACAGTATTCACCCCCTTTGGCATTGTTTGTGTTCTGTTGCCTCACAACCTTGAATTTAAAATGGATTGTTTGAGGATTTGCATCATTTAATTTACAGAACATGCCCACAACTTTAAAGATGTGTGTTTGTTTTTTTTATTATTGTGAAGCAATCAACAAATAGGACAAAATAACAGAAAAAGTCAATACTTTGTGGAGCCAACTTTTTTCGGCAATCACCGCTCCAAGTCACTTTGGATAAGTCTCTATGAGCTTGCCACATCTTACCACTGGGATTTTTTCCCATTCCTCTTTGCAAAACTGCTCCAGCTCCTTCAAGTTGAATGGTTTGCACTTGTGAACAGCAATCTTTAAGTCTGACCACAGATTTTCTATTGGATTGATGTCTGGGCTTTGTCTAGGCCATTCCAACACATTTACCTGTTTCCCCTTAAACCACTCAAGTGTTGCGTTAGCAGTGTGTTTGGGGTCATTGTCCTGCTAGAAGGTGAACCTCCATCCTAGCCTCAAATCACGCACAGAGTGGTACAGGTTTTGCTCAAGAATACCCCTTTATTTAGCACCATCCATCTTTCCTTCAACTCTGACCAGTTTCCCAGTGCCAGATGCTGAAAAACATCCCCACAGCATGATGCTGCCACCACCATGTTTCACTGCGGGGATGGTGTTCTTTGGGTGATGTGATGTTCAGGGTTTGCGCCAGACTTAGCATTTTCAATGTTGGTCTAATGAGACGAGAGCACCTTCGTCATTACATTTTGGGAGTCTCCCACATGCCTTTTCGCAAACTCAAAACGTGCCATTTTGTTTTTTTTGTTGGAAGTAATGGGTTTCTTCTGGCCGCTCTGTCATAAAGCCCAAGGCTATGGAGAGTATGGCTTTTTGTCATCCTATGTACAAATACTCCAGTCTCTGCTGTGGAAGTCTGCAGCTCCTCCAGGGTTAACTTAGGTCTCTGTGCTGCCTCTTTGATTAATGCCCTCCTTGCCCGGTCCGTGAGTTTTGGTGGGCGGCCGTCTCTTGGCAGGCCTGCCGTTGTGCCATGTTCTTTCCATTTGGTTGTGATAGATTTGATGGTGCTCCTGGGGATTATCAAAGATTTGGATATTTTTTTATAACCTAATCCTGACTTGTACTTCTCAACAACATTGTCCCTTACTTGTTTGGAGAGTTCTCTGGTCTTCATGGCAGTGTTTGGTTAGTGGTGCCTCTTGCTTAAGTATTGCAGCCTCTGGGGCCTTTCAAAAAAGGTGTGTTTATGTAATGACAGATCATGTGGCACTTAGATTGCACACAGGTGGACATCATTTCACTAATTATGTATCTTCTGAAGGTAATTGGTGATGGGCTTCATAACAAAGGGTTGAATACATACACACATGCCAATTTTCTGTTTTCTATTTCTAAAAAATCAAATATTTTTCTCATTTCACTTCCCTAACTTAGACTATTGTGTTCTGATCCATCACATAAAATTCAGATTAACAAAACCTTAAACTTAAGGATGTAATGTAACAAAAAGGAATGATTTCCACATCTGCGGGCTCTCTGGTGGCTGAGGCCAATGTGGGACAGGCAGACTCGACTGCAGTGGTTGCACGGGAAAACGTGTTCTGGTTTGAGTGCAGCAGTGACAAGATTTTTCCCGGTCTCATTGTGTCCTCAAGATGAGCCCTGAGTGTTCTCTATTCTCAGTCTTTTCTCCCTTCTTTTTGTATAGGGTGACGATTGCATCACAAAGGTCCTGGGGTAGTTTGCCTTGCCCCCAGCAGCAAACAAAGAGCTAAAAGCTTAGAGATTAGCGTGAAGTGCTGGGGCCCCATTTTCCAAATCTCTGCTAGGATCCTATCAACTCATGCTGCCTTACCATTCTTTAGCTGCTCAATAGCTTTTACAGTCTCTTCAAGAGCAGAGATTTCATCTAGTTCTGTTTTCATTTGTAGTTGTGGAATGTGACGGAGCACTGAAACTACGCGGTTGGCACAGAATAGAGTCCTAAAGTGGTCAGTCCACCGGTTCAGAATCACTGCTCTGTCTGTAAGGAATGATTGACCATCTGCACTGTGGGCTTTGGACCAGGTGCGAAACGCTGTACACAACCTTCAGGGCTTCATAAAAGCCCCTGTAGTCGCCAACATCTGTGCAATGCTAAATTCTTTCTGTGAGCTTGTTCCACCATTGGTTCTGAATCTCTTGAAGCTTACGTTGAAAGTTGCTGCACATAAGACGGAAGGCTACTTTCCTTTTAGCGCAGGACGGCTGAGTGAGATGCGCTTGATGAGCGGGTCTCTTTTTCAACAGTAATTCATGGCTGTTCTGTTTTTCAGTCAAACCAGTCTTTGTTCTACTTTGTGGAGAACCTTAGGACCTCTTCAGAGGTCTGCAAGATGCTGGTTTTGAGGTGGTTCCATAGAGCATCTGAAGAGGGATCCGTGAAGCATCTGCTATCCTAGTTTTGACTAGGGATTAGCTTGGAAGTTGGCCTTCACTTTAGCTGACTGGAGGTTGCCGATCTAACTTTTTTGTTCTTGTTGGTTTCTTTTGGGGGGGGGGGGGGTTCTTTCCTCATTTGGCTTAGAATTTAATTGTAGACAAAGTTTGCAGCACACCAGGCTGTGCATTACAGTCCAAATACACCTTGTGAGGTAGGTGTGAGCCTTTGTTTCTTTTATGAGTTTCGATCGCATTTAAAGATGCCCATTGAGCGTGGCTAGCCAACTGAGTGAAGTGGACCCCAGCTTTTTTTAGGCCACCTTTTCTAGGCCCCTCTCCATGTGGAGCAAGCAGTGCTGTCCCTAGAGAAGGCTGATTGGGTGCTGCCAAATGATGCCGCCTTCTCCTGGGTCAGTAGCATGCGACCTTTACACCTGAACTGCCTGCATGCAGGATTGAGGCTGCGGCTTCCAGTGACAAATACAGGTATACCCCGCTTAAAGCTACCCCGTTTAGAGCTTATTCACTATAGAGCTGTTTTTCCTGCCAAACACAGTTTTTAATGAAAAAAAACATTATAATGTTGTTTTTGGCTCCCAGATCCCTTTTTACTCTCTGATTTTCTACAGCACTGCCCCACTATAACGCTGTTTGCCTTTGAACACTCTGATTTGCTACAAGAAAACAGGCTCCAGGATGAGCCAGATTTAACATCAATAATGTAAAGTTTATATTTCTGCTAATGTTCAGTTTGTGTTAGTGTTAGGGTTGCTATTTCTTGGAAGTTCATATACAATCTAAAAAGTTTGAATTTCAATTGAAATTGTGTGTTTTTTTTTCATAAGTTCCCCTATCCCTATCTTCCCTATGTTAAACTTCCCCAATTAGAGCTGTTTCACTTAGCACTCCTACTGCTTGGAACCTATCTACAGCGTTAAATGAGGTATAGCTGTATATGTAACCATGCGTGCTAAAATCTTTAATGCATTCACTTAAATGCAGCCATTGTTTTGTTTGCTTACCTGCTTTGTCATTTATGACTGTTGTAAATTGTGTCTCCCTGTGGATCCATTGGGTCCAAATCTAATTTGCACTTTTTGGGAACTATATTGTTATATTACTGAATAAGTATCTTCTCATTATCCAAATGCCCCTTCCATAATACTATTGGAAAAATAATTATACTCCCAAACCACTCTTTACCCCGAAACCCAGAAAAACACACAGCTTTATATTGTTTACATAAAGACAATGAGACCATCCATCCTCCCTCATCACCGGATTCTAAGCTCAAAGACAGGGCCCGACATTCATTGCAATGTGTGACTCTTGAATTTGTTATTGCCTGTAACTTAACTTTATGTATAGCGCTACGGAATATGTTGGCGCTTTACAAATAAACGATGATGATGATGATGATGATGATGATAATAATAATCTATGAACATGGTACAACCCACTAGCAACCAATGAAAGTTTATTTACACACAATATCCAATAAGCAATAACACATGTGATCCGCACTTATCAAGCATATCCTTGGTACAATATGCTAGATGTGCAAAAATACTTATTTCCTATCTTCTGCGCAAAGGGCAAGGACTGACCTTGTATGTATGACTAAAATCAAAATTTGTTTATGCTAAAAAGTTGTTACTGTCCGTAAAACCAACTTATATTATGAGAAGGATTTGTTTACACTTAGAATAAAAATAATTAATTTATAATTGAGAGCAGAATTAACTGTGTATATTTCTCATGGACTGGGTACTGTTTCAGGGCTAAAGTTCACAAGTAGTTACAGCAGGTTATTAAAAAAAAAATGAAGGAGTGTGCCCTTTTTCAGTGTCTCTATCAAATCTTTCAATCATAATTAATTTATGTTTTTCTTTTTTATTGTAGTGAAAGAAGCTGGCAGAGATTTTACCTATTTTATTGTGGTGCTTATTGGAATCGGAGTTACAGGTTGTTAAATTTCTTATATTCACTTACAATATATGTATGATTTTTGTATGTTGTGCTACATCACTTAAGTTGCACTATTTTGTGTATTGCAGGCGGGTTGTTCTATGTTGTGTTTACAGAGCTTTTCTCTTCTTCAAGCCCTAGTAAGATATATGGAGAAGCTTTGGATAAGTGCAGATCTCATCCAGAGGTAAATTAATGAGGGCAAAATCAATAAATGCCATTGTAACCTTGTTCATGCAAGAACTCCTAATTTACTCTTGTATCAAACCGTCACATATATGTACTGTCCACACACACTAACAGATATGGGCTTTCTACACCAAAAAGCCCTACCAATCCAATCTTGATAAATACGTATAAAAAAAAAAAGGACCACGATCTCTAATTGCTGCACACTAGATTATATATTTTTTTATTTTAAATGGAGTGAATGTTATCAAGAATGGGCATCAATAACTAAAAAGTAACTATTATTCATTTGAATTAGTCCACTGATTTTATAAAATGTAATAAATGATATGACGTTGTCTTGAGTTTTTATTTTAAACTGAAACTATCCATCTCTCTAAAATACCAAACCCCATGTAGAAGTTTCTATCTTTCTATTCTGCTTTCCAGATTACTCTTGTATGAATTGTTCTGTTGCTGTTTGGGGTTTATATAACAGATTGATTTTGTATATATTAGTGTTGTTGTTTTGGATATTTAACAAAAAAGCACTACTGTGCAGGATGTGTTTCTCCAAGTAGGGACTTCTTCACTACATTGTAGTTGTTATATCCTTCAACATATGTTTCAGTTGCTATATTGGTCAGGTTTTGGGGCTTTCCTTAATAAGAATTGCAACAGAAGGTTTGAACTCTATTCACATGTTAATAACAGATCTACTCATTTAGCATACATAAGACGTTCTACTTATACAGAACTTTGATAAGAAATTGTAAAAGAGGATATGTAATCACAAATCAGTTGATAAAGTCCATCTTGGATTATTCAGATTAACATGCTGTGTAATACCAGATACATACTCAAACATATGCTTCCTACTCTGGAAGAAGAAAAAAATCAATATTATGTGGATGAAAATGTAGCATACTCCTAGATTTGGAGCATTACAGCAGGGATTTTTTCTGACAGCCAAATGGTGGATGGGATGATGTTAAATGGAGTTACTCTCCTGACTGTTAGAAAAAGATGTTATATTCTTTGTATAACTATTTCATTTACTTATTTACAAAGGTTATAGGTGCTTTCGGTGAGCCCATCAAAGGCTATGGAGAGACAACAAGACGAGGAAGAAGACAACATGTTAGGTGAGCATTGATGTCTAGTGCTTACATGATACTGTGCAAAAAACTAACATGGATACAATTAATTTTTCTAGGTTTTGTCTAAAAAGAAAATTACTTTTCTTTATTAAATGTTGCTTGTAAAATATAATTTATGAGTTCCTTCCCATCCATCATATAAATTGTACATCACTGGTGGCACATTGCCATACAAACTCTAGGTGCTGTTTTACGAAAAGTCTCTGATTAATCAAATAGCCTCATAATTTAGTGCCCAAAATAATCACTTGCATTGAGAGACATTTTGGATGGAGAAGTTGGATGGAAAGGTGCTGCTGTTCAACTTATCGTAACATATCAGACATTGCAAATATGGTATCATTTTAGATTGTATGTATTTTATCACTTGAATGCTAATTTGCAAAAAAAAATGTTTTGCAGTAAAATAAGATTGAAACAGTCAGTCATCCTTTTTGATCCTTTCACAAAAAAAATGTATATTAATGAGAGATGATAGCATTTAATTATTAAGTCCCATTATTTTCTGTTCCGACTATAATGCTTCAGGGTCTTATCCCTAATCAAATGCAATTATCTTTTATTAACATATAATTCAACCTCGTTGTGGATCAGAAAGGCTGGATGACAGCTCATAATGGCAATTTCAATATTTTTAAAGGTCCACTTTACTGCAATTACAAGTAAAGTTTTGTTGGCCATATACAATTAAAACAGTTTGCCTTTTTAAAATAAAGAAAAGTTGGTATTTTTTCTTACTTCTTGACTGTTACTTTTCCTTTCAAGCCGAGCCACTTAAAAAATAAAATAAAAGGCTGACCAGTCAGACTTTGGTTCAGAAGGAGCATAGTAAATGGAGGCAGGGCTATGATGGTGCATGCACTGTCACTGGGCAGGGCTTATGTGGGAGAAGCAAGCAGGTTACAACACAGCTTTTGCCTTTCTAGGCCATGGGACAAAGTCTGGGTAAGTGACATAATGTTCCGGCCTGCTCCCAAGTTGAGGCTTTGTGCAGGATAAAAAAAAGAACTGCAAACAATACTACATACAGTTGAAAATTTCAAAATAATTTTTCCAGACAGACAACCCCCCTAACCTGAAACAGCTGATAGAGCTGCCTTCACCACCACAACAGGAGATATCTCTCTGTGCCTGCTAAAGAGACAAACGAGATGTTCTACCTGTGCATACGTACATAGCATGAATTAGTTGCCATTGTGAAAAAGAACTATGAACGTTAGATTTTAAGCCCAAAGACAGGACATTTTTTTACAATGTGTTCATTTTTATATTTTACCTAGTACTTAACCACTGTATAGCGCTGCAAAAAATGTTTGCAAATAAAGGATAATAATTATAATTTGTGTGAAATGTCCAAAGTTTATGTAGGTGAAACGGAACAATCACTACGTTATTAACTTGCACAGATTAAATATTAACAAGAGACCAGAAACTCCAAAATGGACTACATCACTGATATGAGTCAAAAATAGACACAGCCTCAAACATACAAGTCACAATATTGGTGGGGAACTTTCAGACACAGTAATACAGAAAGATTTGAGGAATTAGACATATGAGGAACTTTGGCTCTTTGACTCATGGCTTAAATGGTGACAAGGAATTCCTCACATTAGTCCATGTCATCTGTAAAGACTTTATTAGTAGTAATTGGTGAATTACAGCCTGTCAATAGGCCATCCAAATAAGTATTGGTGAAAAAACAACGTTGATTAAAAGAATTTAAAAATTTTTTAAAAACCCTTTGAAAACTGGTTCCTCTATCACTAATATATATATATATATATATATATATATATATATATATATATATATATATATATATATATATCTATCTATCTATCTATGGGATTTTTTTATAGCTCTTGAATCAGTGAGCAATTGCCCCTTTATACACTCTGAGAAATTATCTTTGTAACCACACTCTAAGAATACTATATAACAGAGTGGCAATAGTGGTTACAAGAGTCATTGAAGGAACCAGTTTTCACAGTGTTTTTAAAAAAAAATTAAATTCTTTTAATCGACGTTGTTTTTTCACCAATAAAAATTCTCTAATATTATATGATTATGATTAACCCAATGTTGTCCTCACATTTGAATTTGTAGTGTCAAGCAGTAATGGGTTTAATTCCCTAAGATATTACTTGTCTATTCATCCAAATAAGTAAAATTATTTATTTCAACCCAGACTGATCAAAGGAGATGTGTTGTTTGTCTTATCTTATTTACACCATCACTGTGTATTCACTCTGTTTGTCTCTGTCACTGTTCCCTCTAAGCTGTGCGCATGTGCGCACACACAAGTCATGAGACAAACGCACACAAAAAAAATGGAGTGCACACAGAAATTTCTTAATTCCTATAGGGTTATATTTCATTTTAGTTTTCCAATGAACGTTTTCCATACAGGGAGAAAAAGATGTCCATTGATACTAGTAATTGGTTTACGCAGGAAGAAATCAAAAAGAGGGAAAAAATAAATGTTAATAAAGCCACCAGGTCATGATGGAATACCTCCAAGCGTACTGAGGGAACTGGGCTTTGTAATAGCTAAACCATTATATCTAGTTTTTCAAGATTCATTCAACACAGGGTCTCTGCCTTTCTCCATTTATCTGGTAGAGGTGATACCTATATTTAAGAAGGGAGCAAGAACAAATCCAGGAAATTATAGACCAGTGAGCCTCACTTCTGTACTGTGAAAGCTTTTAGAATGGTTAATAAGGGAAAATATACAAGAACATGTCTATTTAAACAAGATTATAAGTAGGAGTCTACATGGATTTATGAAGAATAGGTCATGTCAAACAAACCTAATTAGTTTCTATGAAGAGGTTAGTAGGAACTTGGATCAAGGCAACTCAGTGGATGTAGTCTTTTTGGATTTTGCAAAGGCTTTAGATACAGTGCAGAATGGGACACTACGGAGCAAACTAAGAGATACAGGAATTGCAGTAAATATCTGCTCATGGATTGAGAGCTGGCTAAAAGACAGTAAGCAAAGAGTTGTTGTAAATGGAACATACTCCGTTTGGACTAATGTGGTAAGTGGGGTTCCTCAGGGCTCAGTATTAGGTCCTCTTCTTTTTTTAACATATATCTATTAATGACTTAGAAGTAGGATTGAAAAGTAGTGTCTCTATTTCTGCTGATGACACAAAGTTGTGCAAGGTAATTAAATCAGATAATGATGTACTTTCCCTCCAAAGGGATTTGCATAAATTAGAGAAATGGGTGACTCAATGGCAGCTGAGATTTAATATGAATACTAGCGAATTGCCCGTCAAAAAATTACGGCAATAGAATTGTAAGTCAAGGAATGGTGTTTGGCACACAAATGAAGTGTTTTGGTTGTTTGAGTAGTTTTTGCACTGATTGCGAGCCTCATGTTGAACGCCTTTGTCGCTCATCGTGTGGCTGATAATTTATCATTTCATTTATTTAGTAATTAATCAATATACCTTACCTATTTGTAATCAATATATGCAGCAAGCAATGTACTCAAGAGCTAACAATCTGTTTTGATATTCCTGCTGCATCCAATGTAGATTTGCAGTGTTGTTGAGGTATAAGTGTCAGCAGTGTGTAGTGTAAATAGGCTGCGTGCGCGAGGGAAGCCGTTTGCGCATTCTGTAAGTTAGTATTGTAAAATGGCGGCGAATGTGTATGTTGTACCCGTGTTTGGATGATTTAGCTTCCTTGCTAATGGTGTATGGTGTAGGTCGTACGGGTTTTAGTAAAAGTCGTCAGAGCTTGTCGGTGTTTTGCGGCTTTAGGGGTCGTATAGCCTTGTTTTTGCTTTTTTCGGCTTAGAGGATCTTCGAGTGTCTAAACTTTTGTAATTGTACTGAAATCGAGGTGTAACCTGTCTTCCAGATGTCCTGGGTGTCCCCCCTTGCTGTAGTTAAGGTTTTTATTTATTTTTGTGTGTATTTTGTGTTTTTTTTTTTTTTATGTTTTCAGCTGTGTGTGGGTTGTGCGTTAAGGTCGTATTTTTGAGAGTCCGTAATGGATTTTTTCTAAGTCCCGGGGCTCTTAATTTTTTTGTGTAAGTCTGTACTTAGTCATTGTGTGTTTTTGTCCGCATTTGCGGTCTGCAGTGAGTTTTCGGCTCATTGCAGCCGACGTTGGAGCCTCCACCTCCGCAAATACGGCCTCTCGCTTCGCGAGGGTCCGTGTTTTCAGTCCGAAAGTGGTACAGGGTCATAGGGATGAACGCTTACGGCGCTTATCCCCACAGCGCAAGGAGCGTCTTTGGTGCTCCTTACCTGGCCGCTTCGCAAGGGCAGCAGTTTGCCCATTGCATTGGCAACAGGTTTTGCCAAGCCCGCCTGCTGACAACTATATAGGTGATGGAGCAAATCTAGGGGTATCAGATATTGAAAGGGATTTGGGAGTTCTTGTGGACAACCACCTAGGTAACAGTGCTCAATGCCAAGCAGCGTCTGCAAAGGCAAGTAAAATATTAGCATGTATTAAAAAGGGTATAGAAGCAAGGGAAGCAAATATTATTCTGCCACTATACAAATCCTTAGTACGTCCTCATTTGGAATATGGAGTACAATTTGGGGCACCACTACATAAAAAGGAAATTTTAGAGCTGGAAAAAGTACAGAGAAGGGCAAAAAAACTAATAATGGGAATGGAGGGGCTAGCTCCACTCCCAGTTAGAAAATGTATTATAGCATGACAATAAATAGCATAATGAAAAATTATAAATCCAATAAAAAATTTATATTATTTTGAATAATAGAAAAATATTATAAATCCAATGAAGGCATAAATTGGAATAATATAATGAAAGACTATTTGGAGTATTTTTATGAATCTTGTATTCTCAGAGAATATGAATATATAACATTGTTGCCAACATACATAACTAGCTAATATACGTGCAATATATCTATAAAATGTATATGAAAGTGTGTGGTGTGCCTATGATATAAAAGAATATAATGTATTAATTTAATATGTAACTTATGAAAAATAAAGGTAAAGTGCTAAGTTCAATGAATTAGAATCATAAGTAAGTAAAGTCATGTAAGTTCAATAAATATCAAATAAAGTGCTACAGTGAATATATTACAATGGAAGCTAAAGTGGTAACACTTTGTCATACAGACATAAATTTAAGTATGAATAAATAATTAAAAATGAAAACAATGGAAAAAAAAGGGATATATATATATATATATATATATATATATATATATATATATATATATATATATATAATTACATACAGTTTAGTGTGGATTAAATGAGTGCATAGCCCCATAAAAACAAATCTTAATAATGTATGTGACAATATAATGTCGTGAAAACTCAAATTCACTGTTGATTTCCGTAGCATAAATAAATTAAAATTAATGAAGGAATGCCCTTTTACAAAAATGCATTATTGGAGTATCCTTCATTTAATCCATTAGGATTCTGTGAGACCAACCAGAAAATCCACTGGCTTTCTTTTTGCAATAGGATGTTATGCACATTTTCACCTCTAGGACCTCCAAGTAACAATTTAATGTGTCTTGAGACCGCGATATCGAGGATTTTTATTGATCGAATACACATTCCAAAATACGTCCCACGTCACGTAATTGTCATATGGTTTTTCCTACATAAAGCTTGGGACATGGACATACCATACCATAACATAAACTGCATGTGTGGAACAACAGTCCAGAAAACTTTTGATTGGATAAGATCTGCTAGTGATGGGATTTAGAAATACTTTGTTGAGATTTATGTATTTGCAAGCCCTGCAGCGATTGCATTTAACTAAACTCAAAATTGGTTTTAATCAAGTATCGTTTTTCCCCGTGGGTTGATAAAAGCTCATTACCTGTAGATCCTTTATGTTTTTATTTCTACAATAGACAAATCGATGCCTCCTCTAGTAAGTAATCCTTTATTGTAGGGTCCTCTTTAAGAATAAAACAATATTTATTTAGCACAGATTTGACCTCTTTCCAGTCATTAGCGAAATTCATAATATATCTGATTTAAGCACTATCAGATTTTACATTCTTACCATAAAGAAGATCTAATTGATCTGTTTCCAATGATCTTTTATCTGCTCTTTTAAGAATTCGATTTGGATACCCTCTGGCCTTGAACCTTTTCCTCAAGTCGTCTGCTTGTATTTTTAAATTAACTGGGCTGTCACAGTTTCTCTTCAGTCGCAAATATTGTCCCATTGGTATACCTGCTTTTAATGGAACAGGGTGTTGACTGGACCATTGTAGCAGTGCATTTGAGGCAGTTGGTTTCCTATGGGTTGATGAATGTAAGTATCCCATAAAGTCTTTGACTATGCTCAGATCCAAAAAGTATATTTGCTGTTCGTCAATAACATACGTGAATTTCAGGCCAAAAGAGTTATTGTTGATTTTATTCATAAATAGCTCAAATTGTTGTCTTGAGCCACACCATAGGATCTAGATGTCGTCAATGTAACATTGCCATAAAAGTATTTTATCTGAATAGTCAGACATTTGATTGGAAAAAAAGCATGATTGCTCCCATACACCCAAATATAGGTTCGTGTAACTAGGGGCACATGCCGTACCCATAGCAGTGCCCCTAATTTGGTGATACCAGCGTTTTTTTTAAAATAAAAAAGTTCTTAATAAGAATGGATTTTAGACGAGTGTCAATAAACTGATAACATTTCTCATATGTCTTACCTTTAGTGCACAGAAAGTATTCAGTCGCTGCTATACCCTGTTCGTGTGGGATGCTTGAATATAATTTTTATATTCTAATACAGTTTAGAATATCTGAATCTAGAAATTGCACCAGTTTTAATTATCGTATACAGCGTTTTTTTTGTAATTTTGAACAAATTTTTATTAAAATATGTATATATTGTAAACAAATGCTTCATTTCAAGCAACGTATGCTAGTGAGCGTAAGACACAATAACATCATCACCTGACTCTCCAATACGCACAAACGTTTACTCTCCTTGCAAAATGTTGCACATTAGAAATTTTTAGCGCACACAGACTGCAAAAAATTAGAGGGAACATTGGTCTCTGTAATTTTAATGTCAGACCCAGATGTATATATTATAGATGATTTCTTTGTCTTTATTTCATACCTTGCCAAGCAAAAGGATTATAGGATCCAGAAAGTTCTCACTGTAATCCCTTTTAGTTAGCCATTAACGACATCACATTCTATGCCACTTTGTTTCCGGTTTTCACACGGCTAACACTGTACTACTTCATTTCTTGCTCTGTATTTCAACAGCAAGTCTACAGTAAATCATCCCAGTGAAGTGCAGAGGAACATTGAAGAAGTGTAATTGTCACAGATTAAAATTACAGCTATAGTCTGGTTACTCTTTAACTTTTTTAAAGCCAGTCGCATTACACAGAATAGCACAAATGCAATACATATTTGAAGAGCTTGGAAATCCCCATTATGAAACATATCTTGGGCATTTTGTACTCTTACATGTATTTTCTATGTTAACTATGTATATGAAATCTTCTCTAAGTGTACTTTTTCGTATAAAATAAGCTTAAAGTTAGGTACAACTTCTAATCATTTAATTATTCTTCCCAATTTTCAGTCACTTAGAATTTATAAAGGATGGCGTAAAATGTATGCGACTAAAGTTTTATATTGAAGGCTCTGAACCAAGGAAGCAGGGTACAGTGCACCTGGAGGTGAAAGAGGTACCAGAGATTTACATACTTATATTCTGTTCATTTACATGTTTATAATTTTTGCCTTGTTATTACTCATTTTGGCTTTGGTCTCTTTCTGTAGAATCCAGAAAGCAAGAAATATGAATTTCAGTACATCATTGTTGAAATAGATACTTATCCACGAAGAACAATTGTCATTGAAGATAACAGATACTTGAGTTAAGGACCATATTTGTTTCTTAACATTGTCTGAGATGGTCTTGCATTGTTTTCCGTTTATATTGATGTGTTTGTGGCAAAAGGTTTAGGTAATGTGATTATATTCATTTTATTTCTCACTGCCTTTGTGTGCCATACAATTTGCATTTGGCAGGAAATTCTGCTATGAGGATGAAGCATAATTGAATCATGACTCATTTTTGTACTAAAGATTTCAGCATAAGTGAATCATTTAATTACTTAATTGTTAAAACAGGATTTAGGCTTGTATGACTGTTTTGCTATCACATTATTACTTTCACTGTGAATCAGAACAATAGAAGATCAGATTTGCTCTTTACACTCATGGTTTCTGGCTGTACATTCTATTATAGATCTGTACCATGGAAAACATCCCCTATTGATATAAAATGTTATGCATTTTACAAAAAGAAAATTACCTAGTAATGTAAGAATGCCAAGTGGTATACAAACATTTTTTTTCAAAGTGACATTAAAAAGTTATTTTATCTAAGGTAGTATTTCACAAACTATCTCAGCCAATGGAACCCTAACAGAGTTGTTGGGAGAACCACTAGAATACAAAATAACCCTCTCAAGCCTAAAAATATGACACAAGAATTCAAAATTCTTACTCCGTTTCCTCCCCTCCTCGCACAAGATGGAACCCCGTGGAACGCGGCTTTTAGAAAAGCAGATGTACAAATTAATATACTGTGTTTTGGTTTATCTAATATTTCAGTGAAACGAATAAAAAATGATATAAATGATAAATTTGGGAAATATTGTGCCAGTTCTTCATACTGTTTAATTGAACAAACCAAAATAAAAGAAATTGATTTCTTAATCTGTGGTATGATCTGTTGTTTATTTGTGAAGAAAATAATAATTCAGCTTTTTTTTTCCTGGCTCTTCTCTCTTGGCAACAGAAAAGCAATGAACCCTGTATTGTAAAGAAATAAGGGAGTAAGCACAACAGGGCAGCTCTCCAGCTGGGACTCAGAAATAAGAGATGAGAAGGTTTTAGTTCTGTCACTGTTCGTTAAGCAAGAAATACTAAAAATAAACTGGTTTCGTTCCAAAGGACAATATCAAACTAAACAAGTTGCAGAGTATTAAAAATATAGTGCAGAAAAACACAGTTTTCTGTATGTAATAGAACAACTGCAGCACAAATAATCTTTGTTCCTGAGCGAGCACAATCCAATTTCTATGATCTGGAGCAAAAATAAAATGACATCTAAAATGACATGCAGCTGACTCTTTGACTTATGAAACAAACTAGTCGCAGTCTGTACTTTCATCGTAAAATAACTCTGCAGCAAAATAAAGATGTAATTGCTCCACTGAGAGAGATATCACCTTTTTACAATAAACATTAAATTCACAACTTGGGTACAAAGGGTAGATAGCAAGTTAAACACAAAGGAAGTTGTCACATTTGGTTTTATTGCAATAGAATTCATAGTTTTCTTTATCTATACAAGACTTCTAAATGGTAAAAAATATATTGTGTTAACACGATTAAATGTATTTTTGTTAATGTATAAGTTAAATTAAAAAGAAATAACTACAATTGCATTTTTTTCTTATGTTGTTTCATTTATACCTTTCTTCTTTATTGGTTTTAAAATTTCCAAACGTTTGAGAAAACCAGCATATGTTGTACCAGCTGTTATTATTGTCCTTATTTTTATAAAATTCCTTTGACCTTTTATATCCTATTTGCACATAGTCCTAAGGAACCAATTAACAATTAATCTCCATATTGCAGATGAGAGGAGATCTAAAAAGGTTGGACTTTATGGACTAAAAGTGTTTTTCAACCTCAATTACTATAACTTTGAACCTAATCAATGGTAGCAATGTATGCACCTCTAGGTCCTGTAGATGAAAGTGGACTGTAAGAAAGGTATATTATCAAGTTGCAATAGTTAAACCAATATATTTAAAAGGGAGGACAAGGGGCAACTGTTAGGAGCTCATATCCCCCTAAAGTGCAAAAGTGGAACTCTAATTCTAGAGAATGCTTCTCTAAGTAATAACTTGATGAGTCATTCACTCTTGTGATCCGTGTCCCTCTGAGATTTTTGTTATCTGCTAAATCATGTCTAAATTTAGAGATCATACTCCAAACACCATCTTTGTAAGAATAATATCAAAGTAAATAAATTGCCAATAAGTCAATAAAATGTCAATTCTTTATTTCAAACATATGAAAATTGACAAGAAAAATGATCAATTAAAAACAATACAATAAACGGCAGAATAGAGCATATAATCATCATTAAGTATGTCAGATTCCCAAAAACTGCAACAATTCACCCTTTTAACTCGTAAATATCTTTTAAATGGCAAACTGAATTTGGCTCTGTGTGAATACATATTTCTTAGTCCAAGTAGCTAAGTGTGAATCAGTTGTCCGCATACTGTAACACTAACCACATCCATCAGATATTTCTTTAGGATTACTTATTCGAAATAGGCAGCCCTACCTCACCTTTCCCTGTTGTGGGATTGAATCCGCTCTCTTACTATTCTAATATTGAGTTACTTCTCACCCAGTGGAGTACTACCCCTTCTACATGTATTGGTGAGCAATACAGGTTTAACTGAAAACTTCACTTCTTATCCCCATTTTGAGGGATTAGGCTTTTTATCTATACTACTGTTGCTAGTTCAAGCACGTGGCTTTGGCCCACAATTTGTGGGCTATATAAGAATGCTGTATGACTCTGCAGAGTGTTTAATTAAAATCAATTGGTCCCTAACAGCACCTTTGGTATTTGGACGAGGGATACGTCAAGGATGTCCCTTGTCTAGACCGTTATATGCACTGGCCATCAAGCCTTTTCTATGCTTGCTGAGGAAAAGGCTCACAGGGCTGGTGCTGAAAGATCAAGACATATGGATTGTCCTTTCAGCTTATGCTGATGATGTGCTCCTCGTGGCCCAGGACCCAGTTGATCTTGACCTGGCAAAAGAGTGCCAGGAGATTTATTGCGTTGTCTCCTCTGCTTAGATCAACTGGTCCAAATGCACAGGCCTTTTAGCGGGTTGTCTACAGGTGGACTCTTTGCCAACCACATTCCGTGATATCTCGTGGGAGGCAGATGTCATAAAATGGACCAGTCTGGTAAAAATGCTTTCCCTTAGGAGGCGGACTCTGGTGATCAATCAGCTGATCCAACCCCGATATTATCAGCAATATCCAGAGGAACTGGTTAGATTTCCAATATAGTGGTGAAAGTGTTAATACTCTGAGACATATTATTTGTCCTAGAGAAACCAAGCCCATTTTGGAGATAAATGCTGAATACACCCTATACTGTATATAGGGTGATTAATAGATAAGTATTGCATTTAGATATATATACCTTTATGGGTCTACCTGTTCGATATATGCATTTTATGTGTAACATTGTAATCTATTTATTTAAATTGTTATAGATTATTATAAACATAGGCTCACATTATACCTGCCGACACCCCTTAATCTATTTATTTATTCTTCTAAAATACTGATAACACTGTATAATTAATTATTTCTATATATCATTATACAAAATTAGTCCTGAGCACTTTCTTATATTTTTTCATTGTTTCATTATATTTTATTTATTATCTCTTTAGCACAGTGCACTTTAATCAACATTATCACTTTAGGGTGCCATACTGGTATTGGTGTCATCCTAGACAACCATATAAACCTGCATATATATTGAGTACTATGAGATAGACTATCCTTACAGATATATGCATTTGCCTTAATATCTATTACTAATTAATATCGTCCTCAGGAGTCATTTGTTACTAATTTGTGCTATCGGCAAAATTCATGATATTAATATTTTGTGTGATTCATTAATCACACCATAATAGAATGGAAATCAGCGTGACAGTCTGTGGGCAAGTTGCCTTTTCTTTTTAATCTTCGTTTATCACTTTGTTAATTTTAATAATTAATCAATGAATAATATGTTTTAAATTTACTTCCTTGTTATTGTTCCATATAGGGGTAAATAATTAGACATAGGTGTCTTTCTTTATAATCGTATACTACATCTTCTAATTATTTGGCTTTCATATTATTGTGATAATAGATTAATCTTAGAAATCATTCCCTAATTATGTAATAAGTATCCATCCCCTTATAGCATCTATATAGCTTCGCCATAAGGTGACAATATCCATACACTTAAATTTTTTTTCAGAGAAGACAATTTCCCTCTACCACCACCCCAGGTAGAGATTCACATAAGTGGGTACACAAGAAACCTTCATTACAGTACCTTGTATTTGTAAGTAAAATCTGTTGTCAAAGATGAAATATTTATGACTGAGCACAAATCTCAATAGTCTGATGATGAATTTCTGCTGGGCCAAGTTGGCTTTCATACTAAAAAATATTCAATGTCATAAATGCCAGCCTTGTAACTGATGGAGGTATAAAGTGCTTCCAGCTCACACATTGCCAATAGTGTGGGGTCATCAAGCATAATACTCTCCAGTTTGTTTAGGATGTCTGTTTTATCTCTCACGATGGCAAACTTAAAACAGACAGTCTTATGAATAAATCCAAATAACTGCTCACATAAACTATATGTCTACCGGGTGGTTTGGTCTTACTTTTGTGAAATTTTGGAAGCAGGTAAAATGTCTTCACTCCACAGGGGTTATCATCTCTTACTCTTTCAGGCTAATCACATGATTATCTTTAGCCTAAGTAATGCTTGGCAAAGTCAGTGGTGGGGTTTCCCAAACGTCTCTTATAGCATAGGGTATCTGACAGTTGTCTCATGGCCTCCTCTATATAGTGGGTAACTAGCTAGATCACTGCATTCCCCTGTGTATCAGAGGATTTTATTACCACATCTTCCTACTTTTGTCATCTTGAACAGTGATTTGTGTTCAAGTGTGCTCATATTTGGTGTAGGATACTAAGGTAATCTACTTAATTCTTCTGTGATGACTTGTACAAAGATGGGGAGCGAAATCTGGATTTTATTTTCAGGTTTCTAAGCCGGGCACTGTCACTGATATTACTTAATTTACTCTCACTGTCTTCTAGTAAATGGGGAAAGTCTTCAGATGCCCTTTGTTCAAGAATAGTGGGATCATACTAGAGTAATCTCTGTCAAAATATTTCTTCAATTGCAATTTTCTTGCAAAGACCTTTAGATCCTAAAAAATAAAAAAAAGCTTTTGGATAATATAATGGATGTAATTCAATTTTATATTTTTAAAAAAATATTTAAAGTGTATCCTGCATCACCAAAACAAACGCTGAAACTTCCAGGCCTGAAAACAAGATATTTACCAGGTTATAACCTGGGTTTGTGGAAGGGGCCCTCTCTTGCCTTGCCTCTTCCTGTGAGGGAGAGGCCTTCTCTCGCTCCACCTCGTGTGGGATGGGCCTTCTTCATCCTGTATAAGCACTTCCTGTCCACATCTCCCTTGCTCCGCTCAGTTAATTTCTGAGCCTGTGGCTACACGTTGTTTCTCTGCGCTCTTGTTTTTCAGCTTTCCAAGCCTTGTGTCTGCAAGCTCATAGTTGCTTTTTGGCCCTTTTTCATGTCTGCTAAGGCATTCACATCGCCGGTGAGTAATGATTCCACTTCCAGACTTTCTCCTTGCACTACCATTATGCAAGGTAAGCTGTCTACTCTACCTTCTAAGCTATCTTTGGTTGAACTTAGCCAAGACTACCAAGCTGCTTCCTTGTCCACTTCCAAGGTTCAGCTTTCACTTTATTAAGCTTAGTTTTGTCCCAAGTCTACAAAGTTTCTCAACTTCTTATACCTTCTTGGGTGGGTTTGCAGTTGAATCTGTTAAGTTGTGTCCCTTGTCCATGTCCAAGGCTATGCTTTTTAGGCTTTAGTAAGCCTCCTTTTGCAGATTTTTGCTCAAATCTGCTAACCTTCAACCTTCCTCCGGCTTTCCACAAGTCCTAAACCAACCTTCACAAGCTTACCTCATTCACTCTTTCATACTACCAAACCAGCCTTCCCAGGCATTACCACGTTAACGCTTTCTATAAGTCGCTAAACCAGCCTTCGCAAGCTTACGTCGTTCACGCTTTACATACAACCCAACACAGCCTTCGCAGTCTTACTTTGTTCACACTTTCATAAGTCCTAATCCTACAACAGCCTTCGCCAGACCTCAACTCAATCACGCTTTTGTAAGCTCCCTTCCATCACTCAGCCCCTGGCCCTCTTAGCAGGCCAATTAGGGCGTAGCATTAGGCAACACCTCCGCTACACAAGGAAAGTTTATGGCCAGGTTATTTCCCTGGGATTGTGGGGGGGAACCCTCTCCCAAAATGTCTGCAAGGGCATTCCCAGCGCTGGAAAGCAATGGATCGTACTCGACCGTTGGGAGAGGGACCCGACCACAAATGTATACTTATCAGGGAACTTGGTATTCAACTCACAACCTCATGTGAACTATCACTAACCTTCATTTTCCAGTATGTAAACATTGAAAAATCTGAAGCAAATTAAGTTTGACTGGTAAATTAATCCATTAAAAGCCATTCACCCGGCAATGGTCATCATTACCTAAACAATTTCTTTACCCTCTCTCTTCCTCTTTTATGAACATAGAAATATCCAGACCAGGGGCAGGTAATAAAACTTTTTATTTTAAAGCAAGAGGGTAAATTATTTATTTTACTTGGTAATAGAGGAATCTAAAATGAGAAGCATTTGAATACAATGTGACATTGTATGATCGCTTAAAGAGGTATAATGGACTGTGTATTGTTGAAAAGGGACAGGCTCTCCCCCTCCAGAATAACTTTTTTCTACTTTGACCTTTTTAAACTAGCTTTGCACGCTTCTCTAACACACTTAAGGACTTTGGCATTTTCCACACTAAGGTGCATTCAGATTGCCAAGACATTCACTTTGCATCAGTTTCCATTGCCTTAATCTCTGGCTCTTGCACTCAGTCCTACTGTACTTTTTCCAATTGGTTACAAATGAGGAGCTGTTTTGCTCATCCTACTCGAACCATTGTCATTTTATTCTGGTACTCACATAACTGACCCACATTCCTAACACCTTACTTTCCATATATATAGTTCACTTTTCCTTCAAATGTATTCTCAGAAAAGCTTCCCTCGAATCTACCTGCCTCACAATTTTTTGCCCCGTACCGTTTTGTTTTCTTTTGATTTCAGAATACTTCTCTTCTCATCTTTAACACATGCTCTTCTCTGCTAATCTGTTCCAGTAAAGCAAGTATCTGCTAGACTTTGTATCTCGTTATCCACCACCACTTCCTCACCCTATCAATCTATGTTGGTGTGGGAAATGTTTTTTATTTTCTTTAGGTGACTGCTCCTTTTCCTCCATACCCTTTCACTTGATGATATGATCAAATTCTTTGTTTTCAAACACAAATGTTATTTTGATGGCTCTATTTTATTTATCCTCAACCTTATACCAGCAATTTAAGATAAGGAGAAAGTGTGTCTAAATATAGTTGGAACCTAAATGGCACTTTGTTGTGTCCCAAACCTGGCCTCATAACTCATTTCAGGCCAGTGACACCATTGTCTACCAGGTAGTTGGCATTCTTTAACCTAGAAACTCCTAAATAATTAAAAAAAACTTAAATGGATATTTTTAATTAGACAAATTATACAAGAATGTCTTAATATGATAGCAATTTAGAGAGATTACAATAAAGCATTTTAGACCATAAACATATTTAGATCTTATTTGTTCCTTGTTTTATGTAAATTATAAGTTCAGCCAAAGGAAAGCAAAAAAAAAAAACCTGTCAATCTGTTTGTTTTTTCACTGGATCAATACCGTTCCTATTCCTGTTACTGAACAAATTGTATTCTTTTTTAACCAAAATATATTCAACCTCTTCAAAGTTATCTATTGAATCTGCTCTTACAAGCTCCTTTAATGGTCTAAGGGCAGTAATACAACATATAGACTGGGACAAAGATCTGACGGTTAATGGTAAACATTCAAATCCTTACTAAACATACATTACTTTTTTTTTTTTTTTTTTGCATTGTTCAGTTCTTTCCAACTCTCTTGTGACCTCATGGACTATAACACAACAGGACATCTTTATGTCCATAGTCATGCTAATCCACTTGGTATTCATGGCAGATATACTGGACTGGGTTTCCAGTTCCTTCTCCAATGGGACACCGCATACAGAACCAGGTATTGCTAGGTGGTCTCCCATTCAAGTAATGACCAGGCCCAACCCTCCTTGGCTTACCTGGCTTGGAATCAAACCTAGGTTGTAGTGTTGAAAGCACTGAATCCTAACCACTGGACCACCAGGAAACATACATACTTATCACCATATACCATGTGGAATTAAACATAAAAGGAGGAAATCACATTCCATACGGCTTAATAATTTAAAGATCAAGATATGGAGTAAAAACAGGCGTTTGAATTATACAAGAAAGAGGGAACAGAGTCAGCTTTACAGTGTCTTGCAAAAGTATTCACCCCCCTTTGCATTTTTCGTGTTTTGTTGCCTCAAAACCTGGAATTAACATGGATTGTTTGAGGACTTCCATCATTTAATTTACAGAACATGCCCACAACTTTGAAGATTTTTTTAATTTTATTTATTTTTATTGTGAAGCAAACCACAAATAGGACAAAATAACAGAAAAAGTCAATGTGCACAGCCCTCTTCAGATCACCCCACAGATTTTCAATCGGATTCAGGTCTGGGCTCTGGCTGGGCCATTCCAAAACATTAATCTTCTTCTGGTGAAGCCATTCCTTTGTTGATTTGGATGTATGCTTTGGGTCATTGTCATGCTGAAAGATGAAGTTTCTCTTCATTTTCAGCTTTCTAGAAGAAGCCTGAAGGTTTTGTGCAAATATTGACTGCTATTTGGAACTGTTCATAATTCCCTCTATCTTAACTAAGGCCCCAGTTCCAGCTGAAGAAAAACAGCCCCAAAGCATGATGCTGCCACCACCATGCTTCACTGTGGGTATGGAGTTCTTTTGGTGATGTGCAGTGTTGTTTTTGCGCCAAACATATCTTTTGGAATTATGGCCAAAAAGTTCAACCTTGGTTTCATCAGACCATAACACCTTTTCCCACATGCTTTTGGGAGACTTCAGATGTGTCTTTTCATCAATTTTGGAGGGAGCTCCAGTTCTTGGTAATGTCACTGTTGTGCCATATTTTCTCCACTTGATGATGACTGTCTTCACTGTGTTCCATGGTATGTTTAATGCCTTGGAAATTCTTTTGTACCCTTCTCCTGACTGATACCTTTTAACAATGATATCCCTCTGATGCTTTGGAAGCTCTCTGTGGACCATGGCTTTTGCTGTGGGATGCGACTAAGAACATTTTAGGAAAGACCAACTAGAGCAGCTGAACTTTATTTGGGGTTAATCAGAGGCACTTTAAATGATGGCAGGTGTATGGTTAATCCTATTTAACACGATTAGGAATGTGATTGCTTAATTCTGAACACAGCTACATCCCCAGTTATAAGAGGATGTGCAGACTTATGCAACCACATTATTTTTATTTTTTATTTTCTTCCCTCCACCTAAAAGATTTCAGTTTGTTTTTCAATTGAGTTGTACAGTTTATAGGTCACATTAAAGGTGGAAAAAGTTCTGAAATGATTTATCTTTGTCTCAGTTTTTTTACAGCACAGAAACCAGACATTTTAACAGGGTTGTGTAGACTTTTTATATCCACTGTATATATATATATATATATATATATATATATATATATATATATATATATATATATAATATTTTTTTTTTTTTTTAAAGCATTTAGGGGTTATCTTAGATAATTAAAGAAGGAGGAGTATTGATCCAGGGAGGAATCCAATCTCCAGTATCTGGGGTCAGTATTGTTGCCCTTATGAGACAATTGCAAAAGTTTCAATGGAGTTTTATTCTGTTTGCCGCCTTCTGGATCAAACTTCAATTAACTGTTAAGCCACATATTAAAAAAGATCAGAGGAGATCAAAAAAGGTTGAACTAGATGGACTAAAAGGCATTTTCATCATCCATTACTATGTAACTGTGTAGTGAATTCCATAATCTGACTATCCTTACTGTGAAGAATCATGTTCTTTCTTTAAGTTGAATCTTTTTTTTTTCCCCTCTAACCACATGATCCTGGATGTATTAACATAAATTAATCATATTGCTTTGTAGGCACCTTTTTTTTCTAGAGAAGATAAATCTATTCTAATAAGCCTCTATTTATAGATAAATCTCTACAATGTCCCTTTCTTTAGGTGGTGTCCAAAACTGTACTCCGTAGTCCAAGTGACAATTTACAGGTTTTAATATACTGGTGAAATACTTGCCTTTCTTCATTCTATACCTCACTTTTATTTATGCCTCAATGTATTTTATTATGCTAGTTGCATTTGCAGCAAATCGCTGACATTAAACACTGCTTTGTATGTGGTTACGCACAAGCACTCCTAAATCCTTTTCTATCTCTGATACCCATAGCTTTGTTCCATTTAGGAGTCAGGAACAAGGTGCTAGAAATTCTGCCTCTTCAGGGGTAAGGTTGCAAAACACATTTTTTAATGACCAAAAACAGGAAATGCAAAGCTGGCTGAGTATCGTTTTAAAACAAAAGTCCAATGCTTGTATCAATCCATGTGCAGAAGTAATAGCAAAATCACGGTCAAGCACTAAAAGTAAACTTGGCAATGCTGCATGCAACTGTACAGAAACTGGAAGCAGATCCTCAGAAGCAGGTTGAAAGCTGAAGGCAGGAACCAGCAACACAGATGGAGGTGATAGCTGGAACAGAGCAGAAGCTAGAAGCAGAACTCCTGCTAGACTGGAACTGCAGAAGTGAACCAGTCAGCGCAAAGACTTGCAGCAAGAACAGAGTCTTATAAATGCCATTTTGTAGTGAGCTCAGCCAGAACTCACAAGATGTGGATCAGCCGAGTCCAATCACTAGTCAGTGACTAGGGCGGAGTTATGATCCACAGGAGCAGACTCATCTTTCCTAAATCTCCCTCAATGCCTACTCTGTGAGTCACTGTAGTCCGTGGATTGACCAGAGTAACCATCGGGACCTTCCTTGGCCTACCCCGAGGCCTACCAGAGCAGTTATTCCTGATATTAGGTCATAATCATATTTTAGATATTAGGAAAATTCGGACACTAATGCTTTGAATAAAAATGGACCTGAAGTCCAGTTAACTTACATATTATCCTATAGATCCTGTATTGTTTTGTAGTGCTTGATCACTGGTTCTCCCTTGCTATAATTTCTTTAGAAAAAAATATTACTGATTCACTGGACATAGAGCCGTATTTTATTAGAAGCTTGCAAATGCCTCTAACCCATAATTTTGGCTCCTAAAGCCTAAACTCGTAAACCCGAGTTTAAGTAGAATTTCAAGGGGCGTGATCATATGATCTGGCAATATTTAAGAAAGCCCGTAATTGAATTCTTAGACACAGCCAATAGTAGATGAGACTGTGATTATGACATCAGTAAAACATGGAAGTTAGATGTAATCTGCAATCGTCGCTACAAATTAATTAGTGCCAATAAGTAATATTTGTGACCAAGCTCACAGATTAGCACTCTATAAAATGCATTAGATCACCTGTTTTAGTCCATGTGGGTTTCATGATATGCATTAACCCCTTGAGCCCCAGGATCAATATTACTCATAAATGACAGTTAAAATAATATTTTTGAATTGCATATTTGTGGGTTTATGTTCTGTAATTAATTCTAACGTATTTCCATGCCTTCCCCTGCTATTAAAGTACAGTACTGTGTGTTTAATTGCTGTTACACCTATAAGTGTTTGAAAAAGCCCTTGTCCTATTTAGTAATAATTTTGACAGAAACATGATACTTTTCTCAGTTGCGGGTCAGACTTAATATGCGAGCTAGAGCTACAGGTCCGATATATTATGGATTTTATGTAACTTTAATTAGTTAGAGTTGGTAATATTTGAGCTGTGCTAAAACCAATGGAATTCTAAGGACAAATTTGTGGCTTTGGCTGGCTCCTAGTGATTGTGGGTGGGTAACTCGTAATGTGATTTAGAGTAGTGGCAAGCGGTTTTAAGTGTGTATAAATTTACGAATTGGGCAATAGAATGGGGCCCATAGTTATAAACATGTTCCTAACTAATGGGAGATCAGTATCTAATGTATTTCACTTTCTAGCACATATTTTACCATGAAAAAAACAATGTAATTATTGCTCTTTTAAACAAGTGGTAGAAACCTGTCATTACATAAATGGTATAAAATATTAAGTAAGGGATTTATTATTCAGCAATCATTTGTATAGATGTGATAACTCAGCCTAATAGAATAACTTGGTAGTAATAAAAAAAAAATGTTTTTTAAATGTTAAAATAAAACGGTGTATAATTTGTCTTTGATATTTTATTCTCTGTTAACTCAACACATAACATAGCTTACCCCTGTACATACAACTCCCCTTAATCTGATTTATTTTTCAACATTTTAGCCTGCCCTATTGAACTATTGTGGCAAAGCCTCTTTATGCTTTTGCTATTGAACTGACAAAATGAACAACTTTATGGTTTCAGAGCACAGTTTATATTTTAAAGACATTAAGGTGAAATTCCTAACAGGCAACATGAAAGCACAAAGAGGTTGCAGATGTAATGTTAGAAGGCATATGGTGTACTGCTGTTAGTTCTAACATAGTGCAAGAGGTTTACACATATTTTTCTGCAAACAGCATGAATATTGAAAGTATAACTTCACAATGCTATTATCTTATATACAGCAATATATATTCAATACACTTTATATAAAGCATAATTAACGCCAAATCTTTATTTTATTTGTTTAACTATAATCTACATACACTATAATATAATATACTGTATATCTTATTCTGTGTTTTATACTCCATCTATTTAAGAGATCATACATATTTTGTAAAATTTAATTTGGAATAAAGTAAATAAAAATAAAAACACACACACATACCCCTCCCTTACCTACCTACCTCTATTATTTTTGGCTTTGGCCTACATTTATATTTTTCAGTGGACCGTACTAATTTGTGAAATCTTTGTAAATATTGCTAATTGGATAATATAGAAATAGAGATGTTCTCAAACACTTCAACCTTAAATATAGATTTCCCATTATATTGCACTACACCTTGATCATTTTATATGTAATGCTCAATCTATGCCTTTCAAATAAAGCAGCAGGATATTCAAAAAAGTGCAGTTATCATCCATGAAAACCTAGATAGAATACAGAGGTTTTTATCTTCAGCAGATGCAAGATAAATGAAGCAGTGCTGAGTTAAAACTCCTCAGTGAAAGAAAGATCATAATTATGATGCTGATGAAACATAAACTTATAAAAATACCTGTTGCACATAGATTTTCTAATCAGAAAAAATGTCTAATCTACATGAATAATGTGGCACTGAAATGGAAATGTCTTATTATATTTAAACCCAAAATTATTTTCTTGCATATTGATGGGTCATAACTTTTGCAGATAGAAAAAAAAGTAATAATAAAAAAAATAATAAAAAAAAATTAAAATAAAAAAAAAAAAAAAAATATATATATATATAGTCTCCTGGTTTAAAATGATTATTTAAAATGATATACGTTACACAAAGCTGTAAATTAGATGGGTAAAGCAATGCAAATTTCCTACCTTCTTGAAAAAGTTGGTTTCAACATATTGAAAATTCTCTACACTTAATGCCACTTCTACTGAATAATCACATATTATAATTGTCAAACTGTGATTTGCCATCACGCTTGCAAGCCTCGCGAATGGAGGCGAGCCGTTGAGGCAGTGAAGCCTTCCGAGCTCGCAGGACTTAGGTAATGAGCGTAGAAGGTGCTTATTACCCTGCGAGCCATTGAACCATTTCGAGCTTGTAAGACTTGCCCGGACCAGCAGTTGAAGCATGGAAGCACGCAGGACTTAGGCTGAAATGAGCACTTAAGCAACCGCGCATCACTTATCCTGCAATGAGCGCCAAAGGAGCTCATTGCAGCAAGCGGCACCATCACACATGCTAGCTCGGGGGGGGAAATACGACCACGGAAAATACGTTTTCAGAAGTCAATCTAATGAAAAATCTGGTTGTTTAAGCTCTATGTTATTTTATTATCTTTTTGAAGATTACTTTTCCTACCAATTCTATTCTTTTCGGACCCTGACATTTCTCCAACATTAGGGGATCTTTCCATATATTTATCCATTACTAATAGGGAAATGAACAGTATGCTCAACAAAAATAGATTTGCCTTTCTTTACAAGAGAATATACAGTTGTGCTCAAAAGTTTACATATCCTGGAAGAAATTGTAAAAAATTGGCATTTAATTTAAAAATAGGGCTAATCATGCAAAACATTTCTTTTTTTGAAGGATAGTGATCATATGAAGCCATTTATTATCACATAGTTGTTTAGCTACTTTTTTAAATTGTAATAACAAAAATCACCCAAATGGCGCTGATCAAAAGTTTACATACTCTTGAATGCATGGCCTTGTTACAGACACACAGGGTGACCCCACACAGGTTAAAATGGCAATTAAAGGTTAATTTCCCACACCTGTGGCCTTTTAAATTGCAATTAGTATCTGTGTATAAACAGTCAATGAGTTTGTTAGCTCTCACGCGGATGCAGTGAACAGGCTAGGTACTGAGCCATGGGGAGCAGAAAATAACTGTCAAACAGTACAAGGTATTTAAGGTACTTCATAAATATGGAAAAGGATATAAAAAGATATCCAAAGCCTTGAAAATGCCAGTCAGTACTATTCATTCATTTATTAAGAAGTGAAAAATTCAGGGATCTCTTGATACCAAGCCAAGGTCAGGTAGACCAAGAAAGCTTTCAGCCACAAATACCAGAAGAATTGTTTGGAATACAAAGAAAAACACACAGGTAATCTCAGGGGAAATATTGGCTGCTCTGGAAAAAGATGGTGTGGTTGTTTCAAGGAGTACAATACGATGATACTTGAACAAAAATGAGCTGCATGTTTGAGTTGCCAGAAATAAGCCTTTACTGCAAAAATGCCACAAAAAAGCCCAGTTACAATATGCCCGACAACACCTTGACACGCTTCACAGCTTCTGGCATACTGTAATTTGGAGTGACGAGGCCAAAATAGAGCTTTATGGTCACAACCATAAGCGCTGTGTTTGGAGAGGGGTCAACAAGGCCTATAGTGAAAATAATAACATCCCCAGTGTGAAGCATGGTGGTGGCTCACTGATGTTTTGGGGTGAGGGGGTGAGCTCTAAAGGCACGGGGAATCTTATGAAAATTTATGGCAAGATGAATGTAGCATGTTATCAGAAAATACTGGCATTCTTCTGCATGAAGGCTGCTCATGGAACACTCTGGGATGTTTCAGCATGACAATGACCCTAAGCACAAGGCCAAGTTAACTCACACAGTGGTTACAGCAGAAAAAGGTGAAGGATGTGGAGCGGCCATCACAGTCTCCTGACCTTAATATCATTGAGCCACTCTGGGGAAATCTCAAACGTGCGGTTCATGCAAGACGACCAAAGACTTTGCATGACCTGGTGGCATTTTGCCAAGACGAATGGGCAGCTATATCATCTGCTAGAATTAGTGGCCTCATAGACAACTATTACAAAAGACTGCACGTTGTCATTGATGCTAAAGGGGGCAATATACAGTATTAAGAACTAAGGGTTTTCAAACTTTTTAACAGGGTCATTTCATTTTTTTTCTTTGTTGCCATGTTTTGTTTTATGACTGTGCCATTCTGTTATAACCTCCAGTTGAATATGAATCCCATAAGAAATAAAAGAAATGTGTTTTTGCCTGCTCACTCATGTTTCTTTAATAATGGCATATGTATTACCAATTTCCCATGGGTATGCAAACTTTTGAGAAAAACTGTATTCTCCTTATTCTTAAAAGGTTAGGAACTCATCAGGCTTATCTTACCAGCCTAATGAATTTCCATCTTAATTATAGAAAGGAAATAAAATATCCAGTTTATAAAAAATATTCTACACTCCTGTATTTTTGGACAGAAAAATAGAGATCAACCAGAGCTCTCTCACCAGCCTGATGGAACTCCACTTTAGTTGCCAGGGGTCCTAGCCTCTTAATCAGTTCAATCTTATCATAGAATTGCACATTCATAATTCTCTTCTGGTAAAATGTCTGTGCTTAGACTTAACCATTTTGGCTCATGAGATTCAAGACTAGTGACAATTTCAGGCCATACTATGATGGTTATAAAGAAATCACCATCAAATTTATAATATGACCATAAAATCATGCCTCTCTCACTGGCTCTTTTAAAGTTTTACAGTACAATCATAGGAGTCTCACCAGACTTTTCAAAAAGCTTCAAATTCATACCATGTCATTATGGCTGTGGTTAATTCTCTGCAAATTGAAAATTGAAAAATAATAACAATTTTGTGTCATATGATGATGGCTATGAAAACTCCACATACATTTGATAGTTTGCCCATAAAATCAAGCCCCTCTCACCGACTCTTTAAGGTTTTACAGTTCAATCACAAGAAACTCACAAGATTTTGAAAAAAAGCTTCTTATTCAAGGTAGACTTGATTTCTTACATTTGTTCTTTATGTTTAGTAAATCAGTCAAGTATCTCAAATTTCAAAACTTGCATAAAACAATATTTTTTTTGCAGATGTCAACAGCCCTACTTTCCTCTAGCTCCTGACATTTTTTTTCAAATTCACTAAGGTAGTACATCATTTATAAAGCATTTCTTCTTTCATATCTGCATTTAGGTGTTATCATGCAGCCATATTTAATACTGCCATTGAAGTTCTGTTGGATTCTTCAGGGGCTGTGGGAGAAGGGCTCATACAGTATCCCAGGTTCTGCTTCTGTCCATCCTGTCGGATCACTGGCTCTATGCTTCCTTTTCTAGGAAGGGAGAAGATTTCAGAGACTCTAAAAATTATCTCAGCCAGGGTAGACTACCTTGCACCCTTCTCTGGTGTCTCTGGTCTCCTTTTGCACCAAGCAGGAGAAGGATCTGCTGTTGGTGTGCAGATGTCATCACGTCTGCTTCCGGCGGCACCCTGAATTTGTGTAACTGTAATTTTTTAGAGCTCGTAATATTCGAGCTGTGCTAAGACTAATGGAGTTCCAAGGCCAAATTTGCATCTTTGCCTGGCCCATAGTGATTGTGGGTGGGGAACTGATAATCAGAATTGCAAGTAGCTCATAGAATATGTTGCAATATTAAGAGCAGTTTTAAGTGTGTGTAAATTTACGAATTGGGCAATAGAATAGGACCCTATGTCAACCTATCTATAAAGAGGACACAGATACACATAACAACAAAACCTATAACATCTGAGGGTCATGTTCATGCACATCCTCAAATGTGGTTTACATATTACAATATACTGTATCTGAAAGGGGGTTCTACATGGGGAAACGAGACAAGAATCAAATCTAAGGATGATTTTTTAAAGCTATTTGTCAAAGAGGACAATAAACACAGTTATTGTCACTAGTTGGACATCCAAAGTGAAATGAAAATCAAAATACTCTGAGGGCTTTTTAAAACCATCCAGGAAAGAAAAACATTTGAAATGCAGATGATAACACTATTCAATACAAAGGATACAGGATTTAATAAGGACTTGGGATTTTTATCATATTACCAAAACTGTTTGTGACCCTGCCACATTCCTGCTCATGTTTTTTTGTTTTGTTTTTATGTTTGTTTTTCTACTCGGTAATATGTGAGAACATTTATGGCACACACTCTACACACTCTACACTTACTTATTTAAGAATTTATACAAGAATTTATACAGACACATGCACACTTAACCGAACAGAACATTATTCATGATGTCTGTCACTTTGAATCTCTGCTCTGGATTTCACTGCTTACATTGTAAAACAGAGGATCACTCATGAAAGCTTGTCATTTCCTTTATTATTATCGTTTATTTGTAACGCGCCGACATATTCCGTAGCACTGTACAAGGAGAGAGAACAGGGAAAATACAATCAGCCTTATTAAATTGGGATTCGGCAAATGTAAAAGGGCTCTATTTAAGCACATAGCATATTTTTTTTACAGAAGTTTTTAGTTAGTGAACTTCTATCCAAAAGCAAAGTCTTCACTAACTAAAAACTTCTGTAAAAAAAATATGCTATGTGCTTAAATAGAGCCCTTTTAAATTTAGCGAATCCCAATTTCATAAGGCTGAATATTAACAACTGAAAAATGGAGGGTCCTGTTTTGAGCTTAGAGTCTTTATAGAGAGTGCTTTTTCCCAAAGCACCCTACAAGACTGAAACCTTGCTACTTACAATCTAAAGGGAATGGAAGAGGCAGAAGTCTGGGGAAGAAAAGTAAGGAATAGCAAGCAGGGCAGGAAGGAGGTGTGAAAGTTTGCTGAGGTGGGAAGATGTAAAAACTTGGAAATGATTAGTTTGCCGAATGGTGGAGGATACATTTAAGACATAGAGGAGCAAATTGAAACATATGGATTAAGGACAGAGTTAATAGCCTTGTTGCTGAGTAAGGGACAGCTGGACAAGACAGAGATGTGTAAATTAGGTGGGAATTGAAGAAAGGAGAGGAGCTTGTGGGAGCAGAGCAGACGGGGGTATGCAGGGGAGGTGAGATGTTAATGGTGTTTGAGACATAATGTGGAGCAAATGAGGAGGATATTCTGAGAATAACCCTAGAGCTTAAGGTGAAGAATAAAGTGAAAGGTAACATAGTGGCTAGGAGAGTAATCTAAAAGGAGGAAGTAGGTATAGTAATCATATACAGTTGATAGATCAGATTCAAGTAGTTTGAGTGATTCAATAAATTAAAGTAAACCAGGGGTTGGTGGGAGTGGGGCAGGGAGGGAGGGGATTGCAGGTCTGTGTACAGGGGTAGCAAAGGTGAGACAGACTCAGGGACAGCTGGACAAGACAGAGATGTGTAAATTAGGTGGGGAGGAGTAATTAGGCAAAGGAAGTCACAGGATGTGCATCAGATTAAAAACTATACATCAGAGAAGGCTTACATTCACAAAACAGGAAGAAAAAGACAATATGCTTAAATATAATATCAGAACAAATTATATAATAATCTATATGAAGAGAAGGTAGCAGCAGATACGTAGAGATGATTGCTTGTAGATACCTTGTTTGAAGAGTGCAGCTGTACTGGTGTTTGCTGGTCTGTGTTCAGGGGTAGCAAAGGTGAGACAGACTCAGGGACAGCTTGCTTGAAGACTGATCATGCAAAATAAATTGTCTTTTATTGAAGGATAGTGATCACATGAAACCATTTATTATCACATAGTTGTTTGGCTTCTTTTTAAATCGTAACGATAACAGAAATCACCCAAATGACCCAGATCAAAAGTTTATATACCATTAGTTCTTAATACTGTGTATTGCCCCCTTTAGCATAAATGACAGTGTGCAGTCTTTTGTAATAGTTTTCTATGAGGCCCCTAATTCTTGCAGGTGGTATAGCTGCCCATTTGTCTTGGCAAAATGCCTCCAGGTCATGCAAGTCTTTGGTTGTCTTGCATGAATCAAACATTTGAGATCTTCCCAGAGTGGCTCAAAGATATTAAGGTCAGGAGACTGTGATGGCCACTCCACAACCTTCACCTTTTTCTGCTGTAACCACTGGAGGGTCAACTTGGCCTTGTGATTAGGGTCATTGTCATGCTGGAAATTCCAAGAGTGTCCCATGCGCAGCCTTCGTGCAGAAGAATGCAAATTGTCTGCCAGTATTTTCTGATAATATGCTGCATTCATCTTGCATTCATCTTGTCATTCATTTTGCCCCCCTCCAAACATAGCCATTGTCATTGTCATGCTGAAACATCCCAGAGTGTTCCATGAGCAGCCTTCATGCAGAAGAATGCCAGTATTTTCTGATAACATGCTGCATTCATCTTGCCATCAATTTTCATAAGATTCCCCGTGCCTTTAGAGCTCACCCCCTCACCCCAAAACATTAGTGAGCCACCACCATGCTTCACACTGGGCATGGTATTCTTTTAACTATAGGCCTTGTTGACCCCTCTCCAAACACAGCGCTTATGGTTGTGACCATAAAGCTCTATTTTGGTCTCGTCACTCCAAATTACAGTGTACCAGAAGCTGTGAGTCGTGTCTGGCATATTGTAAGTGGGCTTTTTTGGGGCATTGGCACAGTGAAGACTTCTTTTTGTCAACTCGACCTTGCAGCTCATTTTTGTTTAAGTATTATACGTTTTCTTGGTCTACCGGACCTTGGCTTGGTATCAATAGATCCCTGAATTTTCCACTTCTTAATAAGTGATTGAACAGTACTGACTGGCATTTTCATGGCTTTGGGTATGTTTTTATATCCTTTTCCATCTTTATGAAGTTCCATTATCCTGTTATGCAGGTCTTTTGACAGTTCTTTTCTGCTCCCCATGGCTCAGTATCTAGCCTGTGCAGTGCATCCACGTGAGAGCTAACGAACAGTTGTGGGAAATTAACCTTTAATTGCCATTTTAACCTGTGTGTGTCACTTTGTGTGTCTGTTATATAGGCCAAACATTCAAGGGTATGTAATCTGTTATCATTATGATTTAAAAAGGAGCCAAACAACTGTGTGCTAATAAATGTCTTTATATGATCACTTTCCTTCAATAAAATACATTTAATTTTGCATGATCAGTCATAGTTTCAAAAAAAATGCAAAACTGTCACAATTCCTGCCAGGGTATGCAAACTTTTGTGTGTATGTATATATATATATATATATATATATTGTGACAAACCACTTCTTTTACAGGTAGGATTGTCACCGATCTTGCAGTAACCACAGCCTTCTAGGGTATACAAAGTCCAGGACACCTTCAGCTCAGTTTTCCTTTTTTATTCAGTTTGAAAGCAGGTACTTTAAATAATAACAAAACAAACAAAATCCCTTGCTCTTACTTGAGCTCTTACTAGACAGTACTTGCTATCTGCAATTGGGTGGCTTTCCCACTTACCAATTTCCCAAACAAAAGCAATGTCTTTGCAATAAGCGCAGCCTCTCCTAGCTGTCTTTTCCTCTCTCTCTTGGAGCAGGCTGCTCTCTTCTTTTAAAGGCCTGTCTGCTAATTGAGTAGCTACAGGTGAGTGCCAATTAGCTAACTCTTAAAAACCAGATCCAAGCTGTGGTCTGTTATACAGCAACTAGTGCTGTTGGAGCATTGGCCCCCCCTGCTCTCCAAATACTCCGCCCCAGGGACCCATACCATGTTTTGCAGAGCATCAGCTATGCATATTGCAAACTGTAATATCTCTCCCTGGGGCATTTAACTGAGAAATCCTCTGGTTGCTGTCTAGCAAATCAGGTCTGATGTATCTCCCATCAACCACTATTCCACCTTTATGCTCACATATCCTCCCCCCCAGCTCATACCCAAGGGTTTGAGCGACCATGGAAATCAGGGAGTGTACCCTCGAAAGCCCATCAGCATTACCTTGTTGCAGACCAGCCCTGTGTTCCACAGTGGGGACCAGAACCAATACCCTGTCTCCCGGTTGGAACACTCTGACTCTAGCATTACGGTTATAGCTGTTTTTCTGAGCCTGCTGGACTTCCAGCATGTGTTCCCTGACAATAGGCATGATGGTGGCCATTCTATCCTGCATTTGAGCTATATGCTCAATTACACTCCTGTGAGGAGTAGTCTCCTGTTCCCAGGTCTCCTTAGCAATATCCAATATTCCCCTGGGATGTCTTCCATATAATAATTCAAAAGGAGAGAAGCCCGTGGAGGCCTGTGGAACTTCCCTAATGGAAAACAGTAGATATGGCAATAAAAAATCCCAATTTCTTCCATCTGCATCAATTACCTTGCGTAGCATACTCTTAAGGGTTTTGTTGAACCTCTCTACTAAACCATCAGTCTGTGGGTGATATACTGAGGTCTTAAGATGTTTAACCTGCAAGAGCCTGCACAACTCTTTTGTGACTCTGGACATGAACGGGGTCCCCTGGTCTGTCAGTATTTCTTTAGGGATACCCACCCTACTGAACATCAACATAAGTTCCTTAGCTATTAGCTTTGCAGAGGTATTACGCAAGGGAATGGCCTCAGGATAGCGAGTTGCATAGTCCAAGATGACTAATATATATTGGTGTCCCCTAGCGGACTTTACCAGTGGCCCCACTAAGTCCATAGCGATCCTTTCAAAAGGCACGTCAATTATGGGTAAGGGTACAAGTGGACTACGAAAAGTCTTGAAAGGAGCCCTGTACTGGCACTCAGGACATGAGGAGCAATAGTTTGTAATAGCAGCAAACACTCCAGGCCAGTAAAACCGTCTAAGGACTCTCTCTCTAGTTTTTCCGACTCCCAAGTGTCCCCCTAATATGTGGCTGTGAGCCAACTTTAGCACTATATTCTGGTAAGTCTGAGGAACCAACAGCTGCCTAATGATGTCTGAATCCTTTTTTTCTACACGGTAAATTAGGTCATTTTGTACTTCAAAATAGGGGAACGGCAGTGCTCCTCCTGGCTGATTAACAACCCCGTTTACAACTTTAATATCATTTCTAGCTGTCACTAAAGTGGGATCTTCCCACTGAGCGCTTTTAAAGTTACCTGGACTAACTCCAATATCAATTAAGTCCTTATCCTTGTCTGCATTATTAGTAGGCTCCTCCCTAGTTTGAGCTGGGTTATCTCCTATCAATACTGGTTTAGGGCAGTATTTTTTCTTTTTCCTTATTTTTCCGTCACAGTGGTCAAAACCCAAGTCAATATCGGAAAAAGGGAACACATTATCCTCGACAGACTGACTCATTTCTGATAAATTTTGGTCTGTCTTTTGTAAAGCTGCCCATAATTTTAGAAAATGAGGAAAGTCTCTACCGATCACTACCTCATGGGCTAATCTAGGTACTACACCCACTCGGTACTTTAAATTCCCATACTGGGTTCCAATATTTACTTCCGCAGTGGGGTATTCCTTTTTATCACCATGAACACAGATAATGCCTATTTTCTGTCCATGATCAGGTTTTACACAAGGTATTATAGACTCTGCTACCAACGTAACCATACTACCTGAATCAAGTAATGCTTTAGACATTTTTCCATTCACAGTTACACAGCATTTATGAGCGTTATTATCATAGTCATTGTTAACAATACCATAACAACTGAGCAAAAATGAACGTGTTCCCTCATTTTTGCCCATATTGCATTCCATAGGTTCATCCTTAAATGGACAGTCTTTGGCCATATGACCATCCTCTTTGCACTTGAAACATTTGACAGTACAGTCTGACCACCAATTAGTTCCTTTCCCAGGCCTATTAGACCTGGATGCCCCCCTTAAACCTTGAACAGTCTTACCCGGTCTTGCAGAATCTTGGGGCTTAGGATTGCGAGGGTTTGCCTGTGAAGTAGGACATAGCAGTTCTCCTGCAGCCGCATATCTTTCCACCAAGGCAATCAGTTGGTCAGCTGTATGGGGGTCACTTTGGCTGACCCAGCGACGCAGGGAAGCTGGTAAACCACGCAAAAACCGGTCCATTACTAAGGTTTCCACAATGTGGCTAGCTGAATGGATTTCAGGTTGTAACCATTTCCGTGCAAGGTGTATGAGGTCAAACATTTGGGAACGTGCGGCTTTGTCTGAAGAATATGACCATGAGTGGAACCTTTGGGCACGTACTGCAGAGGTTACACCCAGTCGTGCCAAGATTTCAGCTTTCAATTTGCTGTAGATACTTGCATCGGCTGGTTCTAGGTCATAATATGCCTTCTGCGGCTCTCCACTTAGGAACGGTGCCAGTATGCTTGCCCACTCACCAGCCGGCCATCCGTCCCTCTCAGCAGTGCGCTCAAATGCCAGAAGGTACGCCTCAACATCATCTGATGCGGTCATTTTCTGAAGATAGTGGCTCGCCCGAATCACCTTTGGCCCCTGGTATCTTCCATCAGGGTCTCCATTCAGTTTTCCAGAGATCGCTTGGATTACCTGTTGTAGTCCCTGGGTGACTTTTTGCTGCTCCTCACGGGCTACTTTAAACATCTCCGCTTGCGTCACAACAAGCTGTTTCACCAAGGACTCAGTGCCCTCCATTTGTGTTTTGGCCAGGACTTTAGCACACTCTGCCTGGGCCAGCACCAGTTGCTGCAGGGCTGCACTGTTTTCTGCAGCTCTCCTGTTAGTCTCCTGTTGCACAGAGGAGGATTGGATCAGAGCCTTGATAACATCCTCCATGTTGAGCTTTAAATGACTTCTACCCTCAGGCTTACGTGGGTGCCCGCATTCTCCACCATATGTGACAAACCACTTCTTTTACAGGTAGGATTGTCACCGATCTTGCAGTAACCACAGCCTTCTAGGGTATACAAAGTCCAGGACACCTTCAGCTCAGTTTTCCTTTTTTATTCAGTTTGAAAGCAGGTACTTTAAATAATAACAAAACAAACAAAATCCCTTGCTCTTACTTGAGCTCTTACTAGACAGTACTTGCTATCTGCAATTGGGTGGCTTTCCCACTTACCAATTTCCCAAACAAAAGCAATGTCTTTGCAATAAGCGCAGCCTCTCCTAGCTGTCTTTTCCTCTCTCTCTTGGAGCAGGCTGCTCTCTTCTTTTAAAGGCCTGTCTGCTAATTGAGTAGCTACAGGTGAGTGCCAATTAGCTAACTCTTAAAAACCAGATCCAAGCTGTGGTCTGTTATACAGCAACTAGTGCTGTTGGAGCATTGGCCCCCCCTGCTCTCCAAATACTCCGCCCCAGGGACCCATACCATGTTTTGCAGAGCATCAGCTATGCATATTGCAAACTGTAATATCTCTCCCTGGGGCATTTAACTGAGAAATCCTCTGGTTGCTGTCTAGCAAATCAGGTCTGATGTATCTCCCATCAACCACTATTCCACCTTTATGCTCACAATATATATATATATATATATATGTATATATATATATATATATATATATATATATATATATATATATATATATATATATATATGTCTACACACCCCTGTTAAAATGTCAGGTTTCTGTGCTGTAAAAAAAATGAGACAAAGATAAATAATTTCAGAACTTTTTCCACCTTTAATGTGACCTATAAACTGTACAACTCAATTGAAAAACAAACTGAAATATTTTAGGTAGAGGGAAGAAAAAATATAAAAATAAAATAATATGGTTACATAAGTATGCACACCCTTAAACTAATACTTTGCTGAAGCACCTTTTGATTTTATTACAGCACTCAGTCTTTTTGGGTATGAGTCTATCAGCATGGCACATTTTGACTTGGCAAGATTTGCCCACTCTTCTTTGCAAAAACACTCCAAATCTGTCAGATTGCGAGGGCATCTCCTGTGCACAGCCCTCTTCAGATCATCCCACAGATTTTCAATCGGATTCAGGTCTGGGCTCTGGCTGTGCCATTCCAAAACTTTAATCTTCTTCTGGTGAAGCCATTCCTTTGTTGATTTGGATGGATGCTTTGAGTCGTTGTCATGCTGAAAGATGAAGTTCCTCTTCATGTTCAGCTTTCTAGCAGAAGCCTGAAGGTTTTGTGCCAATATTGACTGGTATTTTGTTCATAATTCCCTCTGTCTTAACTAAGGCCCCAGTTCCAGCTGAAGAAAAACAGCCCCAAAGCATGATGCTGCCACCACCATGCTTCACAGTGGGTATGGTGTTCTTTTGGTGATGTGCAGTGTTGTTTTTGCACCAAACATATCTTTTGGAATTATGGCCAAAAAGTTCAACCTTGGTTTCATCAGACCATAATACCTTTTCCCACATGCTTTTGGGAGACTTCACACAGCCAGTACTTGCCAGATATTCCTGCAGTTCCTTTAATGTTGCTGTAGGCCTCTTGGTAGCCTCCGAGACCTGTTTTCTTCTCGTCTTTTCATCAATTTTGGAGGGAGCTCCAGTTCTTGGTAATGTCACTGTTGCCATATTTTCTCCAGTTGATGATGACTGTCTTCATTGTGTTCCATGGTATATCTAATGCCTTGGAAATTATTTTTTACCCCTCTCCTAACTGATACCTTTTAACAATGAGATCCCTCTGATGCTTTGGAAGCTCTCTGTGGACCATGGCTTTTGCTGTGGGATGCAACTAAGAAAATTTCAGGAAAGACCAACTAGAGCAGCTGAACTTTATTTGGGGTTAATCAGAGGCATATAGCAAAAGACACAACAGAGTTCCCTATTTTGTGCACACCTATATTAACTCAAAAAAGAGCTAAAAAATATAAGATAAAACTTAGCTTTTAATAAATAGTTAAAAATATTTTTTTTAAATACAGAGGCAGGGTGTGTAATAGAAAGTCACTTAAATATATAATAAATATCATATAGTAAATCCAGATATTAAAGGGAATAAATACCAAGTGCTTAAATAAATTGATAATCTAATAAGTGCTGAAAGTGCAAAAAGTGCTAAGGCTAAATAATATGGAACCCAAAATAATATTAGGTTCTAAAGGGCTGAAGTGAATTAAGTTAGTATCTAGTAAAGGAGTGAGAAATTCCCTTTATCTGGAATAAGTACTGTGTCACTCATTGAATTGTTCCTAAAAGTTCCCCATTATATGGGGCTATTTAGTTCATATTAAAGTGACTGGTGCTATTGAAATTCGTTGTTTCCACAGTATTATAGAGTAGTGTATTGTTGGACTGTATACTCCGTTTATCTATATAACTTCGTTTTTGATATAAGTCCATTATTTATGTTAATCGCAAGATGTAGAACAAAAACAAATCTAATTGTGAGTAGCTAAAGTGACTGGAGAGACTGCTTTCTATTAGTATTCACTTCAATGGTGATATACTGTTAGGAGCTCCTACACAGCGTGCCACGAGGTAGAGACGCCTAGCTATGACGTCATCAGCCTTCATGTACGCTCCTGCGTCTGACTCAACGCACGTTTCTGGATTTTATCAAGGGTCACCGCCATGTTAACCAGGCCTCCCTTTATAGCCATCAGATTGCCATGGAAACTGTGTGCTTAAAGCTAAAAACGTTATACCTAACTTAAAATACAATATTTTTAATATTTTAAAATGGAATTGTCTATAAACAGTGAAAAAAAGATATTGCAAATATGAGCACTGAACTATAGAATTAACAAATTCAGAGAACGGTGAAAGCACATATTTAGATAGTTTTAAATGGACTCTTAATCAGGAACTACTTTGATTAAAATTGATGATAATAATAACTTCCTATAAACTCTCATCCAATGTTTAGTATTGGGATAATTAAATGGATATTGCATAGTTTAGATTGCCTTATTATATCTCATATACAACTGTACTTTATTAAATTACTAGCGAATTGCCCGTCAAAAAATGACGGCAATGAAATTGTAAGGTAGCTAAATTAGTAAATGAATATAGTGTACCTATTTTGAAGCATTGTGATGAAGAGCTGGCAATCTGTGTTGATGTTGCTGCAGCATTAGTGGTGTGGAGCTGCTGTATAAGCATGCTGAATGTGTGCAGTGTAACACTGTGCGTGCGCGAGACCAAACCGTTAGCGTAGTCGTGTACTTCCGCATTGGTGTAAAATGGCGAGTAATGTGTGGTATAGGTCTGTATCGGAATATCCGTAGGTGTTTTGTGGTGTTTTGCGAGTTTAGAGTGCTGTAGCCTCGTTTTCGTTTTGTTCGGCGGCCATTTTTTCTCTCGCTTAGATTTTTTTTTAGTCTCTAAACTGTTTTATTTCGAGTAAAATCGAGGTGTAAGTTGCATTTTTGAGGTCCTGGGTGCTCCCTCTTGGTGTAGGTAAGTTTTTTATGTATGTGCTGTGTGTATGTATTGTGTTTTAAATGTTTGTATGTCGGCGTGTTGCGTCCGATGTTTGCGAGGTCGTAATGTGTGGTAACGTGTTTCGTACGTTGTTTGCGTTCCTCGTAAAATTTAGCGAGTGTCGTAATTTGTGTGTCGTGTTTTTTGAGTAGCGACGTGAATTTTGCGAGGGTTTGAGGCCCTTGCCCAGTGACCTCGCCAGCAACTGAGTCCCTCCATGCCAGCAACTGAGGCCCTTGCCCAGTGACCTCGCCAGCAACTGAGGCCCTCGCTTCGCGAGGGGCCTCAGTTGCTTACATGGAGCGCCTTCGGCGCTCCATGCCAGCAACTGAGGCCCGTGCCCAGTGACCTCGCCAGCAACTGAGGCCCTCGCTTCGCGAGGGGCCTCAGTTGCTGGCATGGAGCGCCTTCGGCGCTCCATGCCAGCAACTGAGGCCCTTGCCCAGTGACCTCGCTACGCCATTTTTAATACTATAAATATTTTCTCCAGTTGATGATGACTTTTTTTTTGTTTATTCACTAGCTCTGCCACTAATTCCCTAGATAGATAGGTAGATAGATAGGTAGATAGATAGCTAGATAGATCGATAGATAGATAAAATATAGTAGATATTACATTTGTGGTAATTGTTATTTCTTACTTTATTTCACACAAATACATAATTGAAACTGCAGTTTTGCACAGAAAAGCTTACCCTGTAGCATATAGTTTGGATATTTTTCCAACTTACAATCCATTTGTTTTATCATACAGTAGGTTCCAAATACTTAGCAGGTTATGGGGAGGAAGTCTTTCTTTAAATGGATTAGATGTTTAGTAAGATGTACAAAGAAGCTAATCATGCCTTATAATTTATAATAACAATCTACCATTCTGTTGCGCTGTGGTATACAAATTAAATGTGTTAAATGCATATTCCCTGTTGTGATAGCATTAACTGTAAACAAATGTCCAATGTGTAGTACCTACTTACACAAATAGTTCTAACAGCAGGCAACATGTTCAGCAATTATTTTAAAAATCTTGAAAGGAGCTTGTTTAATGGAGGCCTGATACAGTATAATCTGATTTGGTATTGATTTGAATGCATGGAACATATGATTTATTATGCAATGTGAATAATTTGGCCACCACAAATATTATTATATGGTAAACATGATGCATTTCTTGCACATTGAAACTAAGTTGTTTATCCCACACCACCACTTCTATAGGAAGTACTGTAATTATCCTTCAAAATCTAATTTGCTCCTAAAAGCTAATAAAGGAATTGCAGGGAAACTAAAAAAGACAAAATAATTAGGAAATATGGGATTTTACTAGATGTAGACGGGCATGTTCTTATTTCACTGTTAACTTATTTGTTAAATACATATGTCCTTCATTCACTAAACCCACTCAATGCTTATCTTCTTAATAGTTTAAACTCCCCACCAAATATCCAAGTGATTTTCTAATCAAAATGTTTGCAAGACTCAAAATCTTCTTCAATAAAAAAATAAAAATTGCACAATTGCCTATATATGTAAGAAGTATTAAATCTGTCACAAGATCTCACTAAAAACAGTAATAATTGATAAAAACCTTCCCTCCTTAAATGCAATATTTTCTGGGTTACGGATGAGATATATTCCTGAGCGTCTTTAGGTCAGATTTGTATGGAAATTGAATCCCTGATAAATAATAATCACATATATAGTTGTGAGCATGCGAGTTGTTGCTAACGCTTGCGGGTTCGAAGCGAGGGACGCAGTTCCCCGCAAATGCAGGTCCTCGCGGTGGTGGAGCATCCTAACGTCCCCGCAAATGAGGATCCTCGCGAAGCGAGGGTCCGCATTTGCGGAGGTGAAGGCTCCAACGTCGGCTGTGTTAACACACACACACGAGTTTTTAACAAAAAAAATCCAACCTCCCAGCCAAAAAAAAACAACGTCCCCGCAAATGCGGGTCCTCACGAAGCGAGGGTCCGCATTTGCGGAGGTGGAGGTTTTCAACGTCGGCTCTGTTAACACACACACACGACTTAAAAAAAAAAAAATATCTCAAAGGCGCCTCACACCCGGTTACACACACACACACCGCGGCCGAGGGCCTCAGTTGCTGGCATGGAGCGCCAAAGGCTATCTAAATAAATACCATAATCTAATATACATCCTATCTATATAATAATACATACCCAATCTATCTAAATAAATAGCATAATCTAATATACATCCTATCTAGATAATAATACATTCCCAATCTATCTAAATAAATAACACAATTTAATATACAATACATCCTATGCTATCTATATAAAACCCCTAGCTAATATACAATAAATGCTATCTATATATTAACTAATCTAAGTCTAAGCTAAAATAAAACATTTTAGACCACTTACCTTTGCAGATGTCCATTGGGATCAGCCACCTACGGAAAAAAAAATTAAAAAAATTAGTGAAACACGTTTACAGTTATAAAATAAACATTCTAGTCATTCTATACATTCTATACATTCTATACATTCTAAATATTCTACTCACCTTTCCGCCATGTCCCGTCCGGCATTCTTTAAATCCTTCTCCGGCGCGGCACCTGTTAAAAAAAAACACAACATTAATACACATACATCAAAATAAAGTAAACATAATCTACATTATACTTACCTCCCCGCGATGTCTCCGGCCTCCTCCGGATCCTCTTCTGCCACGCCCTGTAAAATAAATAAATAAATATATACTTACATCCGCACTCCCGGACATCCCCGACGCTAATGAGGCTCCAGGAGAATTTTCCGGAAGAAAATCAGCAATGGCTCCTTCTGATTGGTTGAAAACACTGTCTATCAAATTCACCCAATCAGGAGGCGCCAATGTGTGAGTCAATCAGAAAGTGATACAAACTAAAATCCCACTCTGATTGGATAATGCACCTATCAATCTTTATTTAAACCAATCACAAGGCGCAGATGCCTTTAGCCAATCACAGTGGAATACACCCCCACAGGGTGATTGGTTGGAGCCTCTGCACATTCTGATTGGTTGCACTGACAATAGCCAATCACAATGGAATACACCCTCACGTACTGATTGGTGAAGGATTTGCGCATTCTTATTGGCTACTGTTAATATCAATCAATATTACAGCCAATGGGAAGGCGCAGATGTCTTCACCAATAAGTACGTGGGGGTATATTCCATTGTGATTGGCTGATGGCAATAAAGCCTTATGATTGGTTCAAATAAAGATTGAAAGGTGTGTTATCCAATCAGCGTTGTATCTTGGGGTGTATACTTTTTTCATTGGTTCACAAATGGGGTCTTCTCATTGGCTGAATTTAATAGACAGCCTTTTCAGCCAATCAGAAGCCGCCATTGCCAATTTTAGTCTGGAACACTCCATAGGAAGGTCATTAGCGTCGGATGTGTGTTACATTATTTATTTATTTTTTTAAAGGCGCGGATGCTTCCGGAGAAGACGAGGAGGCCGGAGACTTCGCGGATAGGTAAGTATAATGTAGATTATGTTTATTTAACTTTGCTTTATGTTTACTAATGTCATATATTTTTTTACAGGAGTACCGCCGGACAAGACGCAAAGATGGCCGACGGAACATGGCGGACGGAACATGGAGGACGTGACATGCTGGGACGTGACATGCTGGAAAGGTGAGTATAATATTTAGAATGTTTAGAATGTTTAGAATGTTTAGGTATTTCATGTAAACGTGTTGTATTAATTTTGGAATCTTTTTTACCGTAGGTTGCTGATCTGAAGAAACATCTCAAAGGTAAGTGGTCTTAATTATTTTATTGTAGCTTACAATTAGGGTAGCTATATATATATAGATAGCATGTATTGTATATTACATAGATAGGGGGATGTATTATTAGATAGTATTGTATATTACATAGTGGGATGTATATTACATTATATAGTGGCATGTATATTACATTATATAGTGGCATGTATATTACATAGGGTTGTATTGTATTTTATTTAATTGTATTGTATTTTTTATTTATTTAATTGTGTTGTATTGTATTATATGTATGTATTATATGTATTTCATTTTCAGGTGTGTAATTTATTTTTTATTTTTGTAGTGACGGGAGGTTGTAATGTATTTTTTATTTTCTGTAATGTTCCTTTTTTTATTTTTGGTCACTTAGGTTTCTTTTTTTGGTTCTGTAATGTAAATTTTTTATTTTTGGTGATTTTACTTTTTCTTATTTTATGTCATGTAGATTTCTGCTTTTTGAGGAATTTAGTTACTTGAGGCACACAGTACACTAACATTGTGTGACAAACAGCATTTCAACACTTTATTTTATTGACAGTCATTTTTTGACGGGCAAGTCGCTAGTCCCATATAATAGCTGTGGTAGTTATGAATGTTGGTCACGCAATGTTAAAGGATTGCGCATGTGCAAAGAGCTCGCTCATTGCCAGGCTCACGATGAGCACCAATGGCACTCATCGTGAGGCCCGCAAGACTTTGAGAAAGGCTGGCAACGAGTGCCAAAGGCGCTCTTCGCCAGGCAAACGATGAGTGCGAGGCACGAAACACTTAAAAAAATACACCTTTAACAGTCACCATTTTTTTCAAGCCTGTAAGCCGTCAAAAGACAGCGAAAAGATGCCAATTAATTAAAACATTAACTTACAACCTCACACACAGCACAGTGGGAGAGGCAGTGAGCCTATGAATGAAGGTGCAAGCTAATTTGAGGTTTAATTAGCATTTTTTGGAGATCAGAAATCAGCTAAGTGAGGAAAAATTGGCGTCCTTAAACCCGTAATTGTTTTGAAAAAGGCTCAAAACGACACTTAGGCGCTCATTGCGAGACCCGCAAGACTTTGAAAAAAGGCTTGATAGAGAAAGAAAAAGGGGAGGGTGAGGGTGGAAAAAGACACAGGGGTGAGAGAGGGGGCGAAATAGACACAGGGAAGATAAATAAGGGGAAAAAACACAGTGCAGGGAGAAGGGGGAGGGCGAGAGGGAGAAACAGACACATGGAAGGGAGGAGGGGAGACAGGGTTCAGAGAGTGGGAGAGGCTCGCAATGAGCGCCTTTGGCAAGAACGCTGCGGGTTGGGCAATGCATGAAATGAGCTGTGAAGCGGAGGAGAGGCTCGTAATGAGCGCCAAAGGCGATTATTTCGGGGTTTGTGATGAGCGCCGAAGGCACTTATTGTGGGGTTTGCGATGAGCGCCGAAGGTGCTCATTGCAAGGCATGAAAGTGGCGGGTTGGAGGAGGCCTGCAATGAGCGGCCCATAAAGTAGATGGTGGGAGAGGCTCACAATGAGCGCCAAAGGTGCTCATCGCGAGTCCCGCAAATTAGAGGGGGGAGAGCCTTGCATTGTGTGGCAAACAGCATTTCCAGTCTTCAAATTGTATTGCCGTCATTTATAACAGGCAAGTCACTAGTAATAATATTATAATAGCAATACTATAATAATAACTAATCCATGATGAATTATAAGAATAACAATACTGCGTTGTGTAGTGTGTACGACTTAGCAATGAGCGCCACAGGCGCTCATCGCCCGCTCTGTTGCGTAGTGCGTACAACTTAGCGATGAGCGCCGCAGGCGCTCATCGCCCGGCGAGCCTCGCGCAGCGGGGCGAGACGTTAAATTGTAGCACTTTGGCAATGAGCGCCGCAGGCGCTCATTGCAGGCGAGCACTTACAGCATGGGGAACCAGGCAGGACGTCTGGAAGTGAGTTGGAACTGCAATTTAGATCGATTTAGCCGAGTTACAAAGATCGAAAATCGGCGAGAAAAAAATGGCCGCTGAAAAAAATGAAAACGAGGCTATACTACTACGAACTGCGTAAAACACAGCCACAGACGTATGTGTTTGAAAAACAATGAGATAAAGGATGCGGATTAACCGCGCAATGAGTAAAAAGACAGTAGCGAGTACATTTTACGAAACACAATTACAGATTTACGCATTAACACAGATTTAACGACTTTGTCTCGCGCAACATCGAATTTCCCGCCTAAACCAACGCATTAGATGTGAAATATAAGTTGCAAGTTACAAAAATAAAAATAAAATAAAAAATTAATTGTATTTATTTTAAGAAAAAAAAAAGGGACAAATGTAGCGTCATGTGTGCCAAACAAATTTCACTACATTTAATTTTTATTGACCGTCATTTGACCGTTTGACCATATTTACTGTTAAACCGTAGTACTTTAGCGGGCTGAGCGATGAGCGCCGCAGGCGATCATTGCCCGGCGAGCCTCGCGCAGTGAGGCGAGCCGTTAAACCGTAGTACTTTGGCAATGAGCGCCGCAGGGCTGAGCGATGAGCGCAGCAGGCGATCATTGCCCGGCGAGCCGTTAAACCGTAGTACTTTGGCAATGAGCGCCGCAGAAAAAATGCCGCACGAACAAAACGAAAACCAGGCGACAGCACTATAACCACGGAAAACACGTACCAATAATCCGCTAAGACGCATACCACACATTATCCGCCATTTTAGGATAATGCGGAACTACACAGCTACGTTAACGGTTTCGGATCGCGCAAGCACACTATTACACTGAACATGTTCATCACGCTTACACAGCAGCTCCACACCACTAATGCTGCTGCAACATCAACACAGATTGCCAGCTCTTCAACACAATGCATAAAAATACGTAAATTCATTTATTAATTTGATTTCTATATTTCAGTAGTACACAGAAAACAACATTAGCTACCTTACAATTCCATATGTATATTAATAACTAAATAACTTTTAAAACATACACATCTCATTGCCGTCATTTTTTGACGGGCAATACGCTAGTATACTATAATAATAATACCCCTGCACTGTAATAAGTTATAGAAACTATTTTATGTTAATTCAAACAAACATACATAAAAACAAGCTCATACAAAAAGCCCTGGGAGCTTGTTCTGAAGTACATAAAAATATAATTCAGCAATGTGAAAATGTGATATTTGTAGTTTTTCTAGAGGATTTTTTTTACAGAAAATGGCCCTAGTAACCAATTGCATTTATATATAGGATCAAAATCTGAGCTGACTTAGCATAATATAAATAGTAACTGTTAGGTATATATCATTTTTGAAACTCATCCAAAACTTAATTATATAATAAAAGATGAAGATATAACAAGATTATCTTGGGATCCAAAATAACTCACTCTAGGTACTGTATATTGCATTTAGTTAATGGATAAAAAGACATTGCTCAATATTTAATTAAAAGGAATACTACGGTTTAAGCACCTGTGGTGTATTTATACTACTTCCTCGTTCTGTATAATTGATTGTAAATCTAATATCTTTATAATTTTATAATATTTCTAAGAATACCTATGAAGTAAAGAGCCACAAAGCAATATTTTTTATGCTATAAAAATCAAAGGGTGCTTTCTGGATTGTTTTCCAGAATCCTGCCTACTTGGGTATACAAGTGGGCAATCATAAGCCATCCATTCCTGTTTTTATGATGTTTGGTTTTGTTTGCCAGATAACTGATTAGTACCACTAACTCAGGGAGTTCCCAGCTACTCTACTGGCATAAGCTTTGTGTATCTGTTCTTTATGAAATGGGGAACCCATTGTCATGCCCAGGAGGCCCCCCCCCCCCTCCCCACTAAACTTTGTGGACTTTGGACTATTGTGAGGGTAGAAGGGAACCTGGTATGCATTCTGTTATATATAACTCCAGTCCATGTGATTGTTAAATATTGTAATGGATATGGGACATGTTAAGAAATATGACATGATGGTGCTGTGTGTAATGTACGGTAGGCCCCAATAAGTAGTGTTGGGAGTCACTAAATTATGTATATTATACAGAGCAATGCGTATGTGTGGCCTTATGGATACAAAGGGGGTACACAGGCATGTTTGGTGTCTGCATACTGCATTTTCCTTAGAGAGTTTAGTGAGGTGTATTGCCAGGGTCTCTGGGCAGAGGCTGGGTCATCAGTTGTGGGGAGCAAAGTCATAAGGGAATCTAGTACAGTATGGGAAAAGGCCTAATTTTTGCCATTTTCCTGCCATAAATGTATCTAGCCTTATGGCATCTCAGACGGCAGGGCCACAAGCCATTTGTTTGCATAATAGCATGGGTCAGTCCCTGAATGTATAGGATCAGAAAATGTAAGGTGCTAAACAAGGAAAACAATGGATCTCTAATTATCCCCATAGAGAGAATAAGAAACAGGAAAGAGAGAACATGGTGAAATCTTAGAAGTTCAGGCTCCTATTTCAGTGCGGGGTAAGCAGCTAATAACCCTGGCCTCAAGGTAATTTGAAGATATGGGAAGAATAATTACTCTTGTGGGATTGGTTACTGGATAAATTAAATATGTTGCATTGTTGTCAAAATAAATGCTCAGTGCCTCTAGACTAAACTAATGGTGTTGCTGGTCTGATTTATCTGCTTCTCCATCAAGGATGTTCAGATCTGAAGGGCTGGTGATGAGAATTAAAGTCACAGCCTGGAGTTTGCTCCTATAAGCTACATTAGGAGAAATAAGGGGTGTATGGAGCCCCTTAAATCTGGGAGTGACACCCATGTTATCTATGTTTTCTGTAGGATGATAAGCATGGCTGGACAACTCATATGGCCAAGTAGGCAGCTACATAGGGGTGCTTCCCTGTGAGGGGCGCCAATGTTTTAACTAAAATAGCTTACAAAATGGTCCCTGGCTTTAAAAAACAAAATGCTCCAAATCCACAGACTGACCACTAGAGGGACAAAAGCGTTACAGACAAAAAAGGAACTTGATGTTAGACTGCCACTGCTGTAAACTGGTGAGTTTGGGAGGAGATATTACTGTACTATTATTATTATTTCCTTTATTTGCCAACATATCAAGTAGCACTATACAGGGTAAAGTTCAAGTTTTTGATCTTAAAATCAAATGTACACAGAACTTTCACTAAAGCACATAACAATATTGAACAGACTAACAATATAAAGGGTATGGGAGAGGTTGTGAAGTGTAATAGATGTGACGTGTATTTTAAGGTTGAAGGTGATAGGCTTCTTTAAACAGATGTGTTTGAAGGATAGCCAAGTGGGTAAAAGAAATTGTCTATGGAATGACAGCTCTGAGTTCGAATCCCCTCACTACCATTACCTTTAAATACCTTTGAAGGATTTAAGGCAGAAGGATTGTCTAGTAGAGTCTAGTAGAAGCAAGAAGTTCCAAAGAATAGGGGCAGCACAAGAGAAGCCCTTAAGACGGGAGTGAGAGGAGGTGATAAGAGAGAAGGAAAGTAGAAGGTCATTAGCAGAGCGAAGAGGGCGGTTGGGGGTGTACTTAGAGATGAGAGAAGATATATAAGAGGGTGCATTATTCTTGAGGGCGTTATAGGTTAGGGTCATGATTTAGAATTTTATTCTGGAGGCTATGGAAGGCAGTGGAGTGACTGACAGAGGAGTTGAAGACACTGAACAGTGAGTTTGGTAGATAAGTCTAGCGAATGCGTTCATTATGGATAGGAGTGGAGAGAGAAGGGTGATGGGGAGGGCAGCAAGGAGAGAGTTGCAGTAGTCGAGGTGAGATATGATGAGACAATGGATTGGGATTTTAGATGTGTCTTGTGTGAGATTGTGACATATTTTGGCAATGTTGTTTAGGTGAAAAGGGTGAAAAATGTCTTGTATGTGAGGAGTTAAATAGAGGGCAGGGCCTAAAAGAGATAGATAGATAGATAGTAGTTTAAAGGAATGACTTTAAAATGATTGTAGTTTGAAGGAATTACTTTCTCTACAATATTCATGTTTATTGTGTATGTGGGGACTTTCTATAAATCTGTAGTGTGGGGGTAATGGTGTATACAGAAAGGCAGTGTAATGCAGCGGGCATAAAGTAAGCTATGTTTGAAATGGTTTATGGATTGAAAGAGCGAGACATTTGTGGGCACGTTTGCTCAGCTTCCCAGAATGCAGTGTAATAACTGTATTTCTCGGAATTCTGAGCTGGAAGCAGGTTTTTGAACTTGTTTTAAGCATTCAAATGTGAACACAGATGTACTATTTACTGTGCTACTGTACTGTGGAGGGCTTCTATCACTCTTTTGCCCACCATATATTAAATAACTGTTGTGGTGAACTACCTACTCATAAGGTCCACAACACAAGCTGAGATCCTGCTCCACACTGATGATAGCCAGTAAGCTAAAAACAGCTGTACGTGGATAGTATTCTTGGCTTGTATATAATCCAACCTTGGCTTTGTATAAAGGCTGTGTAATGCAGCAGGCATAAGCTTAAAGGAAGCCATATTTGAAATGGTATATGGATTGAAGATCAAGACATTGTGGGCACATTTGCATGTCCCTGCTCAGCTTCCCAGAATGCAGTGTAATAACTGTATTTCCCGGAATGTGAGCACACTATGTACTATTTTATTATATATATATATATATATATATATATATATATATATATATATATATATATATATATATATATATATATATATATATATATTTTTACAGTGGATATAAAAAGTCTACACACCCCTGTTAAAATGTCAGGTTTCTGTGCTGTAAAAAAATGAGACAAAGATAAATCATTTCAGAACTTTTTCCACCTTTAATGTGACCTATAAACTGTACAACTCAATTGAAAAACAAACTGAAATCTTTTAGGTAGAGGGAAGAAAAAATATAAAAATAAAATAATATGGTTGCATAAGTATGCACACCCTTAAACTAATACTCTTTTGATTTTATTACAGCACTCAGTATTTTTGGGTATGAGTCTATCAGCATGGCACATTTTGACTTGGCAAGATTTGCCCACTCTTCTTTGCAAAAACACTCCAAATCTGTCAGATTGTGAGGGCATCTCCTGTGCACAGCCCTCTTCAGATCACCCCACAGATTTTCAATCGGATTCAGGTCTGGGCTCTGGCTGGGCCATTGCAAAACTTAAATCTTCTTCTGGGGAAGGCATTCCTTTGTTGATTTGAATGTATGCTTTGGGTCGTTGTCATGCTGAAAGATGAAGTTCCTCTTCATGTTCAGCTTTCTAGCAGAAGCCTGAAGGTTTTGTGCCAATATTGACTGGTATTTGGAACTGTTCATAATTCCCTCTATCTTAACTAAGGCCCCAGTTCCAGCTGAAGAAAAACAGCCCCAAAGCATGATGCTGCCACCACCACGCTTCACTGTGGGTTTGGTGTTCTTTTGGTGATGTGCAGTGTTGTTTTTGCGCCAAACATATCTTTTGGAATTATGGGCAAAAAGTTCAACCTTGGTTTCATCAGACCATAATACCTTTTCCCACATGCTTTTGGGAGACTTCAGATGTGTTTTTGCAAAATGTAGCTTGGCTTTGATGTTTTTCTTTGTAAGAAAAGACTTTCGTCTTGCCACTCTACCCCATAGCCCAGACATATGAAGAGGAGAGATTGTTGTCACACGTACCACACAGCCAGTACTTGCCAGATATTCCTGCAGCTCCTTTAATGTTGCTGTAGGCCTCTTGGTAGCCTCCCAGACCAGTTTTCTTCCTTTCTTTTCATAAATTTTGGAGGGAGCTCCAGTTCTTGGTAATGTCACTGTTGTGCCATATTTTCTCCAATTGATGATGACTATCTTCACTGTGTTCCATGGTATATCTAATACCTTGGAAATTCTTTTGTACCTTTCTCCTGACTGATACCTTTTAACCATGAGATCCCTCTGATGCTTTGGAAGCTCTCTGTGGACCATGGCTTTTGCTGTGGGATGCGACTAAGAACATTTCAGGAAAGACCAACTAGAGCAGCTGAACTTTATTTGGGGTTAATCAGAGGCACTTTAAATGATGGCAGGTGTATGCTGACTCCAATTTAACACGATTTGGAATGTGATTGCTTAATTCTGAACACAGCTACACCCCCAGTTATAAGAGGGTGTGCAGACTTATGCAACCACATTATTTTTCTTTTTTTTTCTTCCCTCCACCTAAAAGATTTCAGTTTGTTTTTCAATTGAGTTGTACAGTTTATAGGTCACATTGAAGGTGGAAAAAGTTCTGAAATTATTTATCTTTGTCTCATTTTTTTACAGCACAGAAACCTGACATTTTAGGGGTGTGTAGACTTTTTATATCCACTGTATATATACTAGTAACGTGCCCATCATAAATGGTTGTACCCTTGAATGTTATCTTGAATTATCTGTTCTGTCTCTCTCTGTGCGCTCAAAAACCATAGAAAGAGAAAGACATCTCAGAATTAGAGGGGTTAAAGAGATTCAATAGAGATAGAATTCTAAATACGAAAAGGCCAAAACTATAAAATATAACCTTTAATAATAATGTTAAAAGAAAAAAAGAGCCAAGCGATACTGAGATCCCTACCAGTTTTGTGGTTGAGGTCTGGGACAGGCCACCATCTTTCCTGGCCCTGCCTATCCTTCCTCCCAACCCACAGAACTAGCTAGACAGAACCCACAGAGGTGACCAAGGTGGATGAGGAGCTGAGGATCAGGCTCAGATCCGCTGGAATACACCTAGGAGCAGCGTGGCTTGGGAGCGCAGCACAGCCCTCACATCGCAGAGTGCCCAGGAGGAGGAGCAGGTGACAAGCACAGGTGCAGGTGCCGTTCACGACCAAAACCTTACAGAGAACAAAGGACAGCCCAGTAAACACGGGAACCGAGGCAGCAACCCCAGTGTTTGGGAATTAATGGGGGATATCTCAAAGTAGATCTAAGGAGCAGGCGAGGGCCCAATACAGCCTGGGGAGCAACAGTGAAGACATCACCCTGCTTTTTTTGTGCTGTCCCAGAGCAGGGTTAAGTCGCAAAGGGACAGGACTTCTGCTGCAAAGTTCACAGTAAGTATCAAAGAGGGGGCCAGGAAGAGAGGGAGACCCCATTCAGGACCCAAGCTGGGGGAGTTCTTAATCAGGGGATCCCCTGGGCCCATTACAAGTACTGTACCCACTATCTATGGACTGTGTGGAGAGCCTTTAGTCAGATCCCCCACATATTGGGGGGACTTCTCATAATAAACTCACTGCTAATTGGAAAGGGTCACAGACTCCTGCCCTTAATACCCAGAGACTAATAAGCATATGGCTGGAGTGTAACATCATAAAGGGGTTACAATACAACATACAAGTTGGGGCTCCTGACAAAATCAAGGAGCCATTTTATTAATGGCGGCCTCACCCTTGGGAGTATATAGACAACAGTGAACTCACTGTAAACTCTTGAAATGAACAAAGCAACACTCTCACCTAGTGGGGAGATCTGTGTATTACATGAACAAACCAGTTGAGCTAGAAATATAATCTCCCCTACAAAGCAGTAATTTTTCTGCTATAAAACTCAGGGGATGCTTTCAGGATTGTTTTTCAATATCGTGCCTACTAGGGTATACAAGTGGGAAATCAATTGTATGTTTTATTTTATTGGTTCAAATCTTCTGCTTTAGGGATAGTTTGAGTGGTGGTCAGTAATACAGGGGCTAATATTCATGCAGTTCAACTTTTATACAACTTTTATACAACTCATACATACATTATTTGAGCTAACAGCATAATATACCACAGGATAACACTATCTTTGCCACATAGCATATAACAACAAGAAAATACAGAATAAGGCCAATAAGATAGGAGCTTGTAAGGCACTTTTTGAATTAAAGTCTAAATATTGTTATTCAAGAGTTATTTGCCCTGTTACTACAGTACTTTTCAGTAAGCTCATTTTAATCGGTAGTGGCCTATGACCTGTATGCCAGCAATAGAATAACCCAGATACACTAATAATCTTGAGAAACCCTTGGTTGTACTCACAATAGGGTCCAAAGTTAGACATGAAACCTGTGAGCTTCTCAGTCCACCCATCACTCCCTCAAATGGAACAAAAATCTTGAAAAGGCCCTGGCCAGGGGGCCCTGGCCCTGCAAGGAGAGCTTTTTGAATAGATCATCTCTGTTATGCTAATGTGAGCTATACAGAACTCTAGGGTAAAAGTACACAACAATTCCCTGAACGCTATACAATATTTCCGCATTGGGAGACATCTTTAGCTGATATTAACTTGTCATTGCCTGTAACTTAACTTATGTATAGTGCTACGTAATATGTTGGCACGTTACAAATAAACGATAATAATAATATTAGCACATATATACACATCCCTTATTATGGGCAAAACAAAGAAAAATTAGGGGACCCGCAGTATATCGGAACATTTTCCCTCAACAACTTCTAGACGCTCTCCTCCTTTCTGAATCTATGTCAGGAAAATCCGATATCTCAGATGCTGAGGACCTGCAACAAGGCAAGCTTAAAGACACTAATATTTTCCAAGACTCCAAAGCTTGGTTTGAATCCATTCTTAAAACTCAGCTTTCGCAAGCGGTTAATGTTCTTCAAAAGGATATTCATGACCTATGCCAAAGGACACATCTGTTAGAAACAACGATGGATGAGGTTGTGAAAACACAGCCCAGGATAGATTAGACATAGACACTAATGCTTAGAAAATTGCAGCCCTTGAGTTGAAGCTAGAAGACCTAGAAAATAGGTCCCGGAGGTATAACGTTTGATATAGGGGAGTCCCGCAAGCAATAACTGACTTTATACAATACCTGATATCTGTCATCAAGACCATCATGCCCGATACTCCAGATACCGTGGCAGTAATAGAAAGAGCGCACAGAGCACTAGGGGCAACTGCGGCTTTGCCGCTCATAGTTGTTTTTTGCAATCCACAACTTTCCTGCTTTGCAATGAGCCACAACGGCAAAAACCGTAACACTTACACCAACGACGCCAGGCACACGGGACTTTGAAAATAAAACCAACGGCAGTCAGAGCGCACCACACAAAGATTCAGCACAACGAGGCTCTGCCAGGCCAGGCACACAGAGCTTAGAAAATACACCACGCAAAAGACAGTAACACTTACACCAACGACGCCTGGCACGCGGGACTTAGAAAATACACAACTGCAAAAACCGTAACACTTACACCAACGACACCAGACACACAGGACTTTGAAAATAAAACCAACGTCAGTCAGCGCGCACCACACAAAGATTTAGCACACACACAGATTAGACAGACACTGGGAAGGGGCAGGGGGGAGATGATGGAAAGAGACACATGGCAAGTTGCAAATTGCCAAGGCCTGTAATGAACGGTGAAGTAGATGGGAGGAGAGGTTCTCAATGAGCACCAAAGGTGCTCAGACGGGGAAAAATATTGCATTTTCTGGCAAACAGAGTTGCCAGGCTTCAAATTTTTTTGCTGTAATTTTTTGACGGGCAATTCGCTAGAATTAAAAATAACTTTCTGTTTTATCATTAAAGACACACTGCAGTTTAAGAAAAATCGACACTTCCATGGCATTACTCATTAACCCTCTGTTCTTAAAGAACCTCTGTGTCACTAAACATTAACTCCTGCCAAAGAGGTCCTTTTGAGAACAACCTTGGCATCTAATAATTAACCGCATACAATGAGGGTCCTGCAAGGAACTCCATGCCTAATGTCCTGCAAGGAACTCCATGGCTAATGATGGGGGGGGGGAAATCATACTCACAGACCACTTCTCACTCCGAAACTCAGGCATGACACCAAGACAAACCGAGTCCTCTTTATTTCTCATTATTAGATTTTATTAGAAAAGAAATGTGAATTAGCAACGAATACACCCAAAATGGCTACCACTAATTCACTTACCAGGCTGCAACTGACAGAAAATCAGCAGACATAGTCTTTTATATTGTTTACATAAAACAGTGAAAACAATCATTACACAGCCAATTACATTTCATTTACATATAATATCCAATAAGCTATAACACACTAAAGGTGCAGTAATACTTCATTTTTAATGAATGGCAAATTATGGCCTTGGGGTGGCTGATTTATTATGTATAAAATATGTGTATTGTTTCTTACTGAAACAGCTAGATCATGGGTAATTTAGACTTAACTATTTCATACCTAATATCTTGAAATTGGAAACTTACTGGTTCACAGCCAGCCAAATATTACACTAACTGGAAAGGTCACTGCTTCTACTTCTTCCCTGTCTTTTTAACGTTGAGCAGCAGGCCAACTTTTGCACTCACTTCGTTTACCCTCATCAATAAGTCCTTTAGTTCCTCTTCACTTTCAGCCATCAGAGTAGTATCATCGGCTCATCTGAAGTTGTTGATATTCCTTCCAGCAATATTGTTTTCGGCTTTGGATTCATCCAGTCCAGCCCTACGCATGATGTACTCTGCATATAAGTTGAATAAATAAGGTGGCAATATACAACCTTGTTGCGCTCCTTTTTCTGATCTTGAACCATTCTGTTGTCCCATGTTCGTTTCTTACTGTGGCTTCTTGGTCGACATACATATTCTTTAGGAGGAGGATTAGATGATCTGATACTCCCATCTCTTTAAGGACATGTAACAATTTGTTGTGATCCAAACAGTGAAAGGCTTTAGAATAGTCTATGAAGCAGAAGTAAATGTTTTTTTGGAACTCTCTTGCTTTCTTTATTATCGAGCAAACATTGGCAGTTCGATCTCTTGTGCCTCTTCTTCTGCAGAACCCGACTTGCACATCTGGTAGTTCCTGATCCATATATTGTTAGAGTCAGGCTTGTAGAATCTTAAGCATTACCTTGCTGGCATGTGAAATTAGTGCAATTGTTCGATAAGTGGAGCACTCCTTGGTACTGCCTTTTTTTGGGATTGGGATGTAGACTGACCTTTTCCAGTCTTTTGGCCATTGTTGAGTTTTCCAGATGTGTTGGCATAAGGCAAGTAACACTTTCACTGCCTCATCCTATAGAATTCCATCATCTCCTGCAGCCTTATTGTTAGCCAAACATCCTAGGGCCCATCTCACTTCGCTCTCCAAGATGTCTGGCTCCAGCTCATTGGACAAACTATTGAGGTCATTACTGCTGTTGAGATCCTTCCTATATAGATCTTCAGTGTATTCCTGCCACATCTTCTTTATCTGATCTTCTTCTGTTAAGTCCCTACCATTGTTGTCTTTTGTCACGCCCACTTTGGCATGAAAGGTGCCTTTTAGGTTCCCAATTTTCTTGAAGAGATCTCTTGACTTTCCCATTCGGTTATCTTCTTCAATCTCTTTACATCATTCACTGTAGAATGTCTCCTTGTCTCTTCTTGCTATCCCCTGTGGAATTCTGCATTCAGTTGGACAAATTGTTTCCCATCTCGACTACCCTTTGCTTTCCTTCTTTCACAGGCTACTTCCAAAGCCTCACCAGACAGCCAGTTTGACTACTTACTTTTTTTTCTTTTAGGGATATTCTTTGTTGCTGTTTCCTGGATAATGTTGGAGACTTTGATCCAAAGTTCTTCAGGCATTCTGTCTTCCATGTCTATTCCCTTAAATCTATTTTTTACTTCCACTGCATATTCACAAGGGATATTATTTATTTTGTATCTACTAGGTTTGCTGCTTTTCCCTCTTTTCTTCAGTTTAATTTTCAACTTTGCAATAAGAAGCTCATGGTCTTAGCCACAGTCAGCTCCAAGTCTTGTTTTTGCTGACTGTATAGAGCTCATTCATTTTTGGCTGCAAAGTATATAGTCAATCTGATTTCTATGTTGTCCATCTGGTGATGTCCATGTGTAGAGTCATCTTTGAGGCTGTTGAAGGAGGGTGTTTGCTACGACCAGAGAATTATCTTGACAACATTCTACTAATCTTTCACCTGCTTCATTTTGTACTCCAAGGCCAAATTTGCCAGTTATTCCAGGTGTCTTTTGGTTCCCTACTTTATCATTCCAATCTCCTATGATGATAGTAACATCTTTTCTTGGTGTTATATCTTTGACGTGTTGAATGTCTTCCTAGAACTGGACAACTTCAGCCACTTCAGCATCTGTGGTTGGAGCATAGACTTGAATCACTGTGATATTAAACGGCTTGACTTGAATTCTAATTTAAATCATTCTGTAATTTGGGTTGTAACCGTGCACTGTATTGGCCACTCCTTGATTGACTAGGATGGCTACTCCATTTCTTCTGCGGGATTCTTGACTACAGTAGAAGATCTGGTGCTTGACTGATATGAAATGTCCCATTCCAGTCCATTTAAGTTCACCAATTCCCAGGATATCAATGTTTAACCTTGTCATTTCAATTACCCCTAACTGTATCTAATTACCCCTAACGTTATCCAATAAACCCTAACTGTACCCAATAAACCTCTACCCTTCCCTATTAACCCCTACTCTACATTATTAGGACCTATCCTACCCTATTAACCCCTACCCTACATTATTAAACCCTATCCTACTCTAATAACCCCTATCCTACCCTATTAACCCCTATCCTATTAACCCCGCTTTACCCTACCCTATTAACCCCTACACTACCTACCCCCTAAAAAAATCGCTAACACCCCACTATGTACAAAAATAAAAACACTCACATTACAGAAAATAAAACCCCCCACTACATACCAAAAAAAAGAACTACTAATAACATGAAAATAAAAAGCATTACAGAACAATAAAAAAAAAAAAACAATAAAAATAAAAATCTAAAGGTTTAAACTTAGGAGACATCTACACATAAAATAAAAAAGATTACAAAAATAAAAAACGCTTTTAAAATAAAAAGAAGACAACCTGTAAAAAAGAAAGGTTTAATGAGTCCACTGACCTGGCCAAAATGCTCCTCCAGCTGTGATCCCTGATGCCATGGTCTTCACTCCTCTGGGCCAGGAAAGGCCCCTCCATCCCGACGTCCTATAAAAAAAACACTATTAAAATAAAATAAAAAATTACAACTTTTTAAAAAGAAAGGGTTAATGAGTCTACTGACCTGGCCAAAATGCCCCTCCAGTGGTGATCCCTGATGCCCTGGTCCTCACTCTTCTGGTCCAGAAAGGCACCTCCATCAAAATCCTGATGTTCTATAAAAAAAAATACTGCTACTAAATGGAGCTCCTCCCTTGCAGATGAAGGTTCCTGCGCAAGCTCTGATTAAAAAAAAAAAAAAATGATGCTTTCTGATTAGCTGAAATCTGATTGACAGTGATATCAGCCAATCAGAACGCATTTATTTTATTTTTTTTAGATAGGAGCATTCACGGGAACCTTCATTTGCGGCGGGAAACTAGTCAAGGGAGGATCTCCGTTTTTAGTAGTATGATAATTTTTTAGTATTATATACCAATACAAACCTCTTCAAAAGTTTAATATAAATCACTACAGTGCCACATTCCATCACAAAATTGCAATGTTGCTTTATGTATTGGCATAGATTTGACCATAAAGGGATAATGTATATGAATAATGACTGCAATCGCCAATGTCACTGTAGGGAGATTTTAATCAACAGACAGGTACCTCAAACTACAACTGTTGTTCCTCATGGGATAATCTTTTACCGACTCCCATAAAAATGTCACATATTGATTCTCCAAGCCAGGTTCTGACTCCTATAATAAAGGCTTACAAGCAGTTGCTCAATTGTAATATATTCCACTCACCTGATTATCATTTCTAAACTCTTCTGCGGATTTGTGAAGGGTAATACCAATATTTCTCTAATCAATGTCTATTGGGTTTCTAACTACACTCTATGATCACATCCTCCATTACCCACACCCCCACCTCATCATAGGTGGAGATTTTAACATATTGGACAGCCTACATTTAGACAGAATAAGGGCCACAACCCCACTAAAGAGACAAGCCAAATCTCTACACTGGTTTAAAACACAACTAGATATAATTTGCAACCAAAAGTCAAGGATTAAACACGTCTGCCAAAATGTCAACACAATGTCATGTATTGACTTCTTCTTTCTTACATCTCAACGGATAACTCCCTATATTGAGATGACAGAAATCAGAATGCAATATACTCTGACCACACCCTAATTACCTTGAAAATGACATACACAATATCCATGAAGTGGTGTTTCGAAACACTCTCAACATGTCTAATCCAATACTCGTCTGGGAAGCCATTAATGTTGTGTTAAAAGGGTTAATTATGATCTGAATATCCAATGTGAGGTTGAAAGTCAAAACACATTATACTGAAGCTAGCACCCAATTACCCAAAACAGTATCTGTCTACAAACAAACCCCATCATCTAGATGAAAAAACTCCAGCAAAAAAAAATATATAATATATCTTAGAACTTCAACACATTAAATCCTCACTGGCTAGAGCATGTTAGCAGACCTCACTAAATCAGACTATTACCAACTTATATTGCAAAACAAACCCAATGCTCAAAACATAGCCAATATTATGTCCCAATATTATAAACCGCTACACTCCACTTCAGATACTTCAGATCCATCAGCATGCGCCACAACATTTTGGAAAACTATTCAAATCGCGACACTATCCAATTTTCATAGAATGCCCAAATATGCTTAAAAGAAGTAGACACAACCAATGGTAAAAAGCCTGGTCCTGATGGCCAAACAGCTACATTTTACAAAAATCCTTCTACCTACATCTCACCTACAATAACTACCAAACCATCTTAGTTGGTAATAATCCTGATCCTCTCCTCAAGAACTCATTAGTGAGACTCATTTCCAAATCTCATAAACCAAAAGACGACATTGGTTCTTATAGACCAACTGCACTATTAAATCTAACTACAATTTTTTTAAATACTAGCTTCATGTCTCGCCTCTATCCTCCTACATATCATACACCTAGATCAAACAAGATTTGTAAAAGGTAGATATCCTTTTACCAATATGAAATGAGTTCATTAGGCACATTTTTATGGATTAACTCACAGCACACCACAGCAACAACATTTCACCCCTGATACTCTATGATGGGACTCTATATGATGGGAGTATGGATACTGAAAAAGTCTTTGACATTATACACAGGAGGAACCTTTACAAAGTGCTTAAATGATTTGACTTTGGTGGTTCTTACCCGAGGGCCGTGTTCACTCTTTATCATCGCCGTACAACAGCTTTTGTTATAACCAGTCAAAATTCAACCAACCTTTGGAATTGAAATGAGAACTACCTCTAAAGAGCCTCCACAGGCCACAAAAAAACTACAATTAAGTATATTTGTGGATGAACTCTTACTTTTCATATATTTCAAGATATTTCCCAAACTTTTGTAATAGAAGACACATACCGTCTGTGTACGGGCTATAACATAAACCTTTCAAAATCAAAGATTTTTGAGTCTATCCTTTAAGCTTATATCACTATAGACTTCTATCAATCCTATGATGCAACTACTTCCTCCATTAAGTATCTGGGTATACAACTAAATTCAAATATCAATAACATTCATCAAAATAATTACAAACCCATTTTGAAGGCCCTAATCCATAAACTAAAAACCTGGAACAGTTTGCCACTCTCCCTCCTTGAGAAAGTACTTTGGAAAATGATCTTGTTTCCAAGACCCAGAAACTTAATGCAAAGTACCCTTTTTATGTACACCAAGGATGTGAAAGTAATCTACTATGATTTAACAAAATTGCTTTGGGGCAATAAACATACGATTAGCTATGCAGAAAGTAGGATGACCAACAACTACTCTGTCTCCAGCACTTCAATTAACATGTATTTTTAAAAACATAATAGACTGAGTTTTCAAAGAATCGCACTTAGATGGTCAATACATATTTCCCTTTTCTCTCACAGCATTGATGCACCTAACATGATCAGAACAGAAACAAATACTAATATTTCACAAGCAACATTCCAGCTACTTACTACCTATTAGGGAAAATCCCCAATATATTCTGGGCATGACTACTAAAGCCTTTCAACAATGGGAAATTCCCAGCATTAAATATGTCCAATATCTTTTTTTAACAAATTAAAACTATTGCCAATGTTAAAAAAGCAAAATAAAATATCCTCCAAATCATTTTATGCTTATTTATAACACTTTGATATTTCAACACCCAACCCCATTGACCATAAAAATACTTCTAAATGCAACTCATATCTTGATCTACAAAGGACTTATCTTACCTCTTTCTGACTCTTTAGCAATTCAAGCCTGAGACCCAATCTTAACTAGCTGGAATAGAAAAATACCAGATTTATATGACCTAACCACATCAAGATTTACTCTATATATCAACAATCACCCACAACATCAACAACAAATGTCCAATAAAGTAAGAACCACATACTGAAAATACAGTACATCTGGGCCCACCCTAATTTCCTGTTTGTGGCAATGTGGCCCAGTTCTTTTATTTTTTTATGTATACTTCTTAATTGCATAAAGACAACAACAAGAATGCATGTAGACCTACACTACCTTCCATGTGTTTTTGAAAAACAAGACTTCCCTTGAACGAAGACAGAATGATGTTATATACAATACTCCACAACACCTACTTGTAGACCTTTGCTCCTTGACTGCACGCAAGGCCTTCCTTTGAAAATGGGCCTCCAAAAAAAAACAACCTTCAAATTCACTCTTTCATTGATTCTCACTACTGTACAAACCAAAAGATTAGATAGCCTGGCTGATCTTGAGAAAAGAGCCAAACAATTGTAATACATACATCCTCACCTGATCAATTTTCCAGTTACAACAGATACTTTCCACCTTCCTTCATAGTGAAATATTTATTATATAAGCAATTATACGTGATTGACCACACATATGACTTCACTGATGTTGACCCCTATGACCTGAGCTTTCCCACCATCACTTTAACTTCATTGATTTGTTTCAGAATGCTGTTATCACTTAACCAGACCCCAGTTACCAGCCACCAGCATCTCCTGCAGTGGGGAAATAGAAATCATCATAGATAACAAACTGTCCAATACTCAGCAGACAATGGACAGTATAGAGTATGGCAACATGATTATCATCACTTTATAAAGAGAAGGCCCAATATGCCTCAATGCAATTTCAAACAGAGAAATAGAGAGCTTATCAGATTCCATATCCCATTATAATGCGACTGAGGCAACCACAACTCACCTGATGATTTTTTTCATTTATAGCCTGTACTAAAACGTTACGTTAAAAGACCAGTGAATTGCATTTACAAGTAAAGTTTGTTGGACATATACTATTAAACACAGTATGCAGTTTAAAATAAATGGAAGTTAACATTGTTTAAATAGTTTTCTCCTCAAGTAGAGCTGCCTTTTTCCTCCATGTGTCTTGGCCAGCATTGTGAGGGAGGCTGGATCATCATGGAGCTTAGAAGTAGGCTGGATTATGATGTCACAGGCCCTGCCCCATGGCATCCTCAGCTCCAACCCAACAGTCTATACAGAGGTAACAGCTGTATTGTAACCTGTTTGCAGCTCCCTTATAGGCCTGCCCAGTGGCAGCTCATGAACCATCATTGTCTCCGCCCCTTCAGAGAGCATGATCAGTTTGAATCAGTCTGACTTGTTAGCCTTTTCTATTTGTCCAGCCACTAGACGGAGCTGGCCAGGCCCCCTAAATACAGTAGGCCCAGGAAGATGAGATAAGCAGCTATGTTTAAGAGGAAAAATGACACAGTCAGAAGTTAGAAAAACTTTTATTTTAAGCTGCATACTGTTTTTAATAGTTCTATGTTCAACAAATATATGAACTTAACTTGCAAATGCACTACCATGATCCTTAAAGGTATGTCTAAGTTTACCTGCTTATATCAGAAACACACATTACATTGATTTATTCTATACACATACAAACTTATTTTATTTAAAAATAAAACATGTTTTCGACACCCCCAGAGCTTACATAGGCACAGCGAACCTCCCAATAGGAACTCTGCATTTGGGTATTGATTTTAACCCTTTACTAAGCTTCAAGCCAACAGCAGCTTAATGCATCTTAATGAGATCATACACAGCAGTGAATGACTCCTCTTGCTTCCTGCTGAAGAGGACTACACATCCCATGATTCCTTCTCCTATCACATATTGCTACAATGTAATAAAATGTATAGCTGCCTGTGATTGGAAAAACAAATTATGAATTGTATGCTAATTTTAGCTTGGATATGCAGGGGTGTTAACTCCTGCATAAAAGCGTCAGCAAGTTACAGTAACTAGAATCACAAAACCTCCTCAATTGAATTAATCATTTATTTGCTTAAATGAGAAAGGCCATGAAAGTGATAAAAAATAATTTAAAACAAAACATTTATTAAATGAAACTTGCCTAATTGCACATTAAAAATACAGGTTGGCCATCGAAGTCTGGATAAACAAATTACAAATAGCTCTTTAATGTGCTTGAAAGGTTGATCATGCAAAATACACATTTTGCTTATAAAGTGCACTGTTACATTGGAGCATATAACCTTTGTAATATCATCTGATAACGCTAGAGGTAATTTCTGAAATGTTATTTCAGAAAGACGAAGTGTTTTTTGCTTGTTTTTTGGGAAGTTCTCATTAATTTGAGGTACATTTAAGAGGTTTCATTTGAAGGACAGCTATATTTTCAGAACAATCACATAGCATGTAAGCGCACACAAAACATTTGTTTAAGAAAACAACAGCAGAACACTTGTCATCTACTTGCTAACAAAATTAATAAATTAGCAATCAGTGGAAAGCAAATAAGAGATCTAAGAGATTGTCTTAGATAATGTTATATTGCATTAAGATATTCTCATTATTATCACAATCCTGTAATGAACAATGTCCTCTAAAGCTATGGGAATATCAACCCCATCAGTTCTGCAGCTAATCAGGATTAACTTGCCAACTAGGACATTAAAAGGTAAACAGAATGATAAGAAAACTGATGCATTATTATGACGTCAATGCAATAATGAGCATTCACTACTTAGATGTTCTAAAAGCAGCTTGACTTTGATTTTGACCCCATGGTTTTAAAGCCTTTTATAGCTGATGGTGATGGTAGTTTATTCATATAGGACATTATATATAAAAAAATACTTTTTTTCATGTATTTGCAGAAAGACTGTGCATATCTTTGCTATTCTGATGCATGACTGCTGGGTTTAAATTGTTATATTTCTATATGTTCTATCGCAACTAGGGTACTCTGAGAAGATGCAAATAAAACAAGAAAAATGCACACATAAAAAGACAGCCAGTAATTTGTTGTCCCCTTGTGCCAATACAGAGAAGTCTCCTGAAACACATCAGACTTAAGGACAGTCCAGAACAGAAATGCCAGGCAGGTCTCCTCAGCAAGTGAGAAATAGCACAGTACCATAAGTTTCAGGATCAGCACCTCGTTAGTGAGGTGTTTCTGTCTTCGGTATTCAGGTTTCCATTTCTGCCCTTCAATACAGTGCTATTGCAGGTGCAAAGAACTTGTGGAAAAATGCTCCTGATAAGGGACAATACTCCATGTTACCCTAACAACTTGGCTGAGTTCCACTGCTGCATCCCAGTGGAAGTTGTGTGCCTGTCGGCCAACACTACTTCGCTGATCCAACCTATGAACCCGGTGGTCATTTTGACCTTCAAGGCCTAATATCCTCGCCGCTCATTCCACAATCTCATTGACTAGAAGGACAGCCAGGATAAAGAATCGATGATAGATTTCTGGAAAAGGTACACCATCATGCAGGCAGTCATGAACATTGATTTGTCTAAGGAGGTGACACAGCAATGTCTAAAAGACATTGTGGAAGAGGATCTGGTCAGAGTTGTGTGGAGATGTGCAACCAGAAGAGCCCATCAAAGTGGAGATAGTGGACCTTGTACTAGGGGGAAGTAGACACCCAGGAGATCGAGGACTTGGTCTAGGCTTTGGGCAAAAGCCTGACCAATGAGGTCCTTGAACAATCAGCGCAACAAAGCATTGAGAAAGCCAAGGACAGTTGTGATTCTGACATACAGCAATAAAAAGAACGGTCAACCGAGTAGTTCCTCTGCAAGACTTTGCCCCAAATTAATAACAATATGGATGATATGGTGGCAAATGATCCAGATGCTGCATGGAGCAGAAATACAAGACGCATCATTCTTGAGGGTATGTCTTGCTACCAGCATCTACTAAATGGCACAGAAAAAAAGGTAGATATCCCTAGACCAGTTTGTGACCAATAACGCCAGGATGGAGGATGAGCCTGAAGAGTCAACATCTGCCACTTAAAGTGGCCTGTTTTTTTGTGTTTGTACTGTTCCTTTAAGAAAAATTATTAAAAAGTATTTTTTATCTTGTTCTTATGTTTGCAGTTCATTCAAAGTTTATATACAGTTCAACTGTTTAAAAATGTTTTCAATGAATTCCCCAACCCTGTTATCCCTATGTTAAAGTGACCCCATTTAGCGATGTTTCTACTATTGGCCGGAACATATTTACAGTGGTAAGCGGGGTATTCCTGTATTAACTAACTTAAAGAGATATTGAAACCAAGCGTCCTTGTTACATATGAAAGAAAGTATTTGATACCGTACCATTGTGTCTTTTCTATTTATTTATTAAACTAGCAACTGGCCCGTCAAAAAATGACGGCAATAAAATTGTAAGGCAGGTAATGCTGTTTGCCACACAATGTAAGGCTTTTGGTCGTCTGAGCACCTTCGGCACTCATTGTGAGGTGCTCCTCTGGTGTAGTTTTGGGCTTGGGACCTCCTTCGGTGCTCATTGCAAGCTCTGTGCTGAGCGCCTTCGGCGCTCATTGCGAGCATGTCCTCTGGTATTTTTTTTTTTATATATATATTTTTTATATAATAATTAATTAAATAATAAATTAATATACTTGACCTATTTGCAATTAATATATCCAGCAATCAATATTCTGAAGAGCTAACAATCACTTTTGACTTTCCTTGCTGACCTGAGATGTAAGTGTCAGCAATGTGTGCAGTGTAAATAGGCTGCGGCTAAACCTTTTGTTTAGTTGTGTAAAGTGGCATTTTAGAATGGTAATGTTATGAGTTTCAAGTTAGTGTTGTAAAATGGCAGCGATAGTGTATGTTTTAGCATAGTTTGTAATAGTGTATTTTGTACCTCGTACATTCCTGGGTAAAAGTTGTATGTGCCTGGCAGTGTTTTGCATGCTTAGGGGTCGTGTAGCCTCGTTTTTGTTTTTTTCGGTGTCCATTTTTTTTCTTGCATAGGTGATTTTCGAGTGGCGAAACTCTGCAAATTGGACTTAAATTTGCGTGCAACCTCACTCCCAGACATCCTGGATGTCCCCCCGTGCTGTGTGTAATATTTTTTGTGTTTTTTGATGTGCGAGGTTCGGCCGTTAACTTTGTATTTTTTGCGGGTTGTATTTTTTTTTTTTTGTAAGTCGCAGTTTCCTTTTCAAAGTCTTATGGAGCGTAATTTTTGCAGTAGATTTTTTCAAAGTGCTACGGGTCTCGCACTGTGAATTGTGTATTTGAGTTTTCTGTTGATCTGTAGTTCCGCGAGTCGTAGGTATGATGCTTGTGGGGTGGTAGGGATGAGCGCCTATAGCACTCACCTCCACCAGCGCAGTGAGAGCCTTTGGCGCTCCCTGACAAAGTTGTGCGGGGTCGTAGGGATGAGCGCCTACGGCACTCATCTCTGCTAGTGCATGGAGCTCCTTTGGCGCCTCATGCCTGGCCACAACCGCTGCCCTCGCTTTAGTTGCAGCAGGCTTGCTTCGTGAGCATGCAGTTTTAACATCGCGTTACAAACGATTTTTGGCAAGCCCGCTCTGCTGAGAACTATATATGTGCTAGATGGTGGTACAAAAAGTATTTCCACTGTTGTAATTTACCCTTATATCCAACAGATGGCGGTGTAAAAATGCAACTTATATTTCCACATCCAAATGATGGCGCTCTAATAAGTTATTGTTATGGCTCCTTAGCGCCAATAGATGGCGGTATAACGATTCAGTAATGTATAATTATTTTGTTATTATTTATTATTTTATTATTAAATCCAATGTATCTAATGCATCCGGGGGTCTTTTTCCCACAGCCTTATTAACATTAGGGAGAGTAATCGCAAAGCCTGTAATGACCGCCTTCGGCGCTCTTTCCAGCCTACCTCCTGCGGTGCTCATCGCGAGGCCTGCAATGAGCGCCTTCAGCGCACATTGCAGGCTAACTTCCTGCAGCGCTTAACGCGAGTAGTCGGAATTGCAAGTTTGCCTGCTCATCGCAGTCTAATTTAATATTGGTGTGATGGATACATTTGCATGTTTGACAACTATTATAGTTGATAATGCTCTGAAAGCAGAAAAAAACTGATTCAGTTGGTTAACTTATCTCAGGGCTTGACCTCGTCAGCTAGTGAGCAGTAATATAGATTCATGAGTCATGCTCCACTAACAATGAAATCTACAGACATTGTTTTGTGCATTTCCTTCTTTTTTTTTAATTATATTTTTAGGTTTTAATTGTTTTTTCAAATCACAACATTGGTAATATATACACAATGTTTTAAATGCATTAGAAAAATAATTGTGTTCCCTGTCCCTTTAATAAAAATTCAGCAACAGAAAATCACACAAATATCTAAATGCTGACACGTATAAAGGTAAATAAGCAGATCAAATGATAAGTGGTTCTAATCTGCCCTCAGATCCCATTCTTCTATTTTTGGAACATCTTCACTTTCTTTATCTGTTACATTACTGACAGACCAGTATACTTCAGCTTCTCTCCTGAATAATGATCATTATCTGTAAGTTCAATCATAGTAGTTGCCATTTTCTATTTCTATACTGATGTGTGTTTGCTTGCTTTATATTTCCATCTGCCTGTGATCATGAGAACTTTCTAGGATGAGATGATGCTCATGATTTTATTCTAAACCCTAGAATATTTTATAATAAATAATTAAAAAGATTTCCCCTGGAGTCATCCCACTTCTTACTTGTGCCTCATAACCATGGGCCTCCATTCCAGAATGTGACCGTGTGTCACACAAGATTATGTCAAATGCTTATTCACTGCATATCATCTCCCATACCGGATGCTGCAATTGGTCAGTTTAATCAATAACGTCCTTGTCTATATTTTTCATTCCAGTCCATCTTTAAGTCTTCAGGATGAGATAGCTTTCTTATTTAACAAATTTCACATTTTAAAGCTGATAATAACTTGACTGACCCTTACTCTCTTCTACAATTATATTCAAACTCCTTATTCTTCTCTACAAGAATCTGCTAGAATTACTCTTCTCTACAAGAATTTGACTATCCACAAACATCTGAAAGGACCATTGTAGTATATTTACAAGTAAAGCTTGGATGTTGTTTGTTGGTCACAGACAATTAAAAACAGTGTACAGTTAAAAATAAATAAATGTTAATATTTTTTCTTATGTTTCAAACTGTCTTTTCTGCTCAAGCAGAGCTCCCTGGATTTACCAATGGATAGATTGATCATTCAAGCGTCAACAAATGCATGAAACTGACAAATTACTTTCATAAGTGGGCACAACACGAGTAATCATCAAACAGAGAGTCTACGTATGGGTGTGCTCACTGCAGCATATGCAGATACAGACTCTGTAGGGATGGATGTGCAGTGTAGTGTACAGGGAACATGTCTCAGCAGCATGTTTACAACCATTGCTGAGATACGATCACTGATTGGTTAGTACTACACACTGCTCAACAAGTTCTGAAGGGTATGTGTATGAATAGAAAGACTGTAGCAGGAATCAAGATATCACTTTGAGCCAATAACAACTAGCAAATAATAGCTCCACATAGTAGAAATTAAGTGAAGCATCCAGGTTAAGGACAACAAGATATCACATAGATAGAAACACACAGCAACCAAATGATCATTCAATTCAATTAACACATATACCATACTTCTCTATTTTTTAGCTGGCTGGAGGTCTGGGTCAGCCAGAGACAGGGACGTTGGCTCCATCGAGCTGGATACTCTAGGCCGTGCCCCCGCCCAACAGGAACTGTCACAGGAGGAGGAGGCAAGGAGAGGATCAGAGAGCACAATTCAGGTCCATGGAGGCAACTTTGTAATCTGCAAGCATTGCTACAAAATCATGTAATGGAAATATATTCAGATAGACATTCGATCAATGAAATCCCTTCCTAAAAACGTAGCTCACAAGCTATTAATTAAATCATATATTCTATTTTAAAATACATGGTTTTTGTCATCATAAATTTCAACCAATGCAGATATGGCAGGAGATTTGCCAAATCCCACAATGGCATGTTAATAAAAGCCAGCATTAATATATGCATAAGTGAAGGATGTAATTCTCTACTCAATATCAATTTGAAAACAGATACTTATGTCTGATATATGTAACAGACATTATAGCTGCCCCTTTTTCCCAAACAGCCTCTTATCCTTCTGGGATCTGCCCGCACCACACCCTTGATATTAATGCACAGTCGTATACATTTCTGAGTGTGCTCTGTGTATATATTACATTTTTGTTCTGCCTGGCCTGTGCTATGTAGCGATATACCCATATAGCCAGCATCAGCATGGGCAGCCGTTGTGGTCCCTGTGTGTTTCCAGATTGGTATTAACCTCTTGCATAGTTTGGTGTATGTTCCCCTGGTACTTAATATATGTCATGTGGCAGTTTAATATTGTCAATAGTTTTTTGTTATAATATACATATAATGACTAAATATGTAAAAAAAAAAAAAATATATATATATATATATATATATATATATATACTAGCGACTTGCCCGTCAAAAAAATGACGGGCCAATAAAATTGTAAGGCAGGTAATACTGTTTGGCACAGAAATTAAATGTTGTGGTGGTCTGAGATCCTTCGGCGCTCATTGCGAGCCTCGCGCTAAGAGCCTTCGGCGCTCATTGCAAGGCTCTTGCTTGCTGTACTTTTTTTTATCAGAGGAGCTTTTGCTGTCATTGTAAGGTCGGCGGTGAGCCGCTTTTTGCACTTATTGTCCCCTGGTGTAGTTTGTGTGCTATGAGCAGCATTGGTGCTCGTTCTGAGACGTGCGTTGAATGTCTTTTGTGTTTATTCAGATAGTGTTTTTTGTTTTTTTTGTATGCTAATTAAATAATTAATAAATTAATCAATTAATATACTTTACCTATTTGTAAGTAATACAGTTGCAAGCAAAAGTATGTGAACCCTTTGGAATGATATGGATTTCTGCACAAATTGGTCAAAAAATGTGATCTGATCTTCATCTAAGTCACAACAATAGACAATCACAGTCTGCTTAAACAAATAACACACAAAGTATTAAATGTTGCCATGTTTTTATTCAACACACCATGTAAACATTCACAGTTTAGGTGGAAAAAGTATGTGAACTCTTGGATTTAATAACTGGTTGAAACTCCTTTGGCAGCAATAACTACAACCAAACGTTTCCTGTAGTTGCAGATGTGCACAACGGTCAGGAGTAATTCTTGGCCATTTCTCTTTACAGAACTGTTTAAGTTCAGCAATATTCTTGGGATGTCTGGTGTGAATCGCTTTCTTGAGGTCATGCCACAACATCTCAATTGAGTTGAGGTCAGGACTGGGCCACTTCAGAAGGCGTATTTTCTTCTGTTTAACCCATTCTGTTGTTGATTTACTTCTATGCTTTGGGTTGTTGTCCTGTTGTAACACCCATCTTCTGTTGAGCTTCAGCTGGTGGACAGATGGCCTTAAGTTCTCTTCCAAAATGTCTTCATAAACTTGGGAATTCATTTTTCCTTCGATGATAGCAATCCGTCCAGGCCCTGACGCAGCAAAGCAGCCCCAAACCATGATGCCCCCACCACCGTACTTCACAGTTGGGATGAGGTTTTGATGTTGGTGTGCTGTGCCTCTTTTTCTCCACACATAGTGTTGTGTGTTTCTTCCAAACAACTCAACTCTAGTTTCATCTGTCCACAGAATATTTTGCCAGTACTGCTGTGGAACATCCAGGTGCTCTTGTGCAAACTGTAAACGTGCAGCAATGTTTTGCTTGGATAGCAGTGGCTTCCTCTGTGGTATCCTCCCATGAAATCCATTCTTGTTTAGTGTTTTACATATCGTAGATTCGCTAACAGGGATGTTAGCATATGCCAGAGACTTTGTAAGTCTTTAGCTGACACTCTAGGATTCTTCTTCACCTCATTGAGCAGTCTGCGCTGTGCTCTTGCAGTCATCTTTACAGGACGGCCACTCCTAGGGAGAGTAGCAGCAGTGCTGAACTTTCTCCATTTATAGACAATTTGTCTTACCGTGGACTGATGAACAGCAAGGCTTTTGGAGATACTTTTATAACCCTTTCCAGCTTTATGCAAGTCAACAATTCTTAATCGTAGGTCTTCTGAGAGCTCTTTTGTGTGAGGCATCATTTACATCAGGCAATGCTTCTTGTGAAAAGCAAACCCAGAACTGGTGTGTGTTTTTTATAGGACAGGGCAGCTGTAACCAACACCTCCAATCTCATCTCATTGATTGGACTCCAGTTGGCTGACACCTCACTCCAATTAGCTTTTGGAGATGTCATTAGTCTAGGGGTTCACATACTTTTTCCACCTGCACTGTGAATGTTTACATGGTGTGTTCAATAACAACATGGTAACATTTAATTCTTTGTGTGTTATTAGTTTAAGCAGTGTGTGATTGTCTATTGTTGTGACTTAGATGAAGATCAGATCACATTTTATGACAATTTGTGCAGAAATCCATATCATTCCAAAGGGTTCACATACTTTTGCTTGCAACTGTATATGCAGGAAGCATTGTGCTGAAGAGCTGGCAATTTGTTTTGATGTTCCTGCAGCATACAATGTCAGTTTGCACTGTTGTGGAGCTGAGGTGTAAGTGTCAGCAATGTGTGCAGTGTGTAGTGTAAATAGGCTGCGTGCGCAAGAGGAAGCCGTTATTGTAGCTGTGTATTTCCGCATTCTGTAAGTTAGTGTTGTAAAATGGCAGTGAATGTGTATGTGGTACACGGGTGTGTATGATTTATCGTCCTTGCTAAAAGTGTATCTTGTGCCTCGTACGTCTTTTTGGAAAAGCCGTATGTGCTTGGTGGTGTTTTGCGGCTTTAGAGTCCGGTAGCCTCGTTTTCCTTTTTTTCGGCTGCCTTTTTTTCTCTCGCTTAGGGGATTTTCGTGGGTTTAAACTCGGTAATTTGGACTTAAATTGAGCTGTAACTTCACTTGCAGAGGTCCTGGGTGCCCCCCCCCCCCTTGCTGTGGGTAACTTTTTATGTATTTTTTGTGTGTATTTATTGTTTTTTTTATGTTTTCAGGTGCGTGCTGTTTGGCCGTTAAGGTCAGATTTTTGTCCGCGCCTCCTATTTTTTGTGTAAGTCCATATTTAGTGATTGCGTGTTAGGTGTGAGGCGGCGTATAGCCTCCACCTCCGCAAATGCGGCCCCTCGCTTCACGAGGGTCCGCATTTGTGGCCTGCTATGAGCCTTCTGCTCATTGCAGCCGACGTTGGAGCCTCCACCTTCCGCAAATGCGCCCCCTCGCTTTGCGAGGGTCCACATTTGCGGCCCAAACTGCGTCCCTCGGTTCTGGCAAAATTGGCCTGCAATTAATTCTAATGTATTTCCAAGCTCATGCTTTTAAAGTACAGTATTGTGACTTTAATTGCTGTTACAGCTCTAATAAGTATCTGAAAAAGCCCTTGTGAGTCCTATTTTAGTTGAAACTCGTAATATTTTTAACAGAAATGTGATACTTTTTTCATTTACGGGTTAGACTATTTTTTAGATCTAGAGCTACAGGTCTAATAGAATATGTAAGTTTAATTATTTAGAGATCATAATATTCGAGCTGTGCTAAATCCAATGGAGCTCTAAGACCGATTTTGCAGGCTTGGCCCATAGTGATTACGAGTAGCTAATTGAATATGTGTCAATATTAAGAGCAGTATTAAGTGTATACTTTTATGAATTGACCAATAGAATAGGGCCCTTAGTGCATTAAAATGCTAGTGTCAATACCTCTGAGTCTTTATTTACTCCTGTTGTACAAAGCTCTGAAAAAGAGAAAAAAAATAAACATCAATAAAATTTGTTAATTATTGCCATATAAAACAAAGTTAGAGGGAACAAATATTTAACTTATTCATCTTTAATGATTACTGCTATTTCCATACTTTCTAAATTTATATTAGAATTCAATATCGCTGCTTAGAAGTAAGGGAGCTTTATTTGCATGAAAATAATGTGATTTACTATCTTCAACCCAAGGCTACTAATAGGATGATAATATATTTCAATCTGCAATAAATTCAGCAAACGCTAGGAAAATATCACATTGCAACAAAAAAGCACGAAATTGATAAACCTTTTGTACTCTGACCCAATGATACATAAAGAACTAAAGCAGAACATTAATTTTGGCTTCAGGCACAGAGAAAACATTACACACTAAGCAGGAAATTATGTTTTTTTGTATTCATCATTGTACTGGCTTATTAACAATATCTATTCCTTACAGCCATGTGGGTCAGAATAAAAACTCAGGGGGCAAGAATAGACAATGTTGTATTAATTTTATCATTGCAGCAAGGTGAAGTGTGCAGTTTAGAATATAATAGTATTTAGAGGAAAAATGTTCATGATTTAATTACCATACTATATTACATTAAAATATTAGTATGCCTATTTTTAGATAGAATTATAATGATTTTTGCTATAGACTTCTGAGAACAGGTTGCATATTAGCATGTTAAATGGACAAAGAACAGCATAATTGTTATTAAGCATTTAAAAGAGTGTCTTTAAATGTTAAAAATGCATTAACAAGATACAGAAAAGCTGCAGAGAGTAAGGATTGATAACCTCCTGGCTTCATGTTTTAAATGACACAAAGTATGAAGAACCCTCGGCAATTAAAAATAAAATTAATTAGGTTTGAAGTTTTTTTTAAGTAGTTGTACAAAAAATCGAATGATAGTAAGTGAGCATAGGGAACAGCAAGCACCTCTCTCTAACTTTTCTATGTCACTTAGAAAAAGGAAATGAAGAGGACAAAACATGGTATAACTTATTTTGATTCAAAACATTAAACCATGTAAATGAATCCCAGTTCTTAATATTGAATAGAATAATCTATTATGCTGCAAACAGTACTTTTGTGTGACACACAGTAAGACATTGTTATTGTATACTCAGTGTCGTAGCTAAAGCTATTGCCGCCTGGGGCTATCCCCAAGTTTGCCGACCCGTGGTGAGAATATATATATATATATATATATATAATGAGTCTGTCATGACTGATTTTGGAGCTCCCCTGCACCCTAACAAATAACTAATTCAATTCCAAGCCAGCAAGTTGCTAGATGTAGGCTGTAAGTCTGCGGGCCTGCTGGAGGACCACAGCATCCGCGACTTACTGCGCTATTCAATTGGCCAAACCTGCAAGTCCTGGCCAGAGTTATAGCACACATCATAAACCATGCTATCGTATGTAGCATTTGCAAGCTTGAATATGATCAATTAAGCAAGACTGTAACTCCCAATGCTGAAACAGCCAATAGAAAAGGAGCCTGTCAGCATGAAGGCCATACGACAATTTGCGATTCCGGGTCCTATATGCAATCGGACCTGCAATGTACAGAATGTAACGGAGCTGGAACACGCAATCCAATATCTCCGCTGGTATACGGTCAAATACCCAAGAGGCACTACAGTTTCACCATCCCCGACCTCCCATATTGGACGACACACAATTTGGGAGTCAAATGAATACTGACTTTATTTTGTTCTGCAGAAATATTTATACCCATCTCTTCCCACAGGCAATACACATGCCCATATTTGGCCACACAATACACATAAAGAGAACAATAGGTGGGTCACACCTCCCCGAGGCTCCCTGGCAACTTTGATACAATCAGACATTGATTCAATTACACTTCTTTGTTCTTATCTGAGAATGAAAACACTGTATACAATAGACTTCCTTAATCTTATGCGGAGTCTCTGTAACAGGATTATCTCCCATGCCAAGTAGCTGCAAATGTCTGGGACAATATTCTGCAGAGCATAAACCAACATACATGCAGTATAATAGTAGGATCATATTTTAACCATAATAATCATAAAACAGGGTAAAACAGTGATGGGTTCCGTTACACACCTCCCCCGTGACCAAAAGCCGGCATACACGGTCTGATCCCAACGGATCGGCCTGGGGTGTCCGGACAAAAGTATTTGTTGGTCAATTCTCTAGTTTGACAACCCATCTGTTCTAGTCCATATGGGTGGCCTGATATGTATTAACTCATTGATTCCCGAGATCGATATAACCCTGAATTGAAACATAGAAATAAATGATTTTTGATTGCCGATTTGCGAGCTTGAGACTGTTGTGCAATTAATTATAATGTCTTTCATCGCTTTCCCCATCATTTACAGTGCAGTATTGAATTTTTATTAGCATTTAAAGTGCTACGGACATGTCTTTAAGCCTTTTGTGAGTCCTTCTTTGAACCCGTAACTTGTGATTCGACTTTTGCGAATTTGATGGGGCGGTTAGCGAGGGGGAATCTGAGCAATTGAATAGCGATTTGCAATTTTAGCGATCGGCCGTGAAAGATCAAAGGCTTGGAGGGGCATTAACTTACGAGGATAACCATAGCAAGGAATTGTACGCCGGAGCCCGTAACCCAATCAGAGCCTGTAAAAAGACGCCAATTGAATAGCAAAATAACTTACGGCCTCCATTTCCCAAGCCTCTGCCACATCTAATTGCTAATATCAAAGACTATACAAATGGGCATGGGATGTGTTTTAATTATTATAACAATTTGTCATGTATGTGCCATGTTTAAAGAATTAATGTGTGCATATATTTACTGTGATGTATGTAATGTGTGAGTATAGTTACTGTCATGTATGTAATGCTGCTATTGATGGTGTCTTCCTGCTTCTCTGTGACCGATGCCCCTGTTTTGACTGGGTGCTGAGGTCTTGAATACAAGAAAATTGGGGTGCAGGTGGTTCCCTAAATCTTGGGGTCGTCACAGAGTCCACATTTTTTTCAGACATTCAGGACTCTATATATATATATATATATATATATATATATATATATAGATCCTGAGCTCTTAAGAGAAATCTTCTCCTAACTTCCATATGGGTTGGATGACTTCTAATTAGAACTGCAATTGCTGCCAACTGTATAGAACTGCATAAAGTGTTGGTGATCTATAATGAATAAAAATGTGAGTGTTGTTTTCCCCTAAACATTCAACTCATCTAAAATCATTCTCCAATAACTAATACTTAAAGGGACATGGAACTCAACAGTTTTTTATGCATTTAGAAGAACTGTTTTAAAATCTACAAAAGTTGTTTTTGCATGACAAATTGTAGTAAGATCTGTTTTAAAATATTTTAAACCATGATGGAAGTTCAGAGAGCATATGTATTATTATTATTATTATTATTATTATAGTTTATTTATAACGCGCCAACATATTCCGTAGCGCTGTACATAAATTAAGTTCAGACAAAGATAAATACGGATTAACATTTAGCATAGCAAGGAGGGCCCTGTCTTTGAGCTAGGAATCCAATGTCCATGGTCAAATCCCAAAGTACTTAGGATAGAAACTCGCAGACTTACAATCTAAGGTATAGTGAGTGGTAAAAGAGGGAGAGAGAGGTGATGAGCGTGTTAGGGTGGAAGGTGATACGCTTCTTTAAAGAGATGCGTTTTAAGTGAGGTTTTAAATATTTTGAGGCAAGAGGATAATCTGGTGGAGCGAAGCAAGGAGTTGGACTAGGGGTAGCACAAGAAAAGTCCTGGAGGCGGGAGTGAGAGGAGGTGACAAGAGTTGTAGAAAGAAGAAGGTCATTAGCAGAACGAAGAGGGCGGGTGGGGGAGTATTTGGGGGGTATATATGTATATCTGTAGATATCATTGGATGTTACAGGGCAAGCCCCAAGAGTAATTAAACTTATGAATACGTTTTTGTGCTCTTTTATTTAAGAAAAGACACAGTGGCACATTATCAAATACTCTCTTTCTGATCCAAATGGTTGGATTTGCAATACTAATTGGGGTAGTTAATAATCACTTCAAAAGATAACTATTTGATATTTCATTTTTCCTGGGTATTATATCAACCAAGACCATTAATTCTAACTGCAATTAACTGGAAACAAATCTAAGCACACGTACGATGGCTTCTTAGTGTACAAAATAAGGAACCTCAACAGTTCAGAGAATGCTGAATATTTCCTTCTTTAGACTCCAATATGCTCCTATAAAGTCTCCCTGCTCCCTGATTATTATATATATGCAGGTCGATATTTAAAACTCACAGATCACATTTTGTTCTTGTTTCTCCAGCTTTCTTATTTTCATTTGTTTTTGAAAAACTGTGTTTTTTTCTCTAACGCTAGGAGAAATCAGGCTTTGCAAATGATCCTCACTTTGAGTAGAGACACAGCAAAAGGTTAACAATAGCTAATGCAGCGTTTCTAAAAGCAGCATTGGTGCAGTGCAGTAGCTGCTCTCACTAGGCAGACTGCAAGTCAGGTTATAAAAGCAATATAGATGGATGGTCTTTTCACTGTGCAAATAAGCAGGATGTTCTAGCTACAGAGTGGAAGGTGCTTATATATTATAGTTTGGTAGACTGTTTTATTTGCTTGAATAAGTTGTTGAATAAGTAGCATGCGTATTGTAGATTTCTTAAATGTTATTTACAAAATGTAACATTTTCATAAGAATGAGATTAGATGCATGAATATACCTATCATAATGTGTGTGTGTGTGTGTCGTTCGGCCAACTCTCTGTGACTTCATGGGGCATAACACACCATGCTGATCCACTTGGTATTCATGGCAGAGATACTTGAGTGGGTTGCCATTTCCTTCACCATTGAGCCACAACATATAGCTGGTATTCCTAGGTGGCCTCTCATCCAAGTACTGACCATGCCCAACCCTGCATGGCTTCAGGGTAGTGTGACCTCTTGGCTGCAATCAAACCCAGGGGCAGTGGTTAAAGCCCTGAATCCTAACAGTTGGACCACCAGGGTCCCCTTATCTGTCATAATATATACTTTTAAAAAGATAATCAAAGGCATTATGTAATGTGTTTTTTTTTTTTCTGTCAGTGAACAAATGCATCATAAAATTAGAAAACATTGAGTAAAAGAGCGGACACTTTTAAAATGTTTTAATCTTAACCTAAATGAAGGAACAGTCAGACGCTTTCTCCACTTGTGCCAGCTCTCCTTTAAAGTGAGAATCTGAAGCTGACATTTCTCAATGACGTTATCAGCCCGTTATCTGTGGATCAAGGAGGGAAAACTATACTGGGTTAATTTTGAAATGCTCTTAAATGTAACTCTTGGAATTTAAAATGAACTTTCTAAAACAGAAACATAAAATTGCATGGTTTAGTATTGGAAATAATAGATGATAGAATTGTTCCAGGAACACACTCCACGTCGACCGATTGTAGTAATTATATACTAGAGTTCATCTAAGATCTGCAAATGGTATATACCCAGTGGGCAGTTTAGGAGAATTTAGAAAGCCTGTTAAAAGCTTTCACATTATGAAAAGCAAGCAAGTGTTTAAGAAAATAAATACCAAGACTAATAAAATAAACTATTACAACTTAGCAAGCTAAAGAAGAAGGAAGAATATTAAATAGAGATGATGTTTAAATAAGTGAGTGAACTGCCTTAGTTGCCTCTTACACGGAAATATGGTCAGTGTCTCATGTTTTACTCCCCCATTTGATTTGTACTGTGTGTAGGGTGTGATTCATCATGTAAAATAATTATCCTACATTCACCATACATTGAAATAAAATTGTTTGTCTAATCCTATATCTGCAACATCATGAAAATATTTGACTTCCACTCTCCTGTCACTATGATATGTAAGATTATCTGTCAGTATCAAGCATCAATGTTTATTTCATTACTTAGCAGTGAAAGAGTATGGATACAGTTCATATCTTTCACCTTAATTGTCTGTTTCATTAACCTATGCCTTCCCTGAAACTGAGCTTGCAGTATAGTCCTCATGGAAAGGGAGATCTACTTCTGACACTGCCATGCATTATATGGAGCTTGGTAGAGCGTGGTAAAGCTACAGCATCTTGGTGATACATACATAAATGCTTAAGACCCAGAGGTCTGTGAGGAGATTCTGGGCATGGTTAATAGATTTTCAGCTGTAGATCACAAATTGAACATAATGAGCGAGAAGCTCCTTCAGGTAGCTTCTTCATCATGTAGAGCTTTGTATGTCAGAAGTCAAGCTTAAAATGTATGCAGTCTTTTAAGGGGGCCAGTGCAGGGCAGGTGTTATGTGGCAGGAACAAGGTTGTTTTATTGATAACCTTGCAGCACCACTGTAACAAATGTAAGTGATGTAAGGGAAAAATACTACCATATACACCATTTTATATATCTATTTTATTTGTATATGCTGTGGTTAAATCTGAATAAATAAAGTTAGGTTGTGTTCCCATTTAGTCTTTTATTTTATTGATCTGTGTTAAATCGCACTTGCTGTTCACATAGCTATTGCTAGCTATTCATTTTGTGCATGCTGGACATTGAAGCAGGGGCTGAGGAGTCATTCTGTGCATGCTGCATTACATATAATAGTTGTCAAACTGCAAGACGTCATCACGCTTTGCGTGGTGCGTATGAGTTAGGCGATGAGCGCCGCAGTCGCTCATCGCTTGCAAGCCTCGCGAAGCAAGGCGAGCCATTAACGCATAGCACTTAGGTGATGAGCGCGAAGTGAGGTGAGCCATTAACCCGTAGCACTTAGGCGATGAGCGCCAAAAGCACTCATTGCTGCAAGCCTCGCAAAGCGAGATGAGCCGTTAACCTGTAGCACTGAGGCGATGAGCGCGAGGCGAGCTGTTAAGGCAGTTAAACTCGCAGCACAAAGGCAATTAGCAATACGAGATGCGGGACTTTGAAAAAATAATACAAATAGCAAAGATACGAGGTTAACGGACAAACCGCGAACATCCCAAAAAAAACAAAGAAAATTAAAATAAATACAACAAAAACATCACCCACAGCACGGGGGAACAGGCAAGATGTCTGGGAGTGAGGTGGAACACGAATTTAAGCCAATTTCGACGACTTTCACCACACAAAAATCGGCTAAGCGAGAAAAAAATGGGCCCCCAAAAAAACAAAAACTAAGCTACACGACCCTGGACCATGCAAAACACTGCTAAACGCGTAGCCCATTCACACAGGAATGAACAAACTACAAAACACACTATTACACACAACGGAAAATGCTTGCGAGCCGCGTAACATATTAATAACATTACAAATCTACAATGGCGCTTTACACAACTACACCAAACTATTTAGATTGCACAGTTGGGACATTCATTACACTTTATCATCGGAGCACCAACACTCACTGTACATTGTATGGTGCTGGAAAATATAAACAGATTGTTAGCCCTTTAGACTATTGATTGCTGGATATATTAATTACAAATAGGTAAAGTATATTAATTTACTCAAGAATTAACAAATTCATTATTGATTAAGTAAATATAGAAAAATATATATCTCTCTTTATAATGACTGACCAAGGTTCTCAGAGGAGCAAAAATAGACGAGACAAAAGGCTCGCCATGAGCGCCGAAGCTCCTCACAGTACAAAAAGGTTTACATTGTGTGTCAAACAGCATTGCCATGGCTTCAAATTGTATTACCCCGTCATTTTTGATGGGCAAGTCGCTAGTTATATAGAAAGCACTGACTGTTTATTGTGTGTATAATGGGTTTATGCTTTTGAGGGAGGGGGTAGAAATTTGCGGGGTAGGGCACCTGATTGGCTGCAGAAAAAGTGTTTGAAAATTACTGATAAATACAAATGTCATTTTTAAAATAGACGAATAATTGTGTTCTGCTGAGTAAATAATGTATTTCTGTACTAGCTCAATAAATATAAGAGCATTACAGAACATACTGAAGTGCTTGTGAGAGGGCCACAGCTTCAGGGAATTCTCTTTCAGTGGATTTACACATACAGATCCAAGTGCTAAAAACATAGTTTATCGGGTTTCATAAACTGGTTCCATTACAACCCGTTAATGGAATTTATGGCACTATGCTACCATATGTATGTGCTATGTATGACAAGATTTACAATTCAAGTGTAGTACAACAGGAAAGAAGAATTAATGCTACATGCTAATGAATGATATATATGCTGCAATGCAGTATGTGAGAAAAACTATGAGGGAAAGTATATCAAATGACATTGTAGATATTGAGAATGGGATATAAATCACAATGTTTCAAAGCACCTAACTCATGACTTATATTTGCAATACTGTGCTATAGAGAAAGTGGAGAGGGAGAGATATCAATATAACTCTATGACAAACGGTTTTATGAACAGAAGTTGATGGTGTCATCAAGACTAAGCATAAAAATAGAAATTAAAACATTTTAGTGTACTGTTGGTTCAATTTTTATTAATATATCATTTTACTGTTTGCATTTTTATCATTTTTCTATAGATAACATAGATAACCATAATTCTTTCATTTGAATTATTGTCAGTACATATACTGTATACTGTGTGTGAGCCAGTAGCTGAGAAGGAAGTTGAATAGGGGACGGGAGCATACATTTTAATAGTCAAGGGTATCAGAAAGCTTGGCAAACATTCAAGATACATGTAAATCAATGATAAATGCCATCAACAAATGTATTATCAATTATGTTTCATATGACTCAATTATAATCGTCTCATTATCAGCTAGCAAATTATAATTACAGGTCACCACACAAGCAGATAATTATAGCATTATTGTTCTGTAAATTACCCATAAGAGAAGAAACTCTGGGAAATTTAAAGCAGTGGCCTATAAAATAAATCCTCACAATTCACCTCAATTGAGTTCCTTGCAGCATGGGCACTGGAAATACAAGACATGTCACAGCAACAGATCACTTGTCATTTTAGTGACTGGCAAAATGGGCTGACTACGCAATGGCTGCTTGTCCAGGACAATTCCAATTGCAAAAGCATCTTAAAAAGTACTAAACCTTGTGAAAGTCAAGCAACCTCTACTTACTGGCATTTCTTGACACTGGTGAAGAAACATTATTATTCTCAAATTTGAGTTTACACTTGCCTGGTTTTTGACATCTCTGGCTGTCAAAGATATCACTGTGCACAGGTTTGTGTTTCTACAGAGGCTCAGATTGGGGAATGGAGGAGCTGCAAATGGTACGTGGTGTGACAAATTTGAATGTCTTATGGCAGCATAAAACCTAGATACACCCATGACTGTACACAAAACAAATTTGGATTTTGAAGTCCACTTTGTCCAAATTTACCTCCCCAAACATGAATTATTTATATCAGTGCTGTGAGATATGTCATCTTCAAAAGCTTTCTCCATCCCTGTTATTCTAGAGTGGAGGATTCTTCTTCTTCCACAGCATACTGTCCTTTTTTTGCCCCTTAAAATTGTCACATAGCTCTACCTTGCCCTACAAATCAGTTCCCACATAGTCTAATGCTTATTCCCCCATTAAGATAAATAACAACAATAATAAAAAAATAATCGAATATACATCTCTATGCAAGCAAGAGATTTAATACTCCAGAGTGCGCAGTAAATACACACGCTGAAGATTATAAAGCTTCCAGTTACTGCGTAATAAGTCCTGTCACCAGTTTTCAATATGTATTTATAACTGCTAAAAATAATCAAGTCAGATATTTTGACACTATTTATTATAGTAATCATTATCTGATGTCATGCACAAGTATAATCATTGTGCAGTTTATATAATATTAATATTCACAATGAATCTGTAAGGAGAGTGCACTGACATTATTGAAAAATGTAAAATCTGTTCTCTTGCGGAAGACAAGCACATAGTTTTCGTTAGTCATTTCTGCAATATATCAAATTTAGGGAGTTAATTTCTGATGTGAGGATGTGTTAATTAAATAAAATATATTTTAAAAAGAGAATCATATAGAAAATGTATTAATTGGTCGAAGTAATCTAAAGTGAGTCATAAGACATTCAAACTTTGTTTTCTGTTTGAAATCCTGCATGCGGAATCATATTTCTGCAATGAATATTTATGTATCCTCCTGATAAAAGCAATTGGTGCAGAGGACAGTAAATGATTGCTGCTTTTACTGTACATTCAAATTATTAATAGCAATTTTTACTAAGCACATCAGCAAAACTTACTCTCAACTGTGTACAACAAATTATCCTTCTGGCTTGTTAAAGCAATATTTATTAAATGAATAATCTAAAAAGTATGCCGGCAAATAAAAAATGGAAAATTGCAGACATAAAATGTGATGCTCTGACTATTAATTAGCTGTTCTTATTCACAGATTCTGAGGCATTGATGGATAATCTGTATGTTAAAGACATCCTAGGGGTTCATACAGTACTTCTGTTGCTTTAAATTCTTTTGATTATGTTCTTTAATCATTTACGCTTGTTATTTTATACCGTTCCTTAATTAAAAGATGTGTTGTATTTATAGTATGCTATTTTGAACAACTTGACAGTTTAAATTAAATAAATAAATCATTTTTAATTATTGAATTCAGTTATGCTTTAATGATGATGGACATTTTGTCCTTGTTCATAAACTAATTAGCAGCTTGGATGAAGTGGGAGAAAGCATGGATTCAAATCTAAGATCAAAATAAGATCTGTATTCACTTATGATGAAAACATACAGCCTTATTAAATTGTGATTCGGCTCTATATAAGCACAGAGCATATTTTTTTACAGAAGTTTTTAGTTTGTGAAGACCTTGCTTTTGGATAGAAGATCACAAACTAAAAACTTCTGTAAAAAAATATGCTATGTGCTTATATAGGGCCCTATTCAATTGTCCGAATCGCAATTTAATGAGGCTGATAAAATGAAATTTGTTGATGTTTAGATTTCAAGTTCGGTTTTCTCATACTGATAAACGTCAACACTGGGACACTGAAAATTCATATTTATAGTATGCTCAGTTGAAGAGGTAGACAACTGGTAAAAAAATATTGGACAGTTAAATAATTAAAACAGCTTGTAATGTTTAACCAATATATACATTAATGTGTAATGCTGTGGGATGCCATTAGTGTTTTTACATTTCTTATTATGGCTTACATTAATAGATTTTTTTCTTGCATTCACCATTGATGCTTTCCATCTAATACCATTAATATTGTAGATGGCTTCAGAAGGCATTAAAGGACCACTGTAATGCGGTAAAAACTTAACATGCTTGTGAAATGTTTAATAATAACATGTAAGATAGAATCATAAAAGGATTTTTAGAGAAAATCTTATATTTATGCGTTATCCTTTACGGCGTTACTCAACCACTGAGACTTATTGTTAAGTGTACTATTCAGAGAGGATGTTTTAACAGAAGTGTGCACAGATGTTATCTAAATCCACTGTTCCTTCAACTCCTCCCAAGTTTCTTAATCCTTAAAGGAGTAAAGGCAATATGGCCATCATCAATATGGCCAGTCACTAAAACAAAATTGAATACATAGTTAAAAATGTCAAAAATACTATTAATATGGCACTTCAATAGTCCTTTAAGTGACATCATAGGGAGCTAGAGTGATGTCATCAGTAATATGGCTGGTGCAAGTTTTAATAAAATATTGCTCCTTATCTAAACAAACAAATATGTTGCCCCCAGTTGCATTAAAGCTTTTTTTTTATTGCATTAAGTATTGTTCATTTTATTATACTATTTTTAAGAGCTTGAATTAATAAATGTTGGACCTCAGTGTCCTTGAACTCTTACTGTTCGAGTAATCCATTCATGGCAATGTTTATTCCATTTATTAGTTGTTATTATATATTAGATTAATTACTGTGTGTGCCTGGATTTTCTGTTAAATCATTCGTTATAAATGTTACCATGCATTAAAATTTGAATTGTTAAGGTCATTATATTTTTGCAAATACTCTCTATACATAGGGGAAGCAAGTTTAGTTTTGTGGATGAAAATGTTACCAAATTCAGGTGTCTTTTACATGTGTGATCCTCCAAAACTGACCTCCAAAATATGCAGTTTTAAAAAAGTGACTTGATAATGGACATCATGTTTTTTAAAGTTTTAAAATGAATTAATACTGCCTTTTATTTTCAACAATTCTGTACAATGTTGCTTTAGTGGCAGCAGAAAATGACCCAAATTCAACCCCAAGCCCGCATCTTGCGTGATAGAGATCGTATGTCTCCTGGTGCGCTGCGGGCTCCCAGTCGTCTCCGCTTCCAGGACTATTCAATTGAGCAAGGGCACAAGTTACGGGCCGAGGCCTCAAGCCCGTAAACCCCTCCCGTGGCTGCAAACTGGCCGAGATGCAATCCGCTGGTATGATCCAATCGCAGTATAACGGAGTGCTACACAGGCCTCTCAGCCAATAGAAAGCGGTCTAGCCGAAGATGATTGACAACGAGAGATTAGAAAGTTGCGTTCAACCTGCCCATGCTATGACTGTGTTGTTTTTTCTTCTGAAGTAGCATGCAGGTCCCGGAGTTGGAGGTTTTTGAGTGAGCAATATGTTGCAGTTTTGTTTATTTCTATTTATCTAATTACGAATGTACACTTTATCCTTTATTACACATATTTACAGATTACACATAATAGCAATACACATAAATTAAATAACACACATAGATACACGTAGAGCTAGGTCACTAGGGGAGGAGAGTGGAGAGGAGGAGGTGGGTGGTGACAGGGTGCTCTAGCAAGAGGCACATCTAGACCAGGGACAGAGAGGGAGGGCAAGAGGCTAAGGGCAAGCACAAGGCCCACAATTACACACACCAGGAGAATGTGGTCCTCCTTGGTGCCATCCGTGGCTGCCCCGTGATCCTTGCAGGGGGAGGAAAGTCAGACCAGGGCCTAGGGCCAAGGCATGGTAGGTGGTAGTGCCCGAGGTAACTGCAGTGGGCACAGCGCAATGGGATGTGAGGTCCGTTAAACACCGTTTTGATTACATCAGGGCCAAGGTGAGGAGGATGATGGCCAAGGAGGCCAAACAAGTTGCAGCACCAAGTGGTGGCCCCCAAGTGACTGTGTGCTACAACGAGAGGGAGAGGATGGCCAAGGATCTTCTCAGCCAGGGGCCCGCCGCTGGAGCTTCAGGCCTGGTGGCCTAGCAGGACCCAGCCTCCATGTTAGGGGAATATCACATACACCAACATGCCACCACATGTACATCTTGACCAACAAGGACACTGACATGTCAGCTCTATGGAACTAACAAGGGATAGATGGATGCTTCATTAAATCCATGAAGCTTTTCACCAGGGCCCTCCTACTCGAGGGACCAGCGGGGCTTGACCCCATCTCCTCCTCCACTAAGCAGTGCCGGAGCCCACCATCACCACCAGGCCCATCAATGACACCACCACCCCCATGGAGCGAGGCTCCAGCAGGGGCCCATACCATCCCCACTGGGCCACCGCCACCTATTCACCAGGCCACACCCCAGGGAGCTTCATCCCCAACACCAAGCCAGGCTGCACAGGCAGAGATGCTGGCCCTCATGCACCAGCAGATGGAGTGTCTCCATGGGATCCAGACCGGCACCTCCACCAATCATGCAGAGGTAATATGCAGCTTGGCCAGGCTCAATTTGGAGGAGAGGAGTCACCATCTCATGACGGAATCATACCTGGCCGGGCTGCTCAGGATGAGGGTGGACCTGAGTGCATTTCTACACCTGACGACGGGCGCCTTTGCGCATCGCTCTGGACCCAGCCCCACCTCCACCATCCAGGAGGCCTCCCCGCCCACCCACAGCTCGGCCGCTCCTCTCCTCCCCCCATGCCTCGGTAAATGACACCACCACCAGCACCACTACCATTACTATTGCTGCGGCCTGCTGGGGGGCTGACCCCTCCCCCCCACACACACACCAACACCAAGGAGACAGTGGCAGGCCACGGGGGATTGGGGCCCTGTGGCTAGGTGGAGGAGGACCTAGGGACTGTGCATATGTGTGTGCCTTCTCAACAGCACTCCTCAATGGCAATCTATTGGTCAAAATGGTAACTTAATCTAGCCTTGCTACAGAGTCTTGTATCTTAACCTATGTGATGGTGATCATTTATATGCAGAACACCTGGTTCATGATCCTCTTCTCTGTGGAAATGTAGGGTTCTCTGTAACATTTCACCAACTGATGGTCGCTGAGGAATGCTGTTGAGATACTGCAGTCACTATCTTTTTTAAGGCATTATTTTGTAGGTATTATGTATTTGTTTTGTTTTAGGTACAATTCGGGTCCATGAAGGCATATCCTGCTTCTGCAAGCATTGTGAAGGAAATGTATGAGGTTTAAGGTTTTCCCAGGGCCTCTTAGTTAGATATCCCATCAAAGACACCCCCCCCCCCCCCCTTAACATGTAGCTCCCATAATTTTAAAGCTGTCATATAGCCAGATATCAAAGACATGATTGTTGTTAACTTAAATGTAGACTAATACCACTATGGCGGAGGACTTGCAAAGTTTTACAATGTTAATGTAGGCCAGCAATAATATATGCACTAGTGAAGCATGTAATCCTGACCTCAATATCAGTCTGAGAACAGATGCTTGGGTCTGATGTAAGTAACATTGAATCTGGCTGCTGACCTTTGTGTCCTTTCTGTATAAATGGGTATTTTCCTGCGTTGATGATATCATAAGTATCCTTTAACATGTGCTAACACCTGTATAGCTGATGGATGTGATATCAATGTTGATAAATGATATCAGATGGAGAAGGTGATAGTTTACCTTGACTACTGTTGCTGGTCACAGCTAAACATTTATTCTGAGATGACACATCCTTATTAATAATCATGACCAGTGAGTTATCCTGAGAACTAGCTAATGGTTAATGCTAATGCTTGAAGATGGGAATCAGGTGAGTTGGTATATTGTTACATTATTTAGCACTGTACTGTACGTGCAGTGGTGTAGTGACCACATGTGATCCTGGTAGGTGCAATGCATCATGCTTATTCTAGACTATGACATTACGCCCTTTAGGTATCCCCTTTTTCCCCACAAGCCTCTTGCTCTCCCAGGATCCACCCACACCACACCCATGATATTAATGCACAGTCAGTACATTTCTGAGTGTGCTATGTGTATGAAATAAAGCTTTATTATACTGTTCTCACTGTGTCAGTTTGTCTTCAATGGCTTGGGTTTTGGGACATCCACATACATCACATTTGTGTCACATTCCTATATCTATAAACTAATGAGCCCTAGTTACTCTGCAATATATTAATACATATAATAATAATAATAATAATACTAATATAATAAGATATAATATATATATATATATATATATATATATATATATATATATATATATATATATATAAAAATAGTAATATAGGGTTAATACACATGACAGATCCAATTGTAATACTGTGGAGTATCAACATTCCCCTGAAGTGCAGACAAAAATATGACAGGTGATAATGTAAATTGATTGATAGCAAAAAACCTGATGGGATTTCATCAAATGATAATGGGTATACGTCTTGGCACATGGCCACCAGCCATATCAGGGGACTTTCCAGGATGGGCATACCGGAGACTACCCCTGATTGAGGTGAGTTGGCTGCTGCTCCACATGCCTCTGCACAGCCTCCATGTGTTTTTGTGATCCTTCCTGATGGATTAGAGTAGATTACTCTAAGTGGTGGTGGTGGGGGTGATGGGCTTGTATACCTCAATGAAGCTGTGAGCTATACCATGTAGAGCAACTGTAGATGGGCAGGTCATAGCAGATAGGTCAGACAAATCACAGTCTACTAGAGAAGGAACTGGCAAGCCCACTCCAGTATCTTTGACATGCAAACCGTGTGGAACAGCACAGACAGAGCCATAAGTAAGTGTGCTGTAGTCCATAGGGTCATAGACAGTGGGACATAAGAGAGGGACCGAACAACCATAAATAAATGTTCCCCGGTACTTGATATATGTGATGTGGCGGTGTAATTTGGCCACTATTTGTTGTCCCAATGTAGATGTGATGAGTGAGATGTATATAAGATGATCTTTGTATTTTTAGAGCCTCTGTGAGTGAGAAAGCGTTACTATGTCAGCAATTTCCATGTATTTGTGTTGCCATTTAATGAGGTAGTGTGTCTTTAATAGCTTTCAGCATCTTGCAGCATAACTTTTCATATTGGCATATGCATGACCATTACAACCTATGAGAACAATAACATGTTCTTTTTTTAAATATTTGATAGTTGGGAGTTGTTGTGCATGTAATTGTAATGCCTTCCATTGCTTTGGCCACATTTGAAAGTACATTGGTGTGTTTTGCAGTGCTCCAAACTAGTCTGTAAACCCTTTGTGGATCCTATTTGGAAGGCGTAAGCTTTGGGCCGCCATTTGCCATTTATGGGCTTGACTTTCGCAATTGAATAGTGATTTGCGATTTTAGCCATCGTAACTTTTGTGAACGTGAAAGATCAAAGGCTTCAGGAAACTGTAAGTAACAACCACAGGGATTTCAAGCCCATAACCCATAACCCGTTTGGAGCCCGCAAAAAAAAAAAAACAATTGAATAACAATTACCTTACGGCCTCACTTACGGGCTACAGTAACATACGATTTCTCAGTTGAATGAGGCTCAATCTGTCTTTGTCTATAACGGGATCAGAAACCTAGATGGAATGGTAGGAAGATAAGATCTCTATTTAGTTTTGTAGAAATACTGACAATTTTCCCTAGCCACTTGACAATGGAAAACAATGAAAGATAAGCCCAAAATGATGCAATGGAAATAAGACTTTTCATTTAAGCTAGAGGCCGACTAGCATTCCAAGATGTGATCCCCCATGACACAGAACTAAGTATAATATTGTCTCTAAAGCACATACAGATGCTAATTTTGTTAGTTTTTTTATAAATACTTCACAAACCTGTGAGGATTTTCCAAACTACAATAGTTCTTTAAAAGTCGGTGGAGCTGAGAGTATCCTGTAAGATCAATAAACATATAATAATAATACAATTAAAACGTGTGCAAATATAACAAACGAACCAACAGTGGGATAAACTGTCATTAGTTGTGTTGGTATTGTACTGTTATCCTTAAAGATGTTTCCATTTCTGATTCCAATGATATGGGTAGGACACCTGCTTTTTCTAATCACAGTAACAAGTCAAACATAATCTTGTGAGAAGTTTCAATCAATACCTAAGTTTTAAAATACTAATTCAAGTACTCATTTGATTTGCATCTAATCAATTCTGAATATAGATGAATTAAATTCCTAATTTGTTGTTCAGTGGATATTTGCTTCAATAATATGTGGAATATGCTGAAGCAAAGTTTTGAAAGGACTTTGTGAATGTATTAAAAAGTTACCACCAAGATTAATTTCAATAAAGGACGTAAAGGGCTAGTAACAGAATGATAGGATAATAAAACATAATTAGATTGGACAAGAGGTACATATTAATAATACAGATACCTATTAAAGGGATAAATAAAAAAGACACTACATTCTAATAATTAAACCTTGTTAATTGTAACATCAAAGAAGATGCAATAAGATCATTAAAATAAATACTTTTATTATTTACAATTAAAATATAGGGAATAACGATGATTAAAATATAACATTTTTTACCTACTGTATATCCGGCCAACCCCTTTCAACGTCACAAAAATTAATTGTTAAATAATTTGTATAATGCCACTGTTAATGTATTATTTACTATAAGAAGTATATTCTTCACATAATTACACCCTTGGATCCTGAATCATCATTAAACTAATACAACTTTAGAAGTGCAAAATAATGAATAAATATAAAGTGCTAATAGGGATTTATATATCTATACACAGTGTAAATTAAACAAGAAATAACGACAATGATGTCATGAGAGTAAAGTGCCAATCATAGATGTCTCTTTTAAATATTTAATATCAAAGTGTATCTATAATTTGATTAATAAAGCAACCTATAGAACATTTATAAATAATGATTCTACAATATAAATGTAATCTATATAATTATAATCTATATATATATATTAGATCTCTTTTCTTAATATCTGAGAAATACTTATGGTATCCTGATTGGCACTAATTTCAGAACAGCAATTTAGTCAATTTAGATTCATATATAATGTGTAGTGGTAACTATTAATTATCCTAAATATAATTTTTTAATCAGAATACAAGTGTTGCAAGAACACTAAACTTACACCCAATACACTTATTATTCCATAAACATACAAATAATAGGATAGTCTTCTTGATACAGCATAAATTAATGAGAAATCCTAATACATATAAATAATAACTGTTTATGCTATCCCACACGTTATCTGTTTCTAGTATTATTTGCAAAATGCAACTTATCTTTAGTGTGGTATAGAGGTCTCTAATCAGATGCTCAATCCTACAGCAAGCTCGCCATTCAGCATGAACATTGCATGGCGTGGCGGCGTGTGTTGTCACAGGGGTCTCACCGGAAGTGACGGTCAATGCACGTTTTGCGGGTCTGGCTTCCTCGGGACCTAACGCATATGGACGATATCGGCCTTAAATAGTCATTCCTATTGGTTGAGAGTTTATATGATACTAGAATATTGCCGGTCAAAAAATGACGGCAATGAAATTGTAAGTGAGCTAATGCTGTTTGGTGTATAGTAATAAAATAAATAATAGATTAATAAAGTAATATACTTTACCTATTTTGAAGTAATATATGCAGAAAGCATTCTGTTGAAGAGCTGGCAATCTGTTTTGATGTTGCTGCAGCATTAGTGCTGTAGAGCTGCTGTGTAAGCGTGATAAAAGTGTGGAGTGTAATAGTGTGCGTGCGCAAGACAAATCCGTTAGCTGTGTATTTCCACATTGTATAAGTTAGTGTTCTAAAATGGCGGCTAATGTGTGGTATGCGGCTGTGGCTGATTTAGCGTCCTTCGTTTTGGATGTCGTCCGGCTTTTTCGGAATATTCATAGCTGTTTGGTGGTGTTTTGCGTGTTTATGGTGGTGTTTTGCGTGTTTAGGGTCCTTTAGCCTTGTTTTTGTTTTCTTCAGCGGCCCTTTCTTCTCTCGCTTAGGTGATTTTTGGGTGTCTAAACTCCGAAATGTGTACTTAAATCGAGGTGTAACTTTACTTGCAGAGGTCCTGGGTGCACCACCTTGCTGTGGGTAAGCTTTTTATAGGTTTGTTGTGTGTATTTATTGTGTTTATAATGTTTTTGGGGTCGCTCGGGTTGCGTCCTTGTTTTCAAATCTCGTATGTATTTTTCAGGAAATGCGTAGGTGTTTGGTGGTGTTTTGCATCTTTAGACTGCTGTAGCCTCGTTTTCGTTTTTTTCGGGTGCCATTTTTTCTCTCGCTTAGAGGATTTTTGAGTGTCTAAACTCTTTTATTTTGAGTTAAATTCAGATGTAACTTCAGTTTTTGAGGTTCTGGGTGCCTCCTCTTCCTGTAGGTAAGCTTTTTATGTATTTGTTGTGTGTATTTATTGTGTTTTTCATGTTTTGATGTGCGCATGTTTCGTGTTAGGTCGTAATGGGTCGTAACGTGTCTCGTATTTTCCTTTCGTAACTACGTAAATGTTGCGAGGTCCGCAGTTGCTGGCAAGGAGCATGCAAGCCGTTGCCCACCGAAGAGCAAGGACTATAATATAGTTTTTTTTCTGCCTGATTAAACCTGAATGTGTATATATACAGAATATGAAGGTTGGGATGTAGGCTATAGGCGATCCTAAAAAATGCAGTTTTACTTTCCTGCTCTCTCTGGGGACAAGCACTAACCAGCTTAAGGAGTTTTACCAGTTAATATCTGGTCAATATATTTCACCTATTAACGATTTGTGTTAGCTACATTATAGATAATTAATAGCAACATAGCCCTAAATACTCTTGCTTTTTTTTGAGTAAAAGCACCAATCATCCTAGAGATGATTAGTGTTTGTTATATTATATGTGGCTCTACTAGTATCATATAATTACACAACAGCAAAAAAAAAACTTTGGCATTTTGCTGAACTTTGGTATATGGCAATATAACCTGATCCTCCCAATATACTCGCTGTACTATACAAATGTACAACTGAAATACTAACCCAGGGGTCTGATATATTCTAAGTGGGAACTGTACCTATATATGAATGCAAATCTCAGTTTAATCTATCTAACGTATACTAATTTATATTTTTTAATTATCTTTAATTACCTTTTTATAATAACATTTGTTTTAAATGACTATTAATAAATGTGTAAATATCTAACTCTTGTCTGATCCTTTATGGAATATGGGTTAAGGAAAATCTCGGTCATGTATATTATTTAATATCATGAATGTCATTTTGTTGTGATCCACACAATCAAAGGCTTTATAAGAATCTATGAAGCAGAGGTAAATGGTTTACTGGAACTCTCTTGCTTTCTCTATTTACCTTTGGCAATCTAATCTATTGTGCCTCTGCCTCTGCAAAATACGGCTTGCGCATCTGCTAGTTCTCGGTCCATATATGGTTGGAGCCAAGCTTGCAGGATCTCATTGCTTTGCTGGCATGTGAAATGAGTGTAATCGTTTAATAATTGGAGCACTCTTTGGCATTGCCTTTTTGGGGATTGGGAGATAGACTGGCCACTGTTGCATTTTCCAAATTTGTTAACATAATGCAAGCAAGACTTTCACAGCATCAATGTTTAAGATTTTGAACAGTTCAGCTGGAATTCCATCAACTGCTGCAACCTTATTATCACTTACGGTTTTGAAGTCTGAGTTGCGATCAGGCCCACATTCCAGAAATTATGCAATATGAAAAAATCAATAAATATAATATTCTAGTCCATGTGAGTTCTATTACATGTATTAACACATTGATTGCCGGGATCGATATAACAGAAATTAAACATAAATAAATGTATTTTTTATTGCAGATTTGCGAGCTTGAGAATGTTGTGCTATTAATTTTAATACCTTTCATGGCTTTCCCTGTAATTTAAAATACAGTACTGTGTTTATATTTGCTTTTACAGTGCTACGGACAGGAGTTTAACCCCCTTGCGGGTCCTCTCTAGTACCCATAGGATTTTTGGCTACATTTGCCATTTACGTGTGTGAAAACAATTTAATAGTGATTTGTGATTGTAACATTTACAGGATTAAAAGATCAAAGGCTTAGCTGGGTTGGAGTTCAGATTTTGACAGCCCATAGGGATTTTCAGTGTGTAGCCTGCAGATCGTTTGCGGGTAGCTAAAACAGGCCAATTTAATAGCCATAACTTTTGCGGCCTCCTTTACGTGCTTCTGGAACTACAAATCGGCGAATTTAATAGGGCCCATGATCTGCTTCATTTTGTACTCAAAGGACAAAGGTGTCAGTTATTCCAGGTATCTTGTGGTTCCCTACTTTGGCATTTCAACCATGTATAACAAGATTAATATCTTTTCTTACTGTTAGATCTAAGGTAGATATAAAAAAATATATGGAATTTGACAACTTCAGTCTCTTTAGGATCCATGGTTGGAGCATAGACTTGGATCACTGTGATGTTAAATGGCTAGCCTTGAATTTGAATTCAAGGTCCCTATGCTGAATTGTTCTTTGCAGCAGGGGACTTTCCTTTCCCCTCCAGACACATCCGCAGCTGGGTGTCCTTTCGGCTTTGGCCCAACCACTTCATTAGATTTGGTGCTACTCTTCCCCAGTAATGTGGTAAGTAACATCTAACCTGAGGGTCTCCTCTTCCAGTGCCATATAATTATGTCTCTGGTTGTTATGTCACAAGGTTATCTTGGCAAAGATACCAAAGTGGTTGCCAGTTCACAGTTCCTTCTGCAGTGGAATGAGATTTAGCTGACCTCTCTGCTTTGACATGCGTAGCTTGGTACATGGTATAGCTCACAGCTTCATTGAACTACACAAGCTTGCTCACTATGACAAGAAATTCTGCAAATATTATACCTATTATCAGTTCTTGTTATTTATGATTGTGCTCTGAAAAATGGGACTACAGTCCTACGACTGCTTTGGAGCCCATGTGTGCAGACACTTGTTACAGATAAATCTGTAACTACAGTGCTAGTACGGTGGAGTCATTGCTATAAAGGTAGATGTCTAATGACAAAATAGATGTGCCTTAACTGGAAAACAGTCTAAATCATTAGTAAGTAGTGTTATTCCTTTATTTTAATAATTAATTATTTTAACAAATTGTGTTAAAAGGGGCAATATTGTTTACATTGACCCTTTTTTGTTGGTCCCTTAAGTGGTACATTCGCAATTTGAAGCTGAGGTTAGATAGCACCCATGTATTTTTAGGATTTCAGGGAATAATAAGTCCAATCAGTTGTACTAATATTTTATAATATACTCTTAATACTGTTTCGAACCTTAAGTTTAAAATATTTTGAGATTTGAGTTTTAGATATTAAATAACTTATGTGATTTCAGCTGAATTAATTAGCTCTAATGTTTAACTCCTGACTGTAGTTTTATCTTATCTATTGCCTCTTTGATTTCATGATTTAGTATAAAAGTAGCAAAGTTCTTATCTGTCTAGCAGAAAAGCAAGTTCATTATAGTTGTGGATATCTTTTAGAGGGTCAGTTGGAAAATAAATCTTCTTTGATGTCTTACAAAGCTTTCAAAACCTCAAAAGTATCTTATGCACATGTCACTTGAAGAAAGACCCTTTCGGCTGTCTCAGGATTAATGATTATAAGAATTAAACATCTTTCATTAGACTTTAGGTTTTAGAGCTTTGCACATTATTTCCACATCTGTCCTTTAGATTCATGAAGATTTAACTTTGGGGAATAATCTAAATCATAGGCATGCATTAGCCATTAGGTGTATATTTAATTTGCTAATAACAGATATAATTAAACTCTGCCTAAAGTTTGTTCTTTATGTCTAAGGCTGCTAGTTCATTATCATCAGTAGAGTTGAGAATTATATTACATTTTATATTTTTATTGAACTTGCATATATTAATCAAAATGTGTAGTTCTAAGTTGGATAGCAAAGTTTTTTTGTGCGAATTTTAAATGTTACAGCAGATTTTCGATGTTAGGGAATAATTGTGCATATTTACATATTGTCTGGTCTGGATATTACAATATAGTTCACTCTGCACCCCTTGTTTCAGAAAAATTGACCCAAGCCCCCAAGATATGTATTATCTGAATGTTATTTCCTCCTTTGATTTGGAGAGCTGCTGAGAGTTTCTGATAACTGCCAAAATATGCAATATTGTGAGGGTTCTCCAGGCTAGCAGTCTCCATCCTAAAGAAAAAAAGTTCTTGTTTTTTTGCACTAAGGTAGGGAAAATGAACAGGTTCATGAGAGATCGTAGGTAATCACATATTATAATTGTCTAACTACAAGACGTCGACACGCTTTGCGTGGTGCATACGAGTTAGGTGAAGAGCGTCGCAGAAGTGAGGCGAGCCGTTAACATGTAGCACTTAGGCGTTCACTGCCTGCGAGCCTCGCGTAGCGAGGCGAGCTATTAAGGCACTACAAAGCCCTACAACTATCCCCACAAACACGATGAGGCAATGAAACACACGGGACTTAGCCACAAAACACTTCCTAAACGCGGGATCGCCTTGGCCTGCAAGCGGTTGACAAACGCAGGACTTAGAAAAAAATATATTACAAAACGCGGGACTTAGAAAAAAAAAATACAAGAAGCAAAAAAAAATGAGATGCCTAGGAATAAACACTCTAATGCATTGACGATAAATATATCCTATTTTAGCAAAAAATAAAAACATCTTTTTTTATTGAAGCTATAAATACAATTGTTACATCTTTTTAATATCAAGATCTATTGTATATTTAAATAAAAATTATATATATACTGTACATATTTATATATTTGTGTGTGTATATATATATATATATATATATATATACATATATTTAGTATTATGCAGATATATACTACACACTCACACGCATAGGTATATATATACATACATACGTACACAGAGATATATAATACACACTGATATATATAAACTAGCGACATGCCTGTCAAAAATAACGGCAATAAAATTTGAAGCCTTGCAATGCTGCCTGCCTTGCGATGAGCGCCTTTGGCACCCATCGCAAGCCTCTCCTCCTGACACACACAGAGGCGCTCATTGCGAGCCTCTCCCCCCTCTACTGGCCTCACAATGATCTCCTTCGGCGCTCATTGCAAGCCCCTCCCCCCTCTACCTTTCCCACCCTCTACATGATGGGAGGCGATCATTGCAAGCCTCTCCCCCCTCTATCTCTTCCCCCTCTACTTGACGGGAGGCACTCATTGTGAGCCTCTACCCTTCCCTCTACCTCACACCTCCTCTACTTGACAGGAGGCGCTCATTGCGAGCCCCCCCCCCCCCCCCTTTACTGGCCTCACAATGAGCACCTTCATTAGCATATGCCGGTTTCGGTCACAGGCAGAAGATGCGCTGCAGGGAAGGGTACAGCAGCAGGAGCTCATCGGATCTTAGTAAGCAGAGAGGGGAAAGGGGATAGGGAGGCAATTGGAGAGGAGGAATGGAGGAGGAGGATAAGGGGGAAGAAGGCAGGAGGCGTGGGGGATTTGTAGTGTACAGGCTAGCTGCTTTGTGATGTCTCCGCAGGGCCTCAGTGGGAGGCTGGGGGAGGATGATCCGTAGGGAGGATGAGCCTTGGGTAGGAGGATGAGCCGTGGGGAGGAGGAAGGGGGCCCCACAATGAGCCCTTTCACCACTCATTGAGTATGCTCAACATTTAACATTGCGTGACCAAAATTTCAATATAATATAGATATATATATGTGTGTGTATATATACTAGCGACTTGCCCGGCAAAAATTACGGCAAAAAAAATGAAAGCCTTGCAATGCTGTTTGCACACAATGCGAGCCCCCATGTAAATCAGGTGCTCTAAGTTAGGGAACTGCCATAAAAAGTCTGCGGGAGCCTTTCTACAACAGTATGTAGATATTGTACCTCCCTACATTAGGGCACTCAGCTCACGTCAGTAAATCCTTGCCTTCTAAGTAAGGGGTTTCAGTGTGGGAGAAACCCAAACCAAGCTGTATTGAGGAGAGATGGCTCTGGAAACCAATAGAGAGCCCTAATGTCATACCCGAAGCATTCCTTCCATTTAAATCCCAGCTGGAAGGAATCCCCGGGCATCCCCTACCCCCACACTGCCCGATCACCCCAACTACATAACCTTGGGTCTATACAGACCCCATGGAAAATAAAGGACCCCTTGCAGCATGAGGGTTAATTACAAGAGCAAGGGAGTTGTGGTTTTAGTGGCCAGGGTAGTTAGGCAGAGACAGCCTTTTAAAGTCTTTACGAGTGGTCTTTGGTACCTATAAGAATTTCTTCAGTTTTTAGGATTTAGGGCAGTGCTCTTGTTTGCGAGTGAAGGGAACATTTTCATTAACTTAGGGCTTTGAGGTCAGAGGGGTAACTCGTAGTTTATTGTCAGGGCAGAAATCAATGGAGACTTTTACCTTGCTTTTTAGCTGTGTCGTGAAGTTCACTCGGAGCAGCTTGCAATCTTTTTAGGGGAGGGGAATGAACATAGGTAGGGCTTACTCTGCAGTTAAGGCACTTGTGGTTGATTTTTCAGGGAATAGCATGGGGCCCTTGGATTCTAACATGGGGAAGCTGGGTAGCACTTGTAGCACTTCTTGCTCGACAGTAGTTGCATTTCGGTCTGTTCTTGCTGGAATTTGTAAAGCTAGTCTATCTCCTTAATGTGCATGGCTCTTGTTTTAAAGTAAGTCTCTACAATGACAATTTGTTTTTTCTAGGCATCTGCTGCACTGGAGTGTAAAAGTGGCAGTTGGTTACTCTATTGGATCCAATATGAGCCCTGCTAAAAAGGGTATATTTGAGTGTATATTTGATACTCTTCTCTTTGGCCACCAAGTGCTTTTCCTTTAGTGGCGTCCACATGACACACATTTCTTTGTAGTAATCATTAAATATAATTATATATTTTTTTCAGTAAAGACATCCTGGATATCCTTTTGGCTTATCATTGTGAGAATAAACTTCACCTCATACACAATTACAAGTTTTTATGTGCCTTAAGAACTGACTATCTAGAGAAGAGTCAAATCTGAAATGGAATAAATTATACCTCTATTTTGTGTTACTGTTTGTCTGTTTGACTCTCTCTATATGCCCCTGCCATCTGACCCTGAAGATCTTGAAAAGAAAATAGATCTCTCTGTAAGTAAATATAATTATTATTTTTCTGTAAGGCATCCACAAGTGTCTGGATCTCTTTGTGGCTGGTCATTGTAGCAAAAAGTTATGCTAATTAGTGGAGGAGGCCTGTATAGGCCATGTCTCATGCTTCTTAGGGAGTAAGGAGATTGTTCCCTGGAAGTCTGGTACCATTCTAACTAAATAATAGTCAGGTATTACTTTTACAAAAATGTGTATTTTGCAACTAGAGCTCTTACTCAATATATATCCTAATCCTAAATGTGCATGTTTTAATGTGCCAGAGAGGAGTTTCTGTTTGCCTACTTGACACTCTTTGTATGCCCTTGCCTTCTGACCTGCTGACTCTTCCTGTATTGCAGTCTGCCCAAAAAAATTTAATTTTCCTGACTTTAACATTTTCTGTCTACAATAAACTTTTTGTCTGATGCCTGTCTTTTGATCTTACACTAAAACACCTATAGTTGGATGGGGTGTTACTGCCAAGCCCAGCTGAGAGATTCCTTCTCTTGAAGTGTGTGTGTGCCAGCCTAACAAGTTGCATTGGCCATAGTGTGGACTGTGTTGGTAATGAGGAGGCCCTCCATACCCATGGCAAGAAGTTTGTTAACCACTAAATAAATGTAAGGTAAATGAGAAGCTCAAAATAATCATATTGCCCATGTTGGACCTACTGGGATGTCTTCTTCAATTTCTTGACAAGATACCTCTCCTCGAGACCTCACATCTCCTCGCTCTGCCTCACCCAATGCCATTGCACCCACCCCTCACCTCCCAGTGAAACAATCCTGGCCCTGCTTTGCTACAGTTGTGATTCACCAGTCTTCAAAATATCTTAAACCACTATTAAATACAGTGTTAGCTAGCTGACTGTTTAAATAACAGAACAGTTTTGTCTTTTGTTTTGGATCCAACTCTTACATTAATAAACCAGCTAAATGTATAACTCAGAATAAATACATACTAACCTTCCATGCATTTTCCAAATACATTGGGAATTTGAACATATTCCGTTTTTTTTGCTGCCCCTTTCCCCTCTCTGCTTACTAAGATCCGATGGATTGAGTGGTCTACTGGTTATATCAGAGTTATTGGCAGCATACAGTGTCATTCCTGTACACAGATGCAAATTTTACTGTACAAGACTTATAACATCCCTCCTCAGGATGAGAAAAAAAGTGGGGGTATATGAAAGAAGTTGGGCAACATGACTGGGTGTGATTGCAAAGGACAGTTAACGCTGAGCTGGTTGGCCATGTTAACTGACCAACAAATAAATAAACCCCAAGTTGTCAAAGGCTGGACATCCCTGGTTTAGAGCATCACATGACAGTGCTGGTGCCAAGAGAACCACCAGATGAAATGGTAACCAAAAGAAAAATTAGTGGTGCCGTGGTTTGTATGTCTTCCTCATAAGAGATGACATTTTCTAAAGTTACCTAATTTTATTTCTCTAACATAACTCTGTTGTTTTTACTGATAATAAATACAGGTTATTCAACATATTTTATCTAACAGTGTGTTTTGTCTTGCTTATGTAAAACTAACAAGCTGTAAAACTGAACTAGTCAGAATTATATGGCTTTTACATAACCTCGGCTTACACAGTTCAGGTCATGGACTAGTCTTTGCTGCAGAATCTTTATGTAAGCAGCTAAATGCCAATGCATCTCCTGTAAAACTACTTATCGACTTTAAAAAAAAAAAAAAACTGCTTATGAAATCACATTCTTTTGTAACCTGGTTCTTTGATAAGAGAAATCCCAGTACAAACATTAAATAGATAATTAACAAGAATACCTGCCTATTTTTTCTCCTGTGTTTTTTTGGCATTCTGTGGAGTAATTTTACATAATGCTTTTGAGTTTGCCTTTTCTTTTGATGCATTGCAAATGCTGTGTCTATAATAGCATATATTAAAGTCAGTAGTCCTTTTATTCCCAAGGAAATAAACTGTTTATAATGGTGGTTCTATTTTTCCTGTGATTATTGTGGACATAATAAATCACATACATTTTACATTTAATTTTTTTTATTATTTTTATTGATTAAAAAAATAAAACAACAGAAGCATTTTCAAATCTGTGTAACAGATAATAACTAAAGGGAGCTAGATAGACTTTAGATGTAAATACATGTTATTATGTAAAATCCATTTTAATAAACATTTATTAAATAAAATACAATAAAGTGAAGTATAATAGGTAATACTAAAAATGAGTAAAATATTTAAAAAAGATAAATTAAACACAGATTATATTTTTTGTATGTTAAACAAAGATTTTTTTTTTATTGGAATTAAAAACTTGTCTTGGCATTTCCAATCAACATAGGTAAAATTTGTTAATCCAGTGATATTGCTATCTTCACTTAGATTCATTCTTTAAATATGGATTTTTTTTAGATTTCTAAAACTTTGCCACCCATAAAGGTGTGTCTTGTTGGTCAAGAAAGAGATGCTGCTTTTACAATCTGCTCAACTGCACTTACTATTTATTCTTTGGAAATCCCATATTACAGCTCTGAATACATTTTCTGTAGAAATGCTACATTACCATTCAGGGACAAATTATTTAGCATATTCATGCTTTGTTCCAAACAATTTAATGTTATCTAAACTTTACACTATAAATACTTTTATTATTAATGTGTGTTTTTTTGGAAGATAAAGAATATTATAAAGCAGAAAGTATTGGTCTTGAAAGTGACCTTAAAAATGGATGAACACAAGAATCTTTCTAAAATTAGAGAAAACATGGCTCTAGTAGGTACCCATTATATGTGGAATCTATAAAATTGCCTCTAGTTAAAAATGAAAATAATAAGATCAATGAAAGATCAAGAAATACAGTATGCAGTAAATATTCTTATCACAGAAATCACATATATAGTTGTGAGCATACTGTTATGGATGATAATTAGGAAAATGTCTTTTCATGTTATTATCTTTGTCTGCATTCCTTACTCACTTATATATTTATTAATGAGAAGAAGGTTACTTAAAATGGAGGATGAAACTACAAACAACATGGCTTCAGAACTACAAATGGGAGTGGCCTGATGATGCATACATCCGTGACCAAATAAGGACAAATGAACGGTTCCTCCCTAAACTGACCAGTATGATGACGACACACTGCAGCAATTTTGAACCAATCAATAAAGCTATTAATTCCTAGACAAAGGAATCATGTGACCCTTGATCAGATAACGTTTTCTACATATAAACGTGTAAACTGCCATTTTAATACAGAGCGCTTTGAGAACTACTATACAGAAACACCGTGTCTGTGTCTTATTTCTCTGGAATGTGCACATTCCACACTAATTGGAAAAGCAACAGATATTTAAAAAAAGATGTGAAGTCTTATCTAAATCAGTTGGCGCCCAACGTGGGGCCTTGAGTTTATGACCTGACAATAGCCGAGAAGGAGCGAAGTGGTGACTTTCAACAGCAGAAGGAACCTTCAGAAAATATGTCTGGTAAGGTCGTTATTTAGTACTGTGCAAGTCGCTATTTCTTTCTCGGCTATTGGCAGGCATTCAAAGCACAGGTGGTTAGCTTGCTCAAGGTCCGTTTTAAAAAAAACTGTGATAATAGATATCTGTTGCCGGTGTGTGTGTGTGTGTGTGGTCTGTTGGTATTGTGAGTAGAGATTCCTTAGACATATGGTTCAGGACCCACACACATGTGTATTTGTGACTATCTGGAAGACGGATGATTTGTACCCAGTGTCGTACAGATACATATAAACCAGAGGTCGCAAATACGAACTTGCATATGTGTGCCCTGGGGAAATATATATATATTTTTTCCCTGGGAAATGTCTATGCATGTTGGATAGACGATATCCGTTGAAGGTCATGATGTTCAGGCCGGAAAAAGTAGCTTGAAAACTTTAAGGGACGTCTGTCATTCACTGCGGGTGGTTAAAAACGTGTGTGTCACGTATATTGCGCATGATCTTGAAATCATATGTCTTTTGAATCTTAAGTTTTCTGCAGAAAAGGTTTGATGATTATAATGTTATATGCTATGTCACTGCTGGTTGTTATGCATGTTTTGATAAGAAATGCAGTTTAGAACTTCTCTCCCTAAAACAAAAAAAAACAAACTACAAGCTGATCTCTCTCTGTGTGTTTTTTTGACCTTGGTCACAGCTGTAGAGAGAGAGAGAGAAATTCCTCATCCACCCCCTCCCATCTGGTTTAACTATTTGAAGGACGAATCTTAGAATTCTTCCTACGCCAATGCTAGGTTGTATTTGAAGGTGTTAACATATTTTGCTGTATTGCTATGCTGTTTAAGGTATGAACACAGAAATATTAAGGAACTTTTCCTTACATACATTTATATAATATTCTGATTGCTTTTGTTTATAAAGTAGATGAATTATCTTGTGTTTTGCTGCAAGTAAATGTGTGAGTATTTACTGTAATTCCTTTTCTTTGCAATACAATTGAGGAATGCAGGTTAGAGAATTTGTGTCCACCACTGAAATCAGTGGAGGATTTATAGTTTATCTTGTTTGTAAGTGTAAGACAGGTGTGTTTGTGAAGCACATACATATGCGTGTATTCTTTTGAAATATTTTGTCTGAAGTTTCTGTGTGTTCGATACTGTACTCTTTGAAGAGGGAGGTGACCAGTTTGCATTGTATGAGAGGGATTGGCCACCCCATCTTATGACAAAGCAAAGCAAACCACTCCCTTCTCTCCTCCCATCTACTCTGTGTGCGTATTAGAGTTTTATGTGAAAATATGTCTGTCTGTATTATTGAGAGAAGAATGGTGTTTGCTACATTTTAGTGGTTTGTGGAACAAAGACACCATGAAATTCTTAACACACAGCCACCGCCCCATCATGGCTCCCAACTTACAAATGGGAGTGGACTAAACTTTAGGACCAAACCCCTTTTAAAACCTATGACGAAGCATTTACTATGCTACCTCTGCTGGAGTCAGTGCCCTGTGTCCACTACTCCTTGGGAATATTAATCTTTCTTAAAAGGAAGGTATAGGAGACATTCAATGTTTTATTAAGCTTCTTAAGCTTTTATTAGCAATCTCTGCTCATGTAAATCAACTCCTACACGCCTGTCTGCAACGGTGATACAGAATTCTGTGAGTTATTAATAGAATGCGCTCTGGATGAAACAGTAAATCAGGCTATTAATTTGTGAGATACTATACAGGATAAAACAGCCAGTGGTAATATATCATTCCTGCTGGGAGCAGCCTTTGTGGAAGGATTGAAGAGAAGGGAAGTTTTTCTCTGTCCCCTCAGGAGATCCTTATTATCCTCAGCAATTGAAGTTTAAATCTGATGTATTTATTGATTATGTGATTGTTTTATCTCAAGCACTGACTAAAATACATGCACAAGTGTTTTCTCCTATTCCAGATCCAGAAGTAGACACTGGTACTCATCAACTACTTCCTGGAGCTTGGGTCCTGGTTAAGAGATTTGTGAAAAAGAATCCTCTGAAATCCAGATATGATGATCCCTTTCAAGTTCTTCAGTTAAACTTGAAGGACGGCCTACTTGGATCCATGCATCTTATTGCAAGCAGCACCAGACCCACAGCAGCCAACATCATGATGATCATAACACATATCCTTTTCTGTCTGTTCCTAACTAAAGTAGAACCTTCTGCATTCATTAGTGAAAAGAAAGATGGTATTACATTTTGGTACAATCCATCTAAACCACATATGATCACATTGTCCTTTGATTATTGTCATGTTGTATGTTGCCAACAGCTAAGCGTGACTCAACAATGTAACTTGTACAAAGACACTCACAGCACATCTATATACATATGTGTTACAGATCAGACTTGGGGAAAAGAGTGTAGTCATTAGGAAGCTGTACGATGGAACACTGGGACAGCTTGGGGCTACAGACCACAGAGTGCCTCAGATAGAACAGATTTGAGTGGAAGCCCTTTACTTGAACGTATGACTCTAATAAAGCCAGGCAAATGCTCGCCAAATGGCAAGACTGGAGCTAACATGCGACTTACCCCCAGACCCACAGACGCAGGTACATACCTAATGGGTGACTGGGTTAGAGGAGAAGCAAAAGGACGGATTGGTAAATTTATGCTCAGAGATCTAAATGCACCACTCACATCAGAAGGACTAATGCAAGTACAACACACTCAGGCATTACCCCAGATGACTGATATCAGTGAACCTAGGCACTGTTCCACTTATGGTAACTATGAAGGAAGAAGTGGAGTGTTAGTTGGGAATTATTGTAAGTTAAGTACGGGACTGACGCGAATAGTTCCTAGAATGTTATAGTAAGTGATTTGGAAGAAAGATTTTGCATGTGAATTTGATCTAAAATGGAGTTTGTATTTGAATAGTTTGCAAACATTAAATACAGGAAAAGAAAACAGGCAGCCCTTAACCCCCGAATTAATCCTTCTACACATATGATGTATATAGTCCGTGGCTATCCTCTGACAGTTCTGGCACCACATAATATTGCAGCCATCATACAGCAGACTACCTAAGCACATGACTACAGCCAGACACCTCCGTCTGCAATGTTCCCTTCGTCTACCAGACAATGTTACTTTACAGAGAGGCCATGTTCTCAATCCAGCCACTCTCTTACCATTTCCAGAGGGGGGAGAAAGAAAGATGGATACTTTTGTACAGCCTGATTGTACAACCTGATTTTGAACCCAAACTCAGGAATAACCAATCTATATGTAAAAAGACGTCTACTGGAAGATGGTGGAAACGGCCAGACGCTCACAGATGAGACACAAGACCCTCTATATTGCACGCTGTGGAATAAACATTTCCAGGCCGAGATTTCCAATATGAAGCAAGTCTCACTAAATTGAAGCAGGTCACCTTAAACCTAAAGACATTGTACAACAATGCAGCAGGAGGTAGTGCACTTACGGTGGAGCTCCCACAAGAAGCAGAAGCGCTCTACAAGCATTGGGATACAGAAATTCCACATGTTGCAATATCCAAGTTTGCACCGGATGGATGGAAGACACTAGGAGCTGCATTAAAATGGTGGGAATCTGCAGAGGAAGAGGAAGGAGTGGAAAAGAAAACTCTCCACTGGCGAGCAGACAGCACTCCCAGTATACAAGCCAGAGACCCATATGCAGTCCCAGGACTCACAAATCCACCCCATGACTGCCTTCAACAAATGGAAATGGAGACCTCACACCTTGCGAATGTAAAAGAACTTGCCCTGACAGACCCAGACATCACTCTGTATGTGGATGGATCAAGGTAGGCTGATGAGAATGGGAAAGATCACACAGGATATGCTGTGACTACAGAAAAAGATGTGATGCGAGCCTTCTCACTTACCTCCCTCCATGTCAGCACAAGAAGCAGAGTTGATTGCATTGACCAAGGCCTGTGAGGTTGCGACAGGAGTCCGAGCCAACATCTACACAGACTCAAGATATGCTCTGGGAATGACTCAAGACTTTGGAGTAATCTGGAGAGCTAGAGGATTCATGACAGCCGCAGGTACTCCAGTGAAGCATGACAAAGTCATCCGTGAACTACTAGATGCTTTAACACTTCCGAAAGAAGTAGCCATACTATAAGTAAAGGCACATGGGAAGCTAAATTCAGACGAAGCACGAGGAAACCATCTAGCAGACCAGATGGCTAAGAAGGCAGCAATGGTATCACAGGAAATGGAAAGGAGAGAGGTGGATGGAGAAATAAACATTTATACAATGCAGACTCTGCCAACAGATTTAAGATTGCTCAAAGAATTGCAAAAGATGGCAGGTCCAGAAGAAGTGAACAATGGAGGAAAACGTACCCTGTGATGACTAGTAATCCCCACCCAGGGAGAGGTATAACTGAGTACCCTGGAAATTATACGTGTTACAGGAGAAACGTTTCTCAGGGGTTCAACTTACAGAGGTTCCCAAGTCGGTTTTGTCACTTCAGCCACCATGCTAGTCAATCAGACACAATCTTTGGGGGACGTATATTGGTTGTGTGGAGATATGAAGCTCAGGGTAAGACTGTCAGGAGTATGGCGTGGGGAACGTACCATGACTAAAGCCATAATGCCGTTACACATTGTTCCAACCTATTATGGTGATCTAGATAATGTTCCTCAGACACAGTCCAGAAGGAAGAGACATACATCATCATCTGAACCTAAAGAAAGTTTTAATTCCCATGTGTACATAGATCCTATTGGAGTCCCAAGGGGGGTGCCTGATGAGTTCAAGGGCCGAAACCAGATAGCAGCAGGATTTGAATCACTGATACCAATGATTGGTGTAAATAAAAATGTTGCTTGAATCAATTATATATATATATATATATATATATATATATATATATATATATATATTATAACCAACAAAGGTTTGTGGATTATACAAGAGACGCTCTGCAAGGAGTTGCAGAACAATTGAAGGCCACATCACACATGGCCTTCCAGAATAGAATGGCACTAGACATGCTAGAAAGGGGGTGGTGTAAAATGCTCCCCAACACCGACACTGGCAACTGTTGCACCTACATACCTGATAATATGGGTCCAAACGGTAAGATTACTTTAGCCATTAAAGAACTAAACAACTTGGCACAAGAATTGAAGGAGAGTTCTGGAAACATAGACTATTGGGATAGATGTTTTGGGTGGCAGAGGGTATTGTCACAGGTTGACATTGTCTTTCTTTCAATACTGATAATTCTTGCATTTGTTACCTGCTGTATTACCCCATGTGTCCGAACATATTTTTCTATGAAGTCAGTTACTGGAGTTACATCAACCTTTGTGCACCGAGAATTTTGTGATGATGACAACTGTGAGGAGTCACATAGAGTGTTACGGTCTATTGTATCTAGGAGTGAGGTTTCCACATAAACCCCTTGTCCCACATGTTCCTGATACAAGGGGCTAGGGAAAGGCATGTGACTTGTCTGTGACAGTGGCAGGAGGGGCCATGGGTAAGCCATGGCTACTCAAATGTACAAAGAAGAACGGGCGTTCACAGCACAGATGTTTAGGGCTTTCTTGCAGTCATGCACCTCATCCTCAGGGACAGATATACACCTAGTGTTTAGGGGGGAGTTTACCCCTCATCACGCATTAACATAAGTACAGCTGCTTTTCTTAGGTTGCACACTCATTAATAACATAAAAACAGTACATTTTAGGGGGGACTGTTATGGATGATAATTAGGAAAATGTCTTTTCATGTTATTATCTTTGTCTGCATTCCTTACTCACTTATATATTTATTAATGAGAAGAAGGTTACTTAAAATGGAGGATGAAACTACAAACAACATGGCTTCAGAACTACAAATGGGAGTGGCCTGATGATGCATACATCCGTGACCAAATAAGGACAAATGAACGGTTCCTCCCTAAACTGACCAGTATGATGACGACACACTGCAGCAATTTTGAACCAATCAATAAAGCTATTAATTCCTAGACAAAGGAATCATGTGACGCTTGATCAGATAACGTTTTCTACATATAAACGTGTAAACTGCCATTTTAATACAGAGCGCTTTGAGAACTACTATACAGAAACACCGTGTCTGTGTCTTATTTCTCTGGAATGTGCACATTCCACACTAATTGGAAAAACAACAGATATTTAAAAAAAGATGTGAAGTCTTATCTAAATCAATACGAGTTGTTGCTAACACTTGCGGGCTCGCGTAGCGAGGGCCACAGTTGCTGGCAAGGAGCACCACAGGCGCTCCTTGCCAGCAACTGCGACCCTCACAAACTTCACGTCATAACGCAAACAACATATGAGACACGTTACCACCCATTACGACTTCGCAAAAATCGTCCGCAACCCGCGGACATTAAAAAATGAAAAACACAATAAATACACACAACGCATACATAAAAAGCTTACCTACAGCAAGAGGGGGCATCCAGGACCTTAAAAAATGAAGTTACACCTTCATTTAACTCAAAATAAAAGAGTTTAGACACTAAAAAATTCTCTAAGCGAGAGAAAAAATGGCCGCCGAACAAAACGAAAATGAGGCTACAGCACTCTAAACACGCAAAACACCACAAGAAACACGCAAAACACCACAAAACACCCATGGATATTCTGCTACAGACGCATACCACACATTTGCCGCCATTTTAGAACAATGCGGAAGTACACAACTACCCTAACGGTTTGGTCTCGCGCACGCACACTATTACACTGCACACATTCATCACGCTTACACAGCATCTCCACACTACTAATGCTGCAGCAACATCAAAACAGATTGCCAGCTCTTCAACACAATGCTTCAAAATAGGTAAAGTATATTAATTTAATAATGTATTATTTATTTCATTATTATACACAAAACAGCATTAGCTCACTTACAATTTCATTGCCGTCATTTTTTGACGGGCAATTCTCTAGTATAGAATAAATGCTTGCAATTTGAGTCAAGATTTATTTGCTCAGATATATAAGCATGTGCATTCATCGCCCTGCCTCATAGCTAACAGTGCTTTGGGTGTATGATATCTATCACATGCAAGTTACTTTATAGGAATAGTATGCCACATAAGCTATACTCAGTAGTGAAAGGTTATAGTAATGAAAGCTGCCTTTGAGACTGTGAGCTATTTTTGGTTACTGTAATTTGCAACAGAATCTAACATCTTAGTATAAGGTCTGCAACAAAAATATACAGTATGCTAAAATTATAAATTTTTCCGAGCCACTGTGTGAAAAACTTTTTTGGTTTACATTCTGAGACCTTACAGTTCCTATGGAGTCAACCACAGTTATAAATATTTGCTAGCTCATCACCAAGCTTACAGTAGTTGAAAATTTGAAGGCCACATTAAAGACAAGCACCAAAAAGGTAGATATAGATCTACCATTACGTCTCCAGACCAGTAGATCTATATCTGGTTTCCACCTGCATGGAGATTAAGATAAATAACCATCCTCATATGTTTAGTGAACATGTGGGAGAGAAGTGGAAGGTATATACACATGGAGTGATATGTTAAAAAGTGACTTTGAGGGGATGTCCACACCATGCTGCCAGGGTGGCAGATCTCATTAGAGAGATTACCAACAATACATTCTATATAATTAATGTGTGAGTTCCCCAGCTCTACGGTATACTATAGTCTACTGTAAGATAAACAGCATACCAAGAATTTTTACAAAATCATTATTTTTAGTTTAACCTCACTGAGGTATTTATCTGTCCAAGATGTCTTGTTGTGTTACCTGGCGATAGTACAGATAAGTGTATAGAATGTTACAGAAGTGTGTAGAATGTTGCAGAAGCTATTGTACCTACTATGATAATGCCTGCGAAGGGTGGAAGTATCTTCAAGAAAATCATTAATTGAAAATATCACAAACCAAGATTTTAAGTGAAATTATTTTCTCTTATGCAAAAGATCCTATTCAAATTAAATTTGTGGTTAGTCAACATGCCTACTGTTTTGGTTGGATGAGTTAGATACAGTGCCTTGCAAAAGTATTTACCCCCCTTGACTTTTTACCTATTTTGTTACATTACAGCCTTAAATTCAATGTCTGAATTGTATGGATCAGAACACAATAGTCTAAGTTGGAGAAGTGAAGTGAGAAAAATATATACATAAAACTATTTTTTTAGAATAGAAAACAGAAAATTGGCATGTTCATATGTATTCACCCCCTTTGTTATGAAGCCCATAAAAAGCTCTGGTGCAACCAATTACCTTCAGAAGTCACATAATTAGTGAAATGATGTCCACCTGTGTGCAATCTAAGTGTCACATGATCTGTCATTACATATACACACCTTTTTTTAAAGGCCCCAGAGGCTGCAAAACCTAAGCAAGAGGCGCTACTAACCAAACACTGCCATGAAGTCCAAGGAATTCTCCAAACAAGTAAGGAACAATGTTGTTGAGAAGTACAAGTCAGGGTTAGGTTATAAAAAAATATCCAAATCTTTGATGACCCCCAGGAGCACCATCAAATCTATCATAACCAAGTGGAAAGAACATGGCACAACAGCAAACCTGCCAAGAGACGGCCACCCACCAAAACTCACGGACCAGGCAAGGAGGGCATTAATCAGAGAGGCAGCACAGAGACCTAAGGTAACCCTGGAGGAGCTGCAGAGTTCCACAGCAGAGACTGGAGTATCTATACATAGGACGACAATAAGCCGTACACTCCATAGAGTTGGGCTTTTTGGAAGAGTGGCCAGAAGAAATCCATTACTTTCAGCAAAAAACAAAATGACACGTTTTGAGTTTCTGAAAAGGCATGTGGGAGACTACCAGAATGTATGGAGGAAGGAGCTCTGGTCTGATGAGACAAAAATTTAACTTTACTGGCTATCAAAGAAAATGCTGGCGCAAACCCAACTCATCACATCACCCAAAGAACACCATCCCATGTTGTTCAGCAGCCATGACTGGGAAACTGGTCAGAGTTGAGGGAAAGATGGATGGTGCTAAATACAGGGATATTCTTGAGCAAAACCTGTGCGTGATTTGAGGCTAGGATGGTGGTTCATCTTCCAGCAGTACAATGACTCCAAACACACTGCTAAAGCAACACTTGAGTGGTTTAAGGCGAAACATGTAAATGTGTTGGAATGGCCTAGTCAAAGCCGAGACCTCAACCCAATAGAAAATCTGTGGTCAGACTTAAAGATTGCTGTTCACAAGCACAAACCATCCAACTTGAAGGAGCTGGAGCAGTTTTGCAAGGAGGAATGGGCAAAAATGCCAGTGGTAAGATGTGGCAAGCTCATAGAGACTTATCGAAAGTGACTTGAACCTGTGATTGCCGCAAAAGGTGGCTCTACAAAGTATTGACTTTAGGGGGGTGAGTAGTTATGCACATTGACTTTTTCTGTTATTTTGTCATAGTTGTTGTTTGCTTCACAAAAAAAAAAGAAAAACATCTTCAAAGTTGTGGGCATGTCCTGTAAATTAAATGATGCAAATCCTAAAACAATCCATGTTAATTCCAGGTTGTGAGGCAACAAAACACAAAAAATGTCAAGGGGGTGAATACTTTTGCAAGGCACTGTACTTGAAAAGTAATATGCAATATTAGGAGCTTGTGGTTTTATGCTTGGAAATTGAACAAAAAAACTGATTTTCCAAGTCAGGATATTAGCCACTAGATGGTCTCTTGATCTTTTATTCCAACCAGTTTAAAATTGGAAATTAAAATCAGTGTGAGACTCATTTGAGAATTCAAAGCCAAAATATGTAAATTTTATAGCTGTCAATTGCATCTAGTATGCTCTTCCATAAAAGGATTGTTTGTGTTAAGGCATATATGTTGATATTACATAACATCACAGTTATGAACAATATTATCAAAGATATTTTTTAATATAAAAAAGAAAATTCTATAATTAATTAAACTCAGATTAAAGCTGTCTGCAACTCCACTCTCCTTAAGTGTGAAAATTGTGTTTCCTTCTGTCCAGTCAATTGTGAGAACCAACTCAGCCAAGACCTGAATGACTACTAGCCCATAGCTGTGAATCTGGAAAAGAGCAGAGTAAAGCTTGTAAATACTGTATATGTGTTTGTTCTGCAGAAATACAAATGAAAAAATATGAGCATTGCACTGTACACTGTTACTTCGTTTTTAGGACAACCATTTTTATAGAGCGACAAACTTTCAAGAGATTCAGTTCTTAAAAGCAATATCTTGTTCTTTTGCTATGATGGGATACAGTAGTTTGTTTTTTCTTACTTCTCAAAATTTACAGATGCCTGTAGTACAAATCTTCTATCATGCATTTAAACATTACATTTGTTTTATTGGCATGAACAAATAGTGTAACTCTGTAGTGTACAAAACTTACAATAAATTTGCCCTGATTTGTAACTTGATCCAGAGAAAGGAAGGAAATCTTGGGAAATCTATTGATTAACAAGCTGATCTCATGGTGTATTCCCTATTTTCGCTTGACATAGAGGTAAATCAAACCATTTGTTCTGAAGCTATGTTGATTTTGTTATTATTAATTAATAATATTGTTTTTGTTAGTTTAGTATTATTATTAGTCTTTTAAGGTTAAACTTCATTTGTTTTTATGCAAAACAACCATACACTATACAATATACACTTTAAAAGCATTATAGCTAATTTGGTATTTATGCACTTCATATATCATTTTTTTCCAAAAATTCACTAAGCTTCACAGGTGCTTACTAAAGTTTGCTATTTGTTTTTTTTAGAGAATAATATTATATATATTATATATATAGGCATGTAGCATAGTAACTTTTATATACTTTACAAGGTCACACTTTTTTCCAAGTTTGCAGTTTGTTATTTTCTGTTCCATATTAAAATATGTTTCCATTGTAATTACTTTTATATTTAAATTGTCTCTTAGTTTTTGGTATAATGATTGTGATTCTTCTGGCACTTATAGGGGGTCTTGTGACTTTAGTGAACACACTAATCTAAGTGTGTAAAGTTATTGTATAATGTAGTGTCAGTATATGCCTGTGTATATGTCAGTAAATATGTGTTTGACTTGAAGATATTATCTATTGCACTCTGGGTGTTCTCTTATCTGGAGATTGACTTATGACATTGCTATAACTGAGTTGTTTCATAAACAGTGTTACATGACATGTCATAGTACTATGATTACATACCAAGGAGCCACTGACCTCCAAAAGTGTGACAAATAGAATTTTAATAAATCATTCTCTTTTAATGAATGCATCACACTAAGCTTTAACTTTAACAATATAATTCTGCAATCTAATCTGTAATAATATAGGCAAATATATAGGAAATATAGTATATCCTGCTTATGATTTTTATCACACATTTTATATTAAATAATATTAAAAAAAAAGCTGCTATAGTTAATAGTTAATTATTATTATTTTTTTATTAAATAAATCTTTTATGCATTTGGAAAATTATTTGAGCACATCATGTTTTTTTTTTTTTTGTTAATTAATTTTGTTAAATTATTTTATCATTTGAGAAAACATATTTATACAAACTAGTGTTGCGATTGTAACATTTATGGGCTTGAAAGATCAAAGGCTTATCTGGGTCGGAGTTATGATTTTAACAACTGCAGGGATTTCCAGCTTGTAACTCGCGGATCATTTGCGGGTAGCTAAAAGACGCAAATTGAATAGCAAATTAGTTTACGGGCTACATTACGGGCTCCAGTAACCAACAATTGCTCAATTGAATAGAGGCCAAAGAGCTATAGTAACTTTTGCGTTTTGATGAAAAATACTTCAGGGGAGATCTGCTACGGGATGGGGACGAAAACGGGCTACAATCAGTAACTTCTTGCATTGCACACAATGAATATTCAGCTTCTGGAACATCTCTCCATAAGCCATAGGCCATCACTAGCCATCCTGATCTCTGAGTATTATGGGCACGTTAAGGGTGTGTTGAATGTAAAACACTAGCCACAACCCTGATGTCCTGGTTTAAACCACACCCCTGGTCTTCATCTCTGTGATACAATTTTCCAGCATTGAGATCTCAAACCTGGTGATGTGCCAGCTTAATTAAAATTTGTGGTGTTTCAGTCAATTATATCTAACTGGTACTGCAAATAATTTATTATTCATCTAATGCAAGCTTATCTTTAAAATATATATTTTACTGAGCGCCAACATATTGTATAAACAAGTCTTAGTAGTGGAGTTGTAAATGATGTTGTGTGTGGTAATGTGTGATTAAATGTGTTCTTTTATTTAACAGTATGCATATCTGTGTATATTATATGTGTATTTTGCTGTGTATGGTGATGCCTGCATGCTGTATGTATACTACATGGAAACAGGTATTAGATAAGGTGCAGAGAGAGAGCAAAAATAATGAAGAATAGATGTACAAGATGATCCATTTAGGCTTAGATGATGAATAACAGACACGACGACTGATTGGGAGAAACAACGGGCCACAGCTTTATTTATAAACAATTTTATAACAAAACATAACTTTATGTACACAAAATACCGCAATACTTTTTCCGGGCGAGGAGCCCGGCCACGGACAGTGACCTCACACTTTGGGCCCTGCCCAAAGCCCCAATGCTTAAATTAAGCACGCCCTGTGAGGTAGGGCCAACGCCCACTTAGACCACAAACATAGCAAAATACACAACAAAATGCCACTTCTCCACTAATTCCTTGAATACAAAATCTTTTAATCTTTTTTTTTTTTTTTTTTTTAGTATTTCCATATTTTCTTCATATAAACATTTACATTTTCTTTTTTAACACTCGACCAAAATAACAGGGTGGGAGGGATTTCAATCAAGAGACCGCGCTGCTGTGCCAAACGGCGCAAAACGCAGACGCACGACACTCCCCCGATGCTACTGATTGGCTGACGGCCTCACAGGCTCCGCTGGGTCACGAGACGCTACGTGCTGACCCAGGAAGCCTGTGCAGCCTCCGCGTCAGACAATACATGTGGCATAATGTGAATTTCACAGTGAGGAACATTTACTAAAAAGGTGGCATGTTGGAGAACTTGTAGCGAACCTCAACATTCATATATTATCTTGTGAAGTATATGAACAAATATATTATAGTAATTGCTTAGCTAAATAACCACTGCCTTCTAACCATTTAAAAAGTACTACTGTAATAAGTTAGATCTTTCCCATTAAACATATTATCCAAGCACATTTCCTGTTGTATAAGCTGCATTTATTACCTGCCATAAACAGAAAAGTATTAGACATTTCAGATGTTTCATAAGGTGTGTTGCCACTTAAGGACAAAGTGTCAGAGATAAGACCTGAAAAGGTTTCTTCCCCTTTCAAGTTCTTAAATAAAAGGTTGGAGTTGAACAGTAAAACTTGAGAACCAAAACAACATTTCTAGCTCTTAGACCGAGCATAGCACAGATACATTGGTTATTTACCATGGCTCTATATAACCCGATGCTGTGTTCCCTTATAATTCTCTCTGCCATATCATTTATCTGCACTGTAGTGTTAAATGCCTTGTCAGCAACTTCAGTTGGTGGTAAGTAGAATTTACCCTTTTTTCTATAAATCTAAATGCTAGATGTTTGTGATTTGATAGTAAAACATTGATAGTTGTTGCGCTCATAAACATTTAATAAATTATGTTTAATTGGTTTTCTTAGCTTTCTCTGTGCTCAGGAAACACATCAGAGTAAAATGACACGTAGATAAACAGAAAGTGAAAAGACATAAGGAAGTAGGTACTATTAAGCAAACTGAATGCCAATATTATGACAAGTGCATATTCTTGGAAAACTGGAATTAAACGAAATGTCTTGTATATAAATGAGCAATCTTAAATCAGCTTTTGTGGTATTTGCGTATGTGGAATTAATAATGGTTCCAAATATGTAGTATATTTTAAACTGTAAACAAACATTTGAGACTAATTTAAGAAAATGTTTTCAAAGGCATACTGTGTAAACATTATGCACTGTTTCCTACTCTCATATGGCAATAGCAGTGCTGTTAAATTATTTTCACATTTGCAGGTTTATTCTTATCAACTGCTAAAAATGTTTCTGATAAGTACTCCTTGGAAATCACCCCTGCTGGCTGGACATTTTCCATTTGGTCTGTAATCTATATTTGGAATGGTCTCTGGATCATATATGTTGTATCCACAATTTTCAGGAGGTAAGTCAACAACCAGAGCATTTCCTCCCATGTCTCCCCCTATTTCTATGTGGTTTTTCTTCATATACCTTTGTTTGTCTCACTTTGATTCTCCTACTCTTCATCCTTCCTCTTGGACATTTGTCAATCTGCACCCTTTATGTGGAATCTCTAAACTCATCCCAACTTTCAGAGCTTTAAATATTACCCATGGTTCATCTCTTAATTGAAGCCTTTCTTTCTTATTATTACTGACTACTGACTAACCTAATTTAAAGGCCCACAATAGGCTTTGAGGATGTGGTATGAGGTACAGGAGGGACAGAAGTTATGGGTGCAGCAGTAAAGGACAGTTGTATAGAAGGTCATATGTATAAGTAGTGTCTGGACCACAGTATTTGTATAAGTGGGATTAGAATCACTTTTGGCATCACATATATAGTTGTGAATGTATGTAACGTTTGCGATGTTGTTCATGCAGGCAAGCCAGCGGCGCCGTCACACATGCGAGGCGAAGCAGCTGCTCAGCACTTGGCTGCAATGAGCGCCGAAGGAAGCTCATTGCAGCCAGCAGCGCGTCACACTTAACTCTAAAAACCCACACAAAAAAAAACGTACAAAAAATTATAAAATGCTCACACACTTACAACAACAACGCCAGGCACGCGGGACTTTGAAAATAAAACCAAACATTCGCCACCGAAAGAGGAGAAAGACACAGGGAAGGGACAGGGGAGATGCAGGAAAGAGACACATGGCATTCCCAAGCACTAAACTTGCGGGTTACCGAACCCTGCAATGAGCGGCCCATACAGTACTCGAGAAAAAGGGCTTGCAACTAGCACCAAAGGCACTCAGTGCAAGACACACAATGAGCTCCAAAGGCGCTTATCGCGGGGCTCACAATGAGCACCACGAGCGGGAGAGGCTTGCAATGAGCGCTCAGTGTGGGGCTCGCAATGAGTGCCAAAGGTGATCAGTGCAAAGCAAGAAACTTGAAGTACCCGGGGGGAGAGGCTCGCAATGAGCACCGAAGGTTTTACAGAGGATCAAAAGCCTCACATTGTGTGGCAAACAGCATTGCCAGCCTTACAATTTTAATCCAGTAATTTTTGCCAGCAATTTCCTAGTTATAGTAATAGTAAGGAGGTGAGTGATAGTTCTTGGGATGTACCAAGTGGGCCAGATATATTTTAATAGAGAAAAGCATGGGATATGTTGGTATGTTGTCCGTGTAAGGATTATACTGTGCAGAATAGATGAGTTTTTTAAGCTTCAGGGCTTGAAGAGATTAATGAAGCATGTAAGTGAGTTCCAAAGGATGGATGCGCTGCAAGAGAAGTCTTGTATACAGGAGTAAGAGAGGAGAAACTAAGTGAAGGTCTGTGGAGGAGTGAAGTGTACTTGACATCTACAATCCACTTACTTATCTGATTGACTAATTCCATTGTTAATCATAACACCCAATCACATTCTCCACAGCATTCAATTTGATAACTAGATCACTATCCACTTTAGGCTCTAATGAATTTCAATAAGCATTGAGTTCTAATTATGAATTAATGTATTTAAAAACTCTGTTATCACAAGAATCATGTATGGAAAATATGCAGTTTTCTAAAAAAAAGGATAATAATAACATATGGCAATTTACTGCCCTATCCTTTTGACCTGCTTAAAATCTAAATACAAATATGTACTCTCTAGTCAATTTTCTAAATCTAATGTAATTCAGAAAAAATTGTTCTTGTTTGAGAAGTAAGTAACAAAGCAACAATATTAGCAGCCTTGTAAGCCATTTAGACAAGGATCCAAATTATTTCTTCAAAGACAGTCTAATATTTTATGCTCTATCTTTCATAATACATAATCTGTAATTCAAAGAAATATATAATTAAAAAAAAGAATAGAGTATTTAACATGAGCAGAAAGGTTAATCAAATTGGGACATCACTGGTGGTCTAATTGCATAGAGAATGTGTGACTGTAGCTCTCTGATCTTTGGTGACAAGAAGTCCTTCTATTGAAACAAAGTGAATAAAAGGCTACATGTTTTGCAAAATGTTTGATAAGGCTGGCTAAAAATAATTACAAGACACAAACAAGCCTACTGTGTGAATATAAAACATTTTTTTTTTCTTACACCAAAGTATAGACTGGTAATATAAGGGGCAATGTATGTCCATCATAAAAAATACTTAAAACGCCACATTACTAGTATGTTTTCTATCCAGCATGACTAGTGGAGATGTATTGTCAGTGTGGTCACTACATTGGTATTCTGTAGAAGCAGGTTTACAGGGAGCAAAAGCCACGGAGTAAATTACATTTTGAATAGTTACCCCATACAGTCACACTCCATGCTGAATTCCCTACATGGATATGTATATTATTATATTCTATCAATAGAAAGGCTGTTTTACAGGATTAGAAATCAAGTTCTGAAATACCCTACTGAGGCAAGTTGTGATGATACTTAACATGGTAATACATTTAATTATAGGAGAGTACATTTCCAAGGTGACTGGGTGGTTTTATTATTGCCGGTGTGAGGATTTCTTTCAACTGTATTTACTGTGTAATTGTGATTATCTATTTACAATACATTTCCTTACCAACAGCCTTATTAATTTGCCATTCGGCCAACTGAATAGGGCTCTATATAAGCACATAGCATATTTTTTACAGACGTTTTTAGTTAGTGAAGACCTTTCTTTTGGATAGAAGTTCACTAACTAAAAACTTCTGTAAAAAATATGCTCTGTGCTTATATAGAGCCCTATTCAATTGGCCGAAGTGCAATTTAATAAGGCTGCAAATATCTGTCATATTAATTGCAATATTTAATATATATACATACTAATACATAACTATTAGTAGCAAACAGAATGATGTATCCAAGGATTACTAGCAGCATCATTTGTGACCACAGTTTTTTTTTGTTTGTTTTTGAAGGAATAATCTGGGCCGCGTTTACCTTCAACCAACGATCCACCCTCCGGAATTTTTTGCTCTATGGATTTTAAACAATATAATAAATATTGGCTGGCTATTCCTTTGGGACAGAGAGTAAGTATTCTGCAAATTTGTAATTAAATATTTTTCGATATATATTAATCTTAGATGTAGACTTGCTGTCAAACTTTATTAATTTTAGCTCATAGTATATATTACTTGAAAATGATAGGTCAAACAAACACATTTTAAATGTTTCATAATACTAAACTTGTACCCCACATCTGATTGAATCCATAAAAATCTCTTACACCAGCATTTGATGTTACAACTGACAATCTTTATCAAAATGCATTGTTTGTATGGGATTATTATAACGTTACATAGTATTGCACTACAGTAAAAGAACAATAGCACTGGGCGGTAAAAATGGCAAGATCTAATGTAGAAAGCACATGGGGAAATGATGTCCCATTAATTGCACAGATAACATTGCATAGTTTTACAAGTGTAGAGTGTAAATCCTAGAAAACACTGTTGAATGATAGGAGATTTGTAAAGTATTGTAGACCTCTCTATAATTGAGACAAGGCCACCTCACACCCTATTTTAGACTTGACCGACGGTTCTATTCCAAATGATATATGATAAATGTTCCCCCAACCGTACATAATAAGAATATCACAAGTTAACAAATAGCTGTGACACAATATAGAACAATAGTTACCAACACATGTCTAGGTTCAGGCACATCAAAAGAACAGGACTGAAATAGGTCCCAATATGAGAACAGTTTGCTCAAACAAACATGAGATACTAATTGGCTAACATTTTCTCAAGATAGGATATACTGAACTAATGGAAAGTTGATGTGCATTGAAAAACGCATAAATATAATTCATGTAGATTTTATCAAGCAAATAACAATTACATTATGAGAAACAAGAGAATAATGAAAATATTCTATATCTTGCCACAGGATGTTGTAGGTAGGATTTGGGGGTCATGTCTCGCTCTATTTTTGCTATTTTCTCTCTCTTTGTCTTTCTCTGTCTCTTCTCATTTACCATTGTGTCACTGTTAATAGCTTTAAACGGGGTCCCACAATGAAAAAAACAACATAATCATGAAGTAGAGCATTAAACAGGGATCGGCAGCCAAAAACATCGCTATCGCCCTTATTAAATTGTGATTTGTCAAATTTAAAAGGGCTCTATTTAAGCACCTAGCATATTTTATTTACAGAAGTTTTTAGTTAGTGAAGATTTTGCTTTTGAATAGAAGTTCACTAACTAAAAACTTCTGTAAAAAAAATATGCTGTGTGCTTATATATAGCCCTTTTAAATTTGCCGAATTGCAATTTAATAAGGCTGTATATGTTTAGTGCAAAGTGGGGAATTATAGCAAAACGAACGCTATAGCAAGTCAGCGCTAAAAGGGGTATTTTTAAGCAGAGTATACCTGTACATGTTTTTATACTCTACTCTATACTCTCTACTATATTTCTATAATATACTTATATCAGTTTTATCATCATAATGTGTTTTTTGTTTTTCACTTTAGTTTATAATATTACAATATTTTGTTAGAACTATCCAATTATAAGGCTGTGATGTCACTGCTATACTATTAGTAGAATATTTTTAACCCTTGTTACAGATGCATTACGTACAACTTAATTTAGTAGGGCTGAGAATAAGAAGTTAAATTTGATATGTAGAATATTGTTATACTTTGGTCATATATTTTAGGGATTGAAAATAAAAAATAGAAAAAGCCATACATTTACTAACACTCTGATTGGAAATCCCTAACATAAGTGACGGAAGAAAAGAAAAGAAAAATTATAATAATAAAAAATCATTAAAAATGCAGACAAAGGAAAAGGGATAAATCTACATTCTGAAAGAGTGTGAGACAATGTAGTTTATTGTGTGATTGTATACATACTACACTTTCATTGGAGGCAGTTAAAAAACCATACCCGAGTCCTAGTTCCAAAAAATGCTTACATTAAATATTAGGAATAGCTATGAGAAATGTCTTACTGATAATAACATGCTCCAATGTTTGCTTTGTGCGCAGGTGATTGGATATAATAATATTTGAAAAGTACAAACTGTGTACATAATTTTGCACATAACTTCTGAGACCACTTGGTCCCAATATGTTGTTTGCTAGATTGAATTCAGATGCCACATTAATTATTAATTTACTTTTTGGATACAATGCAGAACTGCTGCATGACAATCCTGGTAAATTATTTATTTATGTTTTTTTCTAGGTATATTGTACCATCGATGATTTTTTTAGTGTTAATCCCAGTTACAGTCATTATGATGCTCATCATTTCATACAAAAATTGCTACAAACATGGAGAATGGTTATCTAAAAATCATCCAGTAGATCTGTGGTGCACTAGAATATTGGTGAGTATTAATTCACTGCTTCACTTGGAAAGTTTACCTTTTGTTGAAATAATATCAAGTTTTTCATTTTATATTAATTCTCAGTTCCTAGTGCTAAAGCTGCACAATGGGAAAATGTTCTGATGTAAAATGATCTAATTTAATATATGAAGAATGCATATTGGTAAGATTACATGTATGCACACTGTAATATATACCAAATGCTCCAATGATGGGAATGCAAGGAACAATAAGGAAGAGTAACACAGATTATCTCCTAAAATATGATGTCTTACTTTGTGTTTTTGTTTTTAGGTACATAATGGATTAGCAACATATGTTACATGGACCTCTATTGCTTCATTCCTTAATTTTGGTTTGGTGTTAAAATATGAGGAAGCGCTAACGGACATTAAAGCCAGCACTGTTGTGCTATGCATGGTTTTCTTTGTCCTTTTGTTCTGGTAAGGTTGAGTTGATCTCCATTTGGAACATATATTAAAAAACTATGGGAGAATTTAATAAGCATGTTCTCTCCTGAGATGAGGTCTGTTTATCCCTATAGGATAGGGAGTCAAGGGATCACTTGAGATGCACTTGAGATGCTTAGTAAATTCCTGTATGTATTATGTCCCATTTATTTGATGCGTAAAAAATCATCCATATTTATTCTGCAGTAAAGCTAATTTTAAGCTCCAGCAGCTGTATTGATCATAGAAAGAAATACATAAATTGCATTTAGCCAACTGGGTTGAATTTGAGTTTTACTGCAAATGGTGAAAAATATATATAGAAGCATTGGTTAAATGTTTACATTTATGTACACATGAGTATAAGAATATAAACTCTCCTGATATGAGAGCTTTCTGTTCCTTTTATGCAAGTAAGTATATTTGTAGTTGTGTTTATCATGTATTTGCCGCACCCGTTGCATAGCCCTATGCCATATGATGGTAGTCTATAAATAGAAGATTATTATTACAATACTAATAATATGCATTATATGCATTCAGAATATACAAATAATATATATTGAAATAAGGGAAACAATGCATTTAGACTAAATGAATCTAAGGAAAGACATCGAGATGTCTGGTACCAAGAAAAAATAGGAAGCTACAGTAGTACAAATCATGTCTTGGGTATATTAATGACACATTTTGCTTTTAATCTACTACAATATTTTGAGACCCCTGTGTATTTGTGATGGTGTTTTCTATTATGACGAGTAATGTACAATTTACTATAAAACTTAGTAGTCTATGTTCAAACAAAAAAATGACAAAGATTCTGTAAGAATGTTTTCTTCAATCCAACAATCCTTGACATAGAATTATGGCACGCATTTATATGGTAATGTAATATATTTAATGACCATGGTTCACAGAAAATTACACCTAAATAATTGTATCACAGAGCAGAAATGCAAATATATAAAAATGTAAAAAAAAATATTTAAGACAAAAAGAATGACCAGCAAAGATACTATTACAATAGCAGATACAGTGCACATAGCTATATATCTTGTATGAGTTTCATCCACAAATAAATAGGCCAGATAAAAATATATGCTGTATATCATTGTGTTGTTTAGTGACATATTCGCCATTTTCAATGGAAGAGTTAATCATGGACCATTTTTGACAGTATTATGCTAAGTAAACAAAGAATTGAAAAAAAATGCACTGCAGTGTTAATGTTTTTTGTCATTTCCCTGGAAGATGTAAAGGCATTATACTGACCTCTAGCGTCTAGGAAACAATGTGCATCCAGATTATCTTTTGATAACCAAAATATACTGTTTACACTGAAATTGCTTTAATACATATTTTTGTCAGTCACAGAAAAATGGTTTCTTGTTTCTTTGAACACTTCACACCTCAGGAAGTTGATCAGCAGAAATAAAATGGGAGATTTCACAGCAACAGAACTGCATATAAGAGCAATATATTAAAAGTAGTATATATTATTATCGTTTATTTATAACGCGCCAACATATTCCGTAGCGCTGATATATCACATTCTAAAAACTTTTTCTGTATTTTCAAGTGTAGTTCTCTAAATTAGTATATATGAAATATTTGACTACAAGGTCCTTCCCGTTAAACAAAATTATAATTACAAATGATTGTGAAAACTTTAAATATGTTTTTACTATACACTTGTTCCTTTCTAGGTTCTTACTGGAATCCTTTGTTTTTGAAAAGTATGTACGACACACGTTTACAATTTATCCCGTGGCTATTGTAGCTTCCGTTGGAGTCTTTTCTGGGAGGACCCATGCAACGACGATGTCCTCAAATGATGTTATTAATAGTGAGTTTCTGTTTATAGATAAAATTAATTTGGTTCATGACAGTTCAGTATTATATTGCAATATGATTACATTGTCTATAGATACTATGAAATCCCATAAAAAACATTTGGACACTAAAAATATAATTTAGGTCATTTTTTTTAAATAATCTATAAAGGTGATTGCAGACTATTCTGCGTGTGCCAGTAGGGGTAGTTGTGTTGCTGATTATGATATCCTAATGTAATAGTTGGCATGTCAGCTAGGTTATCTTTCCTGGATCCTAAAAAGTAAAGAGTACCTGATTAGGTGCAAGTGCCAGATGTTGTGCTCTCTATGTTATGATGCATTTGTAAAACTGTAGTGGTTTAGTCAGTGGTATATAATGCAAATATTTGTTTCACTTTTGCCATTGTGAGAGCTCTAATAGTGTCTAGAAATTGTTCACCAACAGACCCAAGGGTTTCATCACAAAAACCAGTGGTGTAGCAAATGTTTTTCAGCTGCTACCTAACAATATATCATATTAACATCAGTAGTCAAATAACTGGCACTTGCTAACTCAGGCCTCCATTCAATTGCAAGCCCACAGTTGCCTTTATATAGGCCATAGGTCTGCTTGAAAATTTCTACAGTTACAGATTGATTAAATTGCTCAAGCCCTCAACTACCTGGCCGAAATAACATATAAAAAAAATCTTTTTTATTGCAGATTTGCGAGCTTTAGACTGTTGTGCAATTAATTCGCTTTCCCCGTCTTTTAAAGTGCAGTATTGATTTTTTATTTGCATTTACAGTGCTACAATCAGGTGTTTAACCCCCTTGCGAGTCATATCTGGTACTCGTAGGATTTTCTTCTACATTTGACATTTACTGGTTTGAAGGCAATTGCTGGCTTGAGGAATTGTAGCAATTGAATAGCGATTTGCGATTGTAACATTTACGGGCTTGAAAGATCAAAGGCTTAGATGGGTTGAAGTAACGATTTTGACAATGGCAGGGATTTTCAGCCTCTTAACCTCAATTCGTTTGGGGGTAGCTAAAAGACGCCAATTGAATAGCAAATTATTTTACGAGCTCCATTACGGTCTCTTGTAACTGTATGTAGCTGTTGACCACTGGGACATCAAATGATAAGACACTCTGCAGAATACATGATGGAAATTCCCATAACAACACCACTGACGTCATAGAAAGTAATTGTAAAAGATACATAATATTACTGCTTCTTTCATAAAAAAATAATGGAACGTATACCTAGATGATGTATTTCAAAGATTTTTTGGTGGTTTATTTATCAAATCATATCTTATTTGTTCATGATATTACAAGATCATCTGTCAGATACAACACTGTATAATATCTACACCACTTCCATTAATTACATTATACCACTTGACAAACAATGCATCGGCTCAAACTTCTGATTATTTTTAATAAGCTTAAACGAAAAACTGAGTTGTATATTGAATCCAGAAAGGCTATATCATACCAGTGTGGCACTCCTAGCCAGAAGTTTTTTTTATATATAAATGCATTATGTTTTAAGAGATATTAGCAAAATGGTAAGTTTATGCATAGACTAAAATATATCAGTGCATCAGTTTAAAAAAATAAATATTATACAATATAAAGTATTTTATTAGCAACTGGCACAAGGTCTATAACAGTTTCCAACTGTATTATGTATGCTCAATATTTGTAAATGAAATATTTAGTGTTTTCAATTCATCTTCCGTTTAATCATGCAGAACATACTGTAACATTATATATTTATAGCCAAGTGACTTTTCCATTTTTATTGCAGTTGCGCTGATTATTGTGACTGCTGCTGCCTGTCTCCTGCGGTTTGCCTCACTCTTCCTCTGTGACAAGATAAGACCTTTGTACTCAAAGATAGAATCCAGTCCCTCAGATGAAGAGTTAAAAGTTCCTGTATCTGATGCCCAAACAGCAGGCAGCAATGGCATTGTCAATCCAGTTGCAATGGAAATGACAGAATCATGATGAGAGCTTCATAACGAATTCCATCTTTGTTTATACCACTTCTGGAAACATTTGTGTTTGTATTTATTTGTAATATTAATAATCCATTGTGTGGATATTTAAGAATAATTGTTTATTCTATGGAACCAAATGGCTGTATTGTATAATGAATGTAATTTTTTAATAAACTATAAAAAAAAAAATTATATTTGCCAGAATTTTTTTATAAATGCATGCAAATATAGACATTTTAAATAAAAAAGTTGACGTTCCATGAGAAAGTGAAAACATATATATATGTAAAAGTAAATTATATAAAATTATTTACAGATACAAGCTTCAATGCTTTCTCTGTTTTACAGTGCCATGACACTAAAGGTTGCTATACCCAGGTAATGATCCACTCCCTCTATAAATCATAAGTCATATGAAAATTCCCACAAACCTCCTTTATAGCATCAACTTTCAAATTATTTTTTTCTTTCATGTCTGTCCTCTGCCCTGGAGGTTCAAAATAGACCATAAATATCAGCCTTTTTATGCTTTCCTGATAGCTTCTGATGGTAATGTCAGCCTACAGCAGAGGGAAAAGATGATGCCAACATGTGGTAATCTTGCCAAAAGAGATTGAACATAAGCAGTATGTAACGGATCTACTGGCACCCCGACCGGGTACCTCCGTTGATAGACGCGTCCTAGTTTGCGTCGAGGCCTACAAGCACTGCACCGGACACCAAAACCACCAAGGATAGTACATCAGGAACAAGCGTTCAGTAGTTACAGCTCAAGGGAGTATGCAAAAGCATAGCAATCCCCAGTATGATAGCGATCCCCTCCAATAACGAGACGAGACTACGTTTTGAAGGGTCAAGTAGAACTATTCTTTAATGACAGGGGATCTCCTTTTATGCAATGGTGCCCTGTGAAGGGCTACACCCACATAATTATCACAGCCAATTATATACATGGTTCAACCCCCACGTCTCCTCCCCTCAGATAACAGGTAACACAATTAAAATGTCTGTCCTCTGCCCTGGAGGTTCAAAATAGACCATAAATATCAGCCTTTTTATGCTTTCCTGATAGCTTCTGATGGTAATGTCAGCCTACAGTAGAGGGAAAAGATGATGCCAACATGTGGTAATCTTGCCAAAAGAGATTGAACATAAGCAGTATGTAACGGATCTACTGGCACCCCGACCGGGTACCTCCGTTGATAGACGCGCCCTAGTTTGCGTCGAGGCCTACAAGCACTGCACCGGACACCAAAACCACCACAGACTCCAAGGATAGTACATCAGGAACAAGCGTTCAGTAGTTACAGCTCAAGGGAGTATGCAAAAGCATAGCAATCCCCAGTATGATAGCGATCCCCTACAATAACGAGACAAGGCTACGTTTTGAAGGGTCAAGTAGAACTCTCTTTTAATGACAGGGGAATCTCCTTTTAAGCAATGGTGCCCTCTGAAGGGCTACACCCACATAATTATCACAACAGCCAATTATCTACATGGTTCAACCCCCACGTCTCCTCCCCTCAGATAACAGGTAACACAATTAAAACAGACAAAAATTTTAACCACATTCTGGATGTACCCCAAATACAGGGGGTACACCTTTAAGTCCCGCACCATTCAATAGCTCTCACCCAGGGGAACAACATATAAAAAAAATGGCATGAATCAGACCAGGGGTTCAAAAGTTAGTAAAAGTATGTTTTTCACATAACACACAGACATTGCACATATCCCCCACACAATACACATATAGGACAATAGGTGAGTCACACCTCCCTGGCAACTTGGATATAATCAGACATTAATTAGATCAACCTTCTTTGGAAAATGCAAGGATCCTTTACAACTTTCTTATCTCTTGAGTCTCTGTAATAGGATTATCTATTAGCCTAGGTCTGCAAAAGTCTGGCTAATATTCTGCAGAGCATAAACCAGCATACATATAGTAGGATCATATTTTAACCATAATAATCATAAAACAGGGTAAAACAGTGATGGGTTCCGTTACACACCTCACCCGTGACCATAAGCCGGCATACACGGTCTGATCCCAACGTATCGGCCTGGGGATGTCCGGACAAAAGTATTTGTTGGTCAATTCTCTAGTTTGACAACCCATCAGCATTACTGCAATTCACATTGACTCACATTTCACATATCCCCAGATAGCTGGGATCTGAGCGCACAAAACTACCGAATAGCGCTCAGATCCTATTCACACAGTTCAATTGCCATGTAGCTAAAGTCTTTCCCATAGTCTTTCATCATATGAATGGGCTCCATAGCATAGCTATCTGGGGTATCATGGTTCACACAGGGCAAGTACCGAATGACCCCCCTGTAGGTAAAGGGCCAGAATGAGTGACATACACTCTGGTATGGCCGAATACTGTGTTTGAAGGGCAATATGTCTCTGGGCCATAGTCGCAGGGCAGGAGGCTGGCAAACAGTCCTCTCCAAGCCAAAGTGGCGAAGGGCACTTCGTCACACATCTCCCCTTTGGGGGGAAGTCTAACCGGGCACCTGACCTTCTGCCGGTCCGTGCCTCCGTTAGACGATCCACCAACCCACAATAAACCAGGTCTAGAGCAGCCCCCCCACAACAACAAAGTGCAAGAGCAGCCCACCCACAACAAACCGTCACTGCAACTGGATATTTCGCTGTGGTGATGGGGCAACACGCTGAGGGGACTTGAGGGGCAGAGGCCAGCGGCACTCTGCCCTGATGCCAGCTCTTCTGCTGGTATAACCTGCAGGACATCCTGCTCTGTACAAGGGACCAAGGGAGGGCAGAGGCTGACTGCACTCTGCCCCACTGTCAGCTCTTCTGCTGGGGTACTTGGGACATATACCGACTCAGTAGCCAGGGAAACGTGGGGGGCAGTGGGGGTTAACATTTCCTCTGTTAACCCTGGGGCCACATTAGAAGTTAGCTGGGGAAGGGAATTTGTACTTACCCCCTCCTCCGGTTGTCCCAGTGAGGGTAGTTGGGGATCTGGACAGGCTGTGGGCGCAGAGACCACGGTCCCATCTGCGCCGTCTGGGAGATTGGTGTCTCCCCTTGTCAGGGTAAACTGTCGCTTGGGCGGAAGAACGACACCTTCTGCCCCCTGTGGTTCACACTGCCGCTGGGGGGGAAGGACGACAACTTCTGCCCCCTGGGGTTCACAATGCCGCTGGGGGGGGGAGAACGACAACTTCTGCCCCCTGGGGTTCACACTGCCGCTGGGGGGGAAGGACGACACCTTCTGCCCCCTGGGGTTCACACTGCCGCTGGGGGGAAAGGACGACACCTTCTGCCCCCTGGGGTTCACACTGCCGCTGGGGGGGAAGCACGACACCTTCTGCCCCCTGGAGTTCACACTGCCGCTGGGGGGGGAAGGACGACACATTCTGCCCCCTGTAGGGCCTGTAGAGAGACCTCGGTCCCATCTCTACCTGCCATCTGGAGGTCATCCCTGGACCAGTCATTGAGGTCTGGTTTTGCTTGTCGAGTATGCACGAAGCTGAGCAGGTATTGGTAGTCCTGCTCCAGCTCCCACTCTCTCGTTACCAGGTGGGTCATGTCTTTGCTCACCTCGCCTTCGTCATCCCAGACATACATGCCCATCCGGTAGTCGTAGATGTCCCAAAACCTAGACCCCTCCGTGCTGCCAAGATCAATATCGTCCTCCAAGGCATCCCATAATAAACCCGGGCCATCATAATCCTTCCCCTCCGGTAAGTCGTGTTCAGACGTCCAGGGGGTAAGTCGAACGGTATGCCACCAGAGGGCCTGGTATGCGTTGTCTAGCCAGAGCTCTCGCCATACCAGGGTCTCTAGTCTTGTCACCCACTCATCCAGGGGCTGCTCTCCCAATAGATACATCCGCATCGCCACACGCTTCTGCAGCCGCTGCTCATCACTGGGGAGACTCTCACCTCGCCGCCATTGGGCATCTTCCAGGGCATCATACCAGAGTTCCTTTCTGTCTGCATCCCTGTAGTCCACGGCCGCCTCCTCCTCCTCATCATGAAACGCTGTCTGAAAACTAGCCGGTTCCATCCTGCTGTAGCCAGGGGCGCTGTATGGATACTAGCGTTGCCCTCAATTTGTAACTCCAAACGTTACCGGTGTCTCCGTGCTGCTTTTCCTCTTACTAGGATGCCATCCCACCACTGCCAGCCAATGTAACGGATCTACTGGCACCCCGACCGGGTACCTCCGTTGATAGACGCGTCCTAGTTTGCGCCGAGGCCTACAAGCACTGCACCGGACACCAAAACCACCAAGGATAGTACATCAGGAACAAGCGTTTAGTAGTTACAGCTCAAGGGAGTATGCAAAAGCATAGCAATCCCCAGTATGATAGCGATCCCCTCCAATAACGAGACGAGACTACGTTTTGAAGGGTCAAGTAGAACTATTCTTTAATGACAGGGGATCTCCTTTTATGCAATGGTGCCCTGTGAAGGGCTACACCCACATAATTATAACAGCCAATTATATACATGGTTCAACCCCCACGTCTCCTCCCCTCAGATAACAGGTAACACAATTAAAACAGACACAATTTTAACCACATTCTGGATGTACCCCAAATACAGGGGGTACACCTTTAAGTCCCGCACCATTCAATAGCTCTCACCCAGGGGAACAACATATAAAAAAAATGGCATGAATCAGACCAGGGGTTCAAAAGTTAGTAAAAGTATGTTTTTCACATAACACACAGACATTGCACATATCCCCCACACAATACACATATAGGACAATAGGTGAGTCACACCTCCCTGGCAACTTGGATAATCAGACATTAATTAGATCAACCTTCTTTGTTCTTATCAGAGAATGAAAACACTTTGGAAAATGCAAGGATCCTTTACAACTTTCTTATCTCTTGAGTCTCTGTAACAGGATTATCTATTAGCCCAGAGCATGATCCCCTCCCTTTGAAGACTGGGCCGCAGGGCAGTATTCCAACATGATAACGACCCCAAACACACCTCCAAGATGACCACTGCCTTGCTAAAGAAGCTTAAGGTAAAGGTGATGCACTGGCCAAGCATGTCTCCAGACCTAAACCCTATTGAGCATCTGTGGGGCATCCTCAAACTGAAGGTGGGGGAGCCCAAGATCTCTAAAATCCACCAGCTCCGTGATGTCATTATGGAGGAGTGGAAGAGGACTCCAGTGGCAACCTGTGAAGCTCTGGTGAACTCCATGCCCATGAGGGTTAAGGCAGTGCTGGAAAATAATGGTGGCCACACAAAATGTTGACATTTTGGGCCCAATTTGGACATTTCCACTTAGGGGTGAACTCGATTTTGTTGCCAACGGTTTAGACATTAATGGCTGTGTGTTGAGTTATTTTGAGGGGACAGCAAATTTACACTGTTATACAGGCTGTACACTTACTACTTTACATTGTAGCAGAGTGTCATTTCTTCAGTGTTGTCACATGAAAAGATATAATAACATATTTACAAATATGCGAGGGGTGTATTCACTTTTGTGAGATAATGTATATGTATATATATATATATATATATATATATAGTGCAATTTAGGATGACAAACCCCTATCCCTCTGCAGGTATATATGAAGGGCAGGAATAGCAAAGTTCTTCTCTGCCTAAAATGTGATGTTCATGTACACTACATTATTTCTACATACTACCATAATACCATGAAGGTTGTCTATTTTTAAATCAACCATATTAAATACATACAACAGAACTACAAAATCTTTGAGGTTAGAAACTAACTTCTTCCAGGGATAAAATCATAGTTGCACCAGCTCTTTAAGTAGTCGGTGTGAGCAGGAGAAGAGGCTAAAGTGAGGGATCCAAATACCATGTTCAATGTGTGGCTTATTATTATATAGCAAAATATATGCATTCTGTGACCAGTAGATAATATCTGTAGGTCAGTGTTACATATGATCTGTAGTAGTCTACAGTGGTCATTTAACTTTCAAAGCGACATGCTAGGATAGTACTGCAGTTGAAGAAAAAAACACACTTGTTTGTTAAGTATGTACCAAACTAACAATAATAACAGCTGAGTAAGCCATGGCCAAGAGTGTGTTTAGGAGTACAGGAATGCGTTTTGTGTTTGTTATATCACTCCATGAGTACTGGGTGATGGGAGTGTGAGTTATCATTGGTGAGAGGGTATGGGGAGAAGGGAACAGGCAGAAGTCCAGTGACTTTGGTAACTGGATAAGATTGAAATTGATACCACTCTGGCCCAGAAACAGACACCTGCATCATTCAAAGCAAACATATCTCTCTCCAGAAATGTAAACGCCCCCCAAGCATACCCAATTTACACTATTGCAAAAAATTATGTTGAGTTCTCAGATAACATATTATTGCTACACACCCTATAGAATGGGTATGGAGTCCAATGGTAGGAGAGATATACCCCAAAAAGACAGAAACAGAATGGCCAGAAGTGGAAAGCATAGTCAGAAGCAAAGATCAGGAACCAATACATCTAAATCCGAACATCAGGAAACTTTGGAAGTAACTCTAACAACTCAGCAAAAGCACACAGACTCTATTGGATTTATTTAGTACTTTCGGCACTAAACATTTGCTAAGGTTCTATTGAGAGCACTTGTTCAACTCATTTGTAAGCTCGCAAATTGGCAATAACATTTTAAAAAATGTCTGTTTCATTTCGGGGGGTATCGATCTAAGGAATCAATGAGGTAATACATATCAGGCCACCCATATGGACTAGAACACTATTGCGAGTCTGATCGCAACCTCCATTTTCTACTGCCGTAATGATGACGGTCTCAATTTATATTGGCTGTTTCTCAATGGGTAGTTACGGCCTTGCTTAATTGATCATGTTCATGCCCTCAAATGCTACATACGATAGCATGGATTAAGGTTTCGGCTTTCGGCCTGTAACTTGCGGGCTTGTTCAATTGAATGGCTCCGTAATTACAGCAGAGTTCAAGACTGCAGCAAGCCCGCAGACATACGGCCTGTATACTGCAAGATGCGGCCTTGCAATTGAATGAGGATCCTAGTCCCTGCATTATGAAGCAAACCTATTGACACTATGGAGAAAACATAATTCACAGCAAATGGTGCACATGGCACAATCCCCAATAAGGATTGCCCTCTCTCCATCACTACAAAAACATAAAAACTTTCAACCTTCTGAAAAAGCTGAATTGAACAGCAGATATCATGTTATTATTTCACAGCAAAGAAGCACCTGCTTCATTAAAAAATAGCCATTTTCTAAGAGGGATTATATCTTTTTTTTCCATTGTTATTATTTTCTCACTAATGTACCCCTCCTTTGGTCTTCATGGATAAAAAATATGATAAATATTTTAGCTCCCCAATAACAAATGGATGGGACATGGCACTGATTTATTTTGAAGAACTTTTATTGTATTTCTTTACTTTATTTAAAGCTCAAAAGCATATTGTTTTTCCTGTGTCATTGTTTTAGTTATATACAACATATTAGAATAAATCTGAGGATTCTGGGATAACCTAAAGGTTGGTATACCCACATTACAACAATTTCGGACTAAATATAGTCTGGCAAACTGTGTGTTTGAGTTTTATGTGTGGTTAAGACACCACTAAGATCTTAAACATAATCCATTCAGCTGCATACGATGTTCACTGGTTTAAATAATTGTACAAATCACTGCCATATACTCCACTACCGCAGATCTTTCAGTCCCTTCTATTGAGGCTAGAGCAGTATGTTCTTAACAGGCTCCAGCTAGGAATCTGATTGGCTAAAGGACAGAAATGTACTTTAGACTTGTCTTGATGGCTCATGCAATTCCATATTCTCTGGCCCCTTGATAGGACATCAAGCTCCGGTTCACACACTGAGCACAACACACATGATAATCAATTTCACATTGTATTTTTGTTAATGGTAGTGTGGGATGATCAAAATGATTTGTCATATGTTGGCACTTTCAATATTGTTATTGGCACCACTGCTGCGTGATTCTGTGGTGAGTGAACCATTTTTGTGTGGATTTGGAGTTATGCTTTGGATTCCTTTTCTGCTGGAAAATCCAGCCATGATCTGTCTCAGTTTCCTGGCAAAGGCAGACAGATTTTGATTTAATATCTTCTGATATTGGATGTCCATGATGTCATATATCCTAATAAGATTCATAAGGTTATTGGAAGAAAAACATCCCCACAACATCACAGATATGTCACCATGCTTCACATTGGGGACTACTAGGTTTTTTTCTGTATGACATAGACTCTTCAAGCCAAACCCACCTCCGGTGTTTGTTGCCAAAAACTCTATTTTTGTATTATCTGACCCTAGAATGTGGTTCAAAGTACCAGTGTTGTTTAGCGAACTAAAGACGCTTCCATTTGTGGCTTGACAACAGCAGAGGCATTCTTCTGTCTTCTTAATGTGTTTGTACCCATTATTCATATTTGTGTTGTCCAAAACTTTCTGTTATGCATTTAAAAGAGCTTATATGGTTTATAGATCCCCATGGAAAATAAAATATATGAATTTAAAACAATTACAACTAAACAACAGTAGGGTCTCTATGTGTCTTTGTATAGGCTTTCTTTTAACTCACTAGTAAGATAAAGGTGGATAAACATATTGGGTTTGTTTATCCACCTTTATCTTACTAGTGAGTTAAAAGAAAGCCTATACAAAGACACATAGAGACCCTACTAGTGTTTTTTTTTTCTAAACTGATTTACATTACAACTAATGGAAACAAAACCACCATAAGTTGCAGATTAGGTGCCCCGTCTCTCTATTTCCTGCATATCACAATAGAGGAGGAGAAAACAACCCCACACAGTCTATATTTAATGTAAATGTTTTACACTATAAATCAATTATTTCTCATACAAAAAATTCCCTTTATGCATATTAGATTTTTTGGGACTACTGTGGCCCATTAATGAAAACATTACACAAAAACTGATCCTTGGCTCTGTTTTTTTTTCCTGGGCAGAACTGCTTTGGGCAAATTTAACCTTGAACTAAAAAATCCTTTCTGATAAATATTAGGATCTTAATGAGCTCTCAAAATGTAGTTCAGTTTTACTTGGTTTTATTATAAAGTGGTTCTGTCATGCCAGCCTTCCTAGAAATAGTAAGTAATATAGTCTAATTGACAGCAGGGTCTAAAAAAGAAATATATCTATTCCATAAAGATCAAATGCAAAAGATAAATGAATATAAAATAGTAGTAGAATAATTTTACTGCGTGTTTATGAGAACAAAAATTAAGTTCTAACAGATCTCATAAAAACTAATATATAGTAAGAAACTTAAAATTATTCAAGGACATTTGCTGAATAAATAAGTGTAAAATAGGATTAAAATGTGAGCTCTTCAAGATGTAGCTTATGTATAATAATAAATTCAGTACAATGGTTGTACATTCAGCATAACTTAAGTCCACGAGGAAAGGTAATTAGCATGTTCATACCTAAATAATAAATGTCCTCTGTGAAATCAATTCACACAGGTAATTTGCTTGTTAGTGGTGTTGACTCTAGACTGAATATACTCTACCAATAAATACAGTTCTTCAGACTGTTCACGAATGAGGTAGATGTGACATATAAATTATGGTCCCACCAAAGAAGAAAAATTTATCAGTAATAGACAGTTCAATAAACTTTCTACGTGTGTAGTAAAATTTTATTCTAAACCATAAAACTAGCCAGAGGAATACTCAATATGAATACAAACTATAGTACATGTAATTATTTCATTAACCCTTCCACTGCTTATTTCAGAAAGGTAGAGAATGCACAGAGCTGTTGACAGTGGGAAAGAATGGGTGTTTTGTAAGAGGCCCACTCTGAAGAGGGGGCCCCGTGCTGGCAGGAATTTGTATTATGTGCTGAGGTGAACAGAGCATGGGCAGAGATAAGTTCTAATTTCTGCAGCGTAGGGCCGCCCTTACCAGCTCTCTCTTTCTTGAACTGACTTTTCTGTTGTCAGGAGGACAGCATTACAGGGGCAGGGCAACTGGATCCTGTGTCCTGGGAGATATAAAGCAGAGCACAGGGACACACAGAGAGACGAGGACAGAGTGATAGAGACACACAGAGGACAGACTGACAAACACACTGAGGACAAACAGGCAGACAGAAACACAGGGACAGACTGACAGACAAACAGGGCCAGATTGACAGACACACCAAGGGAGAGACTGACAGAGACACACAGGGCGAGACTGAGAGACACACAAAGGGAGATACTGGGAGACACACAGAGGACAGACTGACAGAAACACAGGGACAGACTGACAGACAAACAGGGCCAGATTGACAGACACACCAAGGGAGAGACTGACAGAGACACACAGGGCGAGACTGAGAGACACATAAAGGGAGATACTGGGAGACAAACAGAGGACAGACTGACAGAAACACAGGGACAGACTGACAGAAACACAGGGACAGACTGACAGACAAACAGGGACAGATTGACAGACACACAAAGGAAGAGACTGACAAAAATACACAGGGCAGACTGACACACAAAGGGAGATACTGAGAGACACACAGGGACAGACTGACAGACACACAAAAAGAGAGACTAACAAAGACACACAGTGAGAGGCTGAGAGACACACAGGGACAGACTGCAACATACACAGGGACAGACAGAGACAAACAGGGACAGACTGAGAGACATACAGGGACAGACTGACAGAGTCACAGGAACAGACTGAGAGACACACATGGACACACATGGACAGACTGACAGAAACACTGGGACAGAATGAGACACACACAGGGACAGATTGACAGAAAGACACAGGGATAGACTGACAAACACACTGGGAGAGACTGACAGACAAACAGGGAGAGAATGACAAACACACAGGGAGAGACTGAGAGAAACACATGGACAGACTGACAGACAAACAGGAACAGACTGACAGACACACAAAGGGAGAGACTTACAGAGACACTCATAGGGAGAGACTGGGAGACACACAGGGACAGACTGAGGGACAGACTGACAAACAGAGACACAAGGGAGAGGCTGATAGACACACAGAGACAAACTGACAGACAAGTAGGGGCAGACTGACAGACACACAGGGATAGACTGACCGACACACAAAGGGAGAGACTAACAAAGACACAGAGAGAGAAGCTGAGAGACACACAGAGACAGACTAAAATATACACAGGGACAGACAGAGACACAGGGACAGACTGACAGAGATACACAGGGAGAGACTGAAAGACACACAGGGACAGACTGACAGAGGCACAAAGAGAGAGACTAAAATATACACACGGACAGACAGAGACACACAGGGAGAGACTGAAAGACACACAGGGACAGATAGAGACACACAGGGACAGACTGACAGAGGCACAGAAACAGACTGAGGGACACAGAGGGACAGACTGACAGACACAGAGGGACAAACTGATACATGGACAGACTGAGAGACAGACACAGGGATAGACTGACAAAAACACAGGGATAGACTGAGAGACACACAGGAACAGAGTAAGAGAAACACGGGGACAGACTGAGAGACCCACAGTGAAAGACTGAGAGACCCACAGCCACAGGCTGAGACACACAGACTGACCCACAGAGACAGACTGACAGAGACATAGGGACAGAATGAAACACACAATGGGATAGATTGACAGAAAGACATAGAGGATTGACTGACAAACACACAGGGACAGACTAAGAGAAATTCAGTGACAGACTGAGAGAAACACATAGACAGACTTGGAGACCCACGGGGAAAGACTGAGAGACACACCTGGACATACTTAAAGAGACATTCAGGAACAGACTGACAGACACCAGGACAAACTGAGAGATAGACACACATTCTCAAATATACAATAGGATAGACTGATGAAAGACATACAGTACATAGACAGGCTAACACAGGGATATATATATATACTGTATATATATATATATATATATATATATATATATATATATATATATACTGTCCAGTCACATTATTATGATGGTTATTGGCTTTCAGGCCAAGGGTGGCACAATTTGTGAACTGTACAACGGCACCATAATCGGCATGGAAACTGATGAGCCCCACGTGCCATTGATGTCAGAGGCGATTGTCGGTAAGGAAGGTGTGTGAAGGCACGCTACTGACACGCTACAGTTGATCAACTTACAATCCAAACGAACCAGGGGACTACCAGATGTCTAAAATGGCAGTACATCGAACCCTGTTGTGTATGGGGCTCCAAAGCAAACGGCTGGTCACTCGACCCATGCTGACGAGGGTTCATCGGCAGAAACAGCTTCAGTTTACACAATGATCCCGAAATTGGACATCTTCTGATTGGCAAAGGGTTGCCTTCTCGGGTGAGTCACGTTTTCTGCTCCATCAACTGGATGGATGCTGGCATGTCTCCGAGAACAAACACGCTGCAATCGTTGTTTGAAGAACACAAGCTGGTGTCGCAGCATTATGGTCTGGGGAATGTTTTCTTGGCATTGTTTGGGTCCACCCATACCTCTGGAAGGCACTCTCAACCGACTGGGTTATTTATCCATCCTTGCAGATCAAGTACACCCATACATGTTGACTGTCTTCCCTGGAGAGGATGGGATCTTCCAGAGGACAATGCAACATGTCATATGGCCAGAATTGTCCAGGAGTGGTTGGATGGGCACAGCAAAGACTTCCAAGTACTTTCCTTGCCTCTAAATTCCCTGGCCTTGAACCCCATCAGGCAATTCTGGGACCACCTCGATAACCATGTTTGCAATATGGCTCCTCCACCCTCGCACTCTTCAGCAGCTATCGGATTGCACTGCAGTCTGCATGGCTCCAGATACATTTGCCAACCTTCCAGCTTCTTATTGACTCACTACTGTATAGCGGTTGTTCAGGATATTAGGATATTCAGGATATTAGCCATAATAATGTGTAATAATAACACGCACCTCATTTTAAGAAGGAAATTTCAGGGGGAAAAAATTAAATTTCAAATAAAGAACGTTGAAGAAAAATCCTCAACCTCAACCTCCCTCCTCATCCTCAACCCCCTCCTCAACCTCCCTCCTCATCCTCCCTCCTCAACCCGCCCATCCTCAACCCCCTCCTCAAACCCCCTCCTCCACCCCCCTCCTCAAACCCCCTCCTCCACCCCCCTCCTCAAGCCCCCATCCTCATCCTCCTTCCTCAACCCCCCTATCCTCATCCTCCTTCCTCAACCCCCCTCCTCAACCTCAACCCCCCTCCTCAACCTCCCTCCTCATCCTCAACCCCCCTCCTCATCCTCAACCCCCCTCCTCATCCTCAACCTCCCTCCTCATCCTCAACCCCCCCATCCTCAACTCCCTCCTCAACCCCCTCCTCAAACCCCCTCCTCCACCCCCCTCCTCAACCCCCCATCCTCATCCTCCTTCCTCAACCCCCCTATCCTCATCCTCCTTCCTCAACCCCCCTCCTCAACCTCAACCCCCCTCCTCAACCTCCCTCCTCATCCTCAACCCCCCTCCTCATCCTCAACCCCCCTCCTCATCCTCAACCTCCCTCCTCATCCTCAACCCCCCCATCCTCAACCCCCTCCTCAACCCCCTCCTCCACCCCCCTCCTCAACCCCCATCCTCATCCTCCTTCCTCAACCCCCCTATCCTAATCCTCCTTCCTCAACCCCCCTCCTCAACCTCAACCCCCCTCCTCAACCTCCCTCCTCATCCTCAACCCCCCTCCTCATCCTCAACCCCCCTCCTCATCCTCAACCTCCCTCCTCATCCTCAACCCCCCCATCCTCAACCCCCTCCTCAACCTCCCTCCTCAAACCCCCTCCTCAACCCCCCCATCCTCAAACCCCATCAACCCCCCATCCTCAAACCCCCCTCAACCCCCCATGCTCATCCTCCTTCCTCAACCCCCCTATACTCAACCCTCTCCTCAACCCCCCTCCTCAACCTCAACCCCCTCCTCATCCTCAACCCCCCTCCTCATCCTCAACCCCCCTCCTCATCCTCAACCTCCCGCCTCACCCTCAACCCCCTCCTCATCTTCCCTCCTCATCCTCCCTCCTCAACTCCCCATCCTCAACCCCCTCCTCAACCTTCCTCCTCAAACCCCCTCCTCAACCCCCCATCCTCAAACCCCCCCCTCAACCTCCCCTCCACCCCCCATCCTCATCCTCCTTCCTCAACCCCCCTATCCTCATCCTCCTTCCTCAACCCCCCTCCTCAACCTCAACCCCCCTCCTCATCCTCAACCCCCTCCTCATCCTCAACCTCCCTCCTCATCCTCAACCCCCTGCTCAACCCCCTCCTCAACCCCCCTCCTCAACCTCAACCACCTCCTCAACCCCCCTCCTCAACCTAACCCCCCCTCCGCATTCTAACCCCCCCTCCTCAACCTAAACCCCCCCTCCTCAACCTAAACCCCCCCTACCCGGTATATGCTAATGACGTGGCGCGCATGTGACCTCACATGCGCGCCGGGTCAAGGAGCGGAGGCCGGAGCAGAAGCAGGTAAGTGAGGGGGAGGTATTTAGGGGGGTTTAGGTTGAGGTGGGGGGTTTAGGTTGAGGAGGGGTGGTTTAGAATGAGGAGGGAGGTTGAGGATGAGGAGGGGGGAGGGAATATCGGCATATAACACGCACCTATCATTTGCCCCCTATTTTCAGGGAGAAAAAGTGAGTGTTATACGCCGATAAATACGGTATATATATGTACAGTTGTGCTCAAAAGTTTGCATACCCCGTCAGAAATTGTGAAGTTTTGTCATTTATTTTGAAAATATGACTGATCATGCAAAAAAAAAATATTTTTTGAAGGATAGTGATCATATAAAGCCATTTATTATCACATAGTTGTTTGGCTTCTTTGTAAATCTTAATGATAACAGAAATCACCCAAATTGCCCTGATCAACAGTTTACATACCCTTGAATGTTTAGCCTTGTTACAGACACACAAGGTGACACACACCGGTTAAAATGACAATTAAAGGTTAATTTCCCATACTTGTGGCTTTTTAAATTGAAATTAGTGTCTGTGTATAAATAGTCAATGAGTTTGTTAGCTCTCACGTGCATGCTCTGCGCAGACTAGATACAAGATAATGGAACTTCATGTAGATGTAAAAGGATATGAAAAGCACATGCTTCATTAAAAAATAGCCATTTTCTAAGAAGGAGTATATCTTTTTTTTCCATTGTTATTCTTTTCTCACTAATGTACCCCTCCTTTGGTCTCCATGGGTTACTGATTCCAAAAAACTTCATGTAGATGGAAAAGGATATGAAAAGATAGCCTTCAAAATGCCAGTGAGTACTGTACAATCACTTATTAAGAAATGGAAAATTCTCGGGTCTCTTGCTACCAAGCCAAAGTTAGGTAGACTAAGAAAGATTTCAGCCACAACTGCCAGAAGAATTGTTCGGAATACAAAGAAAACCCCACAGGTAACCTCAGGAGAAATACAGGCTGATCTGGAAAAAGACGGTGTGGTTGTTTCAAGGAGCACAATACGACAATACTTGAACAAAAATGAGCTGCATGTCCGAGATGCCAGAAAGAAGCCTTTACTGCGCCAGTGCCACAAAAAAGCCTGGTTACAATATGCCCGACAACACCTTGACACGCCTCACAGCTTCTGGCACACTGTAATTTGGAGTAACGAGACCAAAATAGAGATTTATGGTCACAACCATAAGTGCTATGTATGGAGAGGGGTCAACAAGGCCTATAGTGAAAAGAATAGCATCCCCACTGTGAAGCATGGCAGTGGCTCACTGATGTTTTTGGGGGGGAGCTCTAAAGGCACGGTGAATGTTGTGAAAATTGATGTCAAGATGAATGCAGCATGTTATCAGAAAATACTAGCAGACAATTTGCATTCTTCTGCACGAAGGCGGCGCGTGGAACGTTTTTGGACTTTCCAGCATGACAATGACCCTAAGCGCAAGGCCAAGATGACCCTCAGTGGTTACAGCAGAAAAAGGTTAAGGTTCTGGAGTGGCCATCACAGTCTCCTGACCTTAATATCATCGAGCCACTCTAGAGAGATCTCAAACTTGCGGTTCATGCAAGACGACCAAAGACTTTGCATGACCTGGAGACATTTTGCCAAGGCGAATGGGGGTTAAACATCTGATCGTAGCACTGCAAATGCAAATAAAAAATCAATACTGCACTTTTTAATGATGGGCAAAGCAATGAAAGACATTAGAATTAATTGCACAACAGTCTCAAGCTTCCAATTCTGCAATATAATTTTTTTTTTTTATGTTTCATTTTGGTGTCATATCAATCTCGGTAATCATTAATACATATCAGGCCACCCACATGGACTAGAACAGTATTGTCATTAATTTTTATTATTTTGTACATTGCCGAATTGTGAGTCTGATCACATACGGGACCGCTAAACGCTAATTGATTGACATGTAACCTCCATGTTGTACTGATATAATGATGATGGTCTCATGTACTATCAGCAGTTTCTAAGTTGGTAGTTATGGCCTTGCTTAATTGATCATGATCACGCTCTGAAATTCTACTTACCGGTGCATGGTTTCCGGTTTTGGCTTTTCGGCCCGTAAATTGTGTGGTTGTTCAAATTAATCGCTCTCTAATTGTAGCAAATTTCAAGCCTGCAGACATACAGCCTGTATAACATAATCTGTGGGCTTGCAATTGAATAAGTCCCAATGACTACTGCATTTGTACTGGGCCAAAGAGTTCTGAGGATGGCCCTGAGTATACAAATTCAGTATTCATGGTAATCTGGGGTCATAGATATGGACACAGTAGGTGCACATTAAATAGCATCTATTTTGTTGCAAGTCCCCCCCCTATACTAAACACTGAAGTGGCTAAGTGTAAATACATTAAAATAGCTACTTTTGAATGGACAATAAAATAATATGAATCATAAATAATTTAAACAGAACATATTTGATAAGAAGAGTATCTGTGCGAGATACCATCCTATGTTATGAGAGCTATATTCACTGCAACTAATTATGAGGAACACTAGAGGTCACTATAACTAGTGACTTTTGTTTAGCAATACTGCTCATATATTTAGCTGATGTACCACCTAATCCTAGCCCAGTCTAGGTAAATCATGCAAGATATATTGCCTGCATTACTATAAAATAACTATTTAATTACTTAGTAACACAGCAAAGGTCCTAATTATGCTTGAAAGTAAACCTTAAAACATGCCAATAAAAGGATATTTGCAATTAGTGTTATATGACTTTGCATATTGCTATTTTTAAGCTAAAACTACTTTCAAAATGTTCCTATCTGGCCTGGTTTGTTATCTAAGTTTATTAACACTCACATCGGAGATGAGATTATTGGGAAGAACATGTGGTTATTATGGATCCCCATATTGGGTCCATTAAGGTACATAAGGACCCTTATGGTGGTAGGTTAGGATGATATGAGGGTCCATAGCGACGCCTATGGTAGAGGGTTATTGTTATGTGCCATGGTGGTCCATAACCATCCTCATGAACATAGGTTAGGATGTCATAGTGGTCCATAGAACCCCCATGGCAGAGGGTTAAATTAAAGTGTCATGGGGTACATGGGGACCCCCATTGGGATTGGTAGAGGCCCAATGTGGGTTTGATTAAGCTAGATTTCTTACAGAAGCCATATAATAGCACTTTAGGTAGAATTACACATGTAACAGGAAGTTTACCACGTTTATCAACTGTTATGATCTGCTTTCTTCTTGTCGGCCTTGATAAGGCTGTTATATCCAAACCTACCCAGTAGATGCACAGGTGTTTCGATCCCCTTCACCAAGACAGTTGATGTCTCTTAAAATGCCCTTACTCAGATGCAGTATTTAAAAATAATATGAACTCAGGCTCAGCATAATGCTTTGAGGTTGTTTTTCTGCAGCTGGAACTGGGGCCTTAGTTAAGATAGAGGGAGTTATGAACAGTTCCAAATACCAGTCAATATTGGCACAAAACCTTCAGGCTTCTGCTAGAAAGCTGAACATGAAGAGGAACTTCATCTTTCAGCATGACAACGACCCAAAGCATACATCCAAATCAACAAAGGAATGGCTTCACCAAAAGAAGATTAAAGTTTTGGAATGGCCCAGCCAGAGCCCAGACCTGAATCCGATTGAAAATCTGTGGGGTGATCTGAAGAGGGCTGTGCACAGGAGATGCCCTCGCAATCTGACAGATTTGTAGTGTTTTTGCAAAGAAGAGTGGGTAAATGTTGCCAAGTCAAAATGTGCCATGCTGATAGACTCATACCTAAAAAGACTGGGTGCTTTTTATAAAATCAAAAGGTGCATCAACAAAGTATTAGTTTAAGGGTGTGCATACTTATGCAACCATATTATTTTATTTTTATATTTTTTCTTCCCTCTACCTAAAAGATTTCAGTTTGTTTTTCAATTGAGTTGTACAGTTTATAGGTCACATTAAAGGTGAAAAAAGTTCTGACATGATTTATCTTTGTCTCATTTTTTTACAGCACAGAAACCTGAAATTTTAACAGGGGTGTGTAGACTTTTTATATCCACTGTATATATATATATACAGGGAGTGCAGAATTATTAGGCAAGTTGTATTTTTGAGGAATAATTTTATTATTGAACAACACCCATGTTCTCAATGAACCCACAAAACTCATTAATATCAAAGCTGAATATTTTTGGAAGTAGTTTTTAGTTTGTTTTTAGTTTTAGCTATTTTAGGGGGATATCTGTGTGTGCAGGTGACTATTACTGTGCATAATTATTAGGCAACTTAACAAAAAACAAATATATACCCATTTCAATTATTTATTTTTACCAGTGAAACCAATATAACATCTCAACATTCACAAATATACATTTCTGACATTCAAAAACAAAACAAAAACAAATCAGTGACCAATATAGCCACCTTTCTATGCAAGGACACTCAAAAGCCTGCCATCCATGGATTCTGTCAGTGTTTTGATCTGTTCACCATCAACATTGCGTGCAGCAGCAACCACAGCCTCCCAGACACTGTTCAGAGAGGTGTACTGTTTTCCCTCCTTGTAAATCTCACATTTGATGATGGACCACAGGTTCTCAATGGGGTTCAGATCAGGTGAACAAGGAGGCCATGTCATTAGATTTTCTTCTTTTATACCCTTTCTTGCCAGCCACGCTGTGGAGTACTTGGACGCGTGTGATGGAGCATTGTCCTGCATGAAAATCATGTTTTTCTTGAAGGATGCAGACTTCTTCCTGTACCACTGCTTGAAGAAGGTGTCTTCCAGGAACTGGCAGTAGGACTGGGAGTTGAGCTTGACTCCATCCTCAACCCGAAAAGGCCCCACAAACTCATCTTTGATGATACCAGCCCAAACCAGTACTCCACCTCCACCTTGCTGGCGTCTGAGTCGGACTGGAGCTCTCTGCCCTTTACCAATCCAGCCACGGGCCCATCCATCTGGCCCATCAAGACTCACTTTCATTTCATCAGTCCATAAAACCTTAGAAAAATCAGTCTTGAGATATTTCTTGGCCCAGTCTTGACGTTTCAGCTTGTGTGTCTTGTTCAGTGGTGGTCGTCTTTCAGCCTTTCTTACCTTGGCCATGTCTCTGAGTATTGCACACCTTGTGCTTTTGGGCACTCCAGTGATGTTGCAGCTCTGAAATATGGCCAAACTGGTGGCAAGTGGCATCGTGGCAGCTGCACGCTTGACTTTTCTCAGTTCATGGGCAGTTATTTTGCGCCTTGGTTTTTCCACACGCTTCTTGCGACCCTGTTGACTATTTTGAATGAAACGCTTGATTGTTCGATGATCGCGCTTCAGAAGCTTTGCAATTTTAAGAGTGCTGCATCCCTCTGCAAGATATCTCACTATTTTTGACTTTTCTGAGCCTGTCAAGTCCTTCTTTTGACCCATTTTGCCAAAGGAAAGGAAGTTGCCTAATAATTATGCACACCTGATATAGGGTGTTGATGTCTTTAGACCACACCCCTTCTCATTACAGAGATGCACATCACCTAATATGCTTAATTGGTAGTAGGCTTTCGAGCCTATACAGCTTGGAGTAAGACAACATGCATAAAGAGGATGATGTGGTCAAAATACTCATTTGCCTAATAATTCTGCACTCCCTGTATATATATATATATATATATATATATATATATATATATATATATATATATATATATATATATATATATATTCCGTATTGGTCCGAATATAAGCCGCACCTTTTTTCCGATTTTTGAGCTTGCGAGTTAAGGGTGCGGCTTATATCCGCGACCGTGAAAAAATTACAGCCGATTTGCGAATTTTGAGTTACGCGTGTGCGGCTTATATTCGCGATCGCAAAATCACTGCCGATTTGCGAGTTAAGGGTGCCGATTTGCGAATTAAGGGTGCCGATTTGCGCTCATGTGACTAAATTGTATCAATTGAATAGCAATTTCCGGTTTTAGTGATTCTAACATCCTGAAAGGTGTGTAACCTGCAAAAGAAGCTACAGTACATGTTAGAAAGCCTGTTTCTTGCAATGGCTGATCATTTGGAGAGAAAAGCATCAACAAGCCTAGGAGTGAGGCGTAGATATGATGCAAGTTTCAAAATTGCAGTTGTTAATTATGCAAAGACAACAAGCAACAGAGAGGCTGGAAAAAAATATGGCTTGAATGAATCCAATGTGCGACGTTGGGTTGCCTCAGAGGAGAAATTGAAAAAATCAGTTTCCACCAGAAAATCTTTCAGGGGACCAAAACAAGGCAAATATCCAGAACTTGAAGCTGGGGTTTATTCCTACATTCAAGATATGAGAAAAGATGGGATGCCAATTTCTCATGAAGTAATCCAGCTGAAAGCCTTAGAACTTGCAAAGACCTTAAAAATCAATAAGAGGGAATTTCGTGCAAGTATTGGTTGGTGCCGTCGTTTTATGAGGAGAAAGAGTCTCGCTCTTCGGCGAAGCACTTCATTGGCACAGAAACTGCCGGCAGATTTTGAGGAGAAACTGACTAGTTTCCAGAGGTATGTCATCCAATTGCGGCAGCGTCACTCATACCCATTAGACCAGATGGGCAATGCTGACGAGACCCCAGTATTTTTTGACATGCCAAGCAATACAACAGTAAACCAGAAAGGGGCAAAAAGTGTCATTTTAAGGACAACTGGTAATGAGAAAATCAGAATAACGGTGATGTTAGCTGTTACTGAGTACGGAAGTTACCCCCCTATGTTATTCTGAAGTGAAAAACCTTGCCCAAAGAAAGCATTCCTGATGGCCTAGTGATTCGTTGCCAGGAAAAAGGCTGGATGACAATTGAACTGATGGTTGACTGGTTGTCTGTAGTTTGGAACTGCAGACCTGGAGCACTGCTCACTAAGAGAGCCATGCTGGGCTTGGATGCTTTCAAGGGTCATCTCACTCCTGAAGTGAAGACTAAAGTTGCTGCACAGAAGACAGACCTTGTTGTTATACCTGGTGGCATGACTTCAAAGCTGCAAGTGCTTGATGTCAATGTCAACAAGCCATTCAAAGACAACCTACGCAAGCAGTATTCAGATTGGCTTCGGGAAGGGGATCATGCTCTCACACCATCTGGCAAGATTAAGAAGCCGTCAGTGACACTCCTGTGCCAATGGATTATAAATTCATGGTCTAGTATTTCTACTAACTCCATCATCAGGGGGTTAACAAAATGCTGAGTGTCCAATGCATTGGATGGTAGCGAGGACAACTTGCTATGGGAGGAAAATGAGGATAACAGTGACAGTGATGAAGCGAATACTGGTGACGAAATCAGTAGTGACACCAGTGATGACTGTGAATAGTAACAAGTTTCCTTGTTACCTTATGTTTCATGTTTCCTGAACTTTCTTTTGCTGATACCATAATATTGGCAACCTGCCTAAAGAGTTACAGTTATAATGTTTTCCAAATACTGGATACCGTATATGGTACAGTATATGTTAAAAATTTTCTCTCCAATTTTAATGGTGCGGCTTATATGTGAGTACTATCTTTTTTCTGTTTTTTCCCCTTGCATTTTACAGGTGCTGCTTATATGCGGGTGCGGCTTATCTTCGGACCAATACGGTATATATATCACATATTATAATTGGCAAACTGCGATTCGTCGTCCTGTTTGCGACGAATCGCAATTTGCCAATGATCCGATCACAAAGGCGATCGGATCGCACGCAAGCACATGAGCAAAGCGCATCGTGAACTGCGCATTGCGCAGCAGTAGCCGCGCATGCACAGAGCGCTGCGTGAGCCGCGCATGTGCACAGCGTGGCATGAGCCGCGCATGCGCACAGTGCGGTGTGACACAGGGGGAAGGGGGAAAGAGACACAGGCCAGGGGGGAACAGGCACAGAGGGAGAGGGGGGAACAGGCACAGAGGGAGAGGGGGGAGAGATGCAGAGGGTGAGGGGGGAAGAGACACAGAGGGAAAGGGGTGAAGAGGTACAGAGAGAGGGGGGAAAGAGGCACAGAGGGGGAGACACAGAGGAAGGGGTGGAGAGACACAGGGGAGAGAGACACAGAGAGAGGTGGGGGAAGAGGCACAGAGGGAAAGGGGTGGAAGACACAGAGTGGGGAGAGACACAGAGGGTGAGGGGGAAGAGACACAGAGGGAGGAAGGGAAATAGACATGGGGGAAAGACACAGGGGTGGTGGAAAGAGACATGGGAGGAAGAGGTGGGAAAGAGACACAGGGGAGGGAGCGGAGGGGGATGAGACACAGGGGAGGGAGAGGAGGGGGGAAGAGACACAGGGGAGGTAGAGGAGGGGGGGAGAGACACAGGGGAGTGAGAGGAGGGGGAAAAGACACACAGGAGTGAGAGAAGGGGGAAGAAACACAGGGGAGGGAGAACAGGGGGAAAATACACATGGGAGGGAAATGGGGGGGAAGAGACACGAGAAAGGGGGAACAGACAAAGGGGGAAGGGGAAAAGAGACACAGGCCAGGGGGGAACAGGCACAGAGGGAGAGGGGGGAACAGGCACAGAGGGAAAGGGGTGAAGAGTTACAGAGAGAGGGGGGAAAGAGGCACAGAGGGGGGAGACACAGAGGAAGGGGTGGAGAGACACAGGGGAGAGAGACACAGAGAGAGGCGGGGGAAGAGGCACAGAGGGAAAGGGGTGGAAGACACAGAGTGGGGAGAGACACAGAGGGTGAGAGGGGAAGAGACACAGAGGGAGAGGGGGGAAGAGAGAGAAAGGGAGGAAGAGGCACAGAAAGAGGCGGGGGAGGAGACACAGGGGAGAGAGTGCAGGGGGGAAGATACACAAGGGAGGGAAATGGAGACACGAGGAAGGGGTGAACAGACACAGGGGGAGGGGGAAAGAGATACAGGCCAGGGGGGAACAGACACAGGGGAGGGGGGGAGACACAGGGGGGGAAAGAGATGCATGGGAGGGAGAAGCGGGAAAGAGACACAGGAGGGAAAGGTACACAGGGGAGGGATTTAGAGACACGGGAGGGAGAGGGAGGTAAAAACACAGGGGGGCAGGAGATACAAGGGAGGTAGACGAGGCGGAAGGAGACACAAGGGAGGAAGAGGAGGGGGGAAATAAGACACGAGAGAGGAAGTAGACAGGGAGAGAGACTCGCAATGAGCTCCAAAGAAGCTCATTGCAAGGCCTGTGATGAGAGCCAAAGGCACTTATCACAGGGCCAGTAAAGTAGAGGGGGAGAGGCTCCCATTGTGTGGCAAACAGCATTGCCAGGCTTCACTTTTTATTGCCATCATTTTTGACGGGCAAGTCGCTAGTATATATATATATATATATATTCCAGATATCTTTTATATATATATATATATATATATATATATATATATATATATATATATATTAATCCTATCTTCACTATGGATTCTGACACATATATATATCTTCCGGATATCTTATTCCATATATATATATTAAGCTTCTCTGAGTCACTGGTAGCTGGGTTACCTCACTTCTCTCCTGTCACAAGCATCACAGACTGCCTTCAGACTGGATGTTCTCAGAGACACCATTACATCTCACTCAATCTAACTGCATCTCAACTGACTGTCTCTGACAAATACAGAATGACAACACAACATTCTAAATGATTTAACACTTCATGAACCAAACATGCAACATACAGAATCAAACATCACAAGTCAATCACACATAGGAAAGCAAAATAACATACAGTAATTTACATACATAGGGTAATCAACTTAACATAAAAACATATTAAATAACAATAACAATTACTAAACCCACAGGATGGTCATCATGGAGGAATCATGACAGCGACCACTCCTTATGATTTATATGTAAGGGTATGTTATAAGGACTACTTTACAGCTATGTTAGGGTTTATGTCGGATTTTGACTTATGGAGTTTGCAGATATGCACCATAAATCTGGACAGTACAACTAGGATGAATGAAGAAATGTTAATGTGCTAAGCGCATCTTCAAATTCAATAGCAAAACAGAAGGAAAAGTGCTACTTCAGGTTGGAGAGAAAGGATCACAGATATGCAATAAATAAGACATTTCAGGAGAGGAGAACAGCTGGATATCCGGCTAAGTAAATGTACTTCTAAGACAAAACCAATATTTACAAGGCACAGATTGTGTAACAACCTGTAAATTGGGAATTAGACAAACATTGTCAGATCTGAAATTGCTTTTCCAAAACCAGTTGAATGAATTGTGACAGGATGTCTTTGAGAAAGAAATTATTAAAAATGTAAAGGAAGTTATTAAAACAGGGTTCTGATCTTGACTTCAAGCATTAATGCTTATTTTGTTAATATGTTGAAAGGAAATATGTTTTAAACCAGGGATGGGGAACCTTTTTTCTTCTTAGAGCCATTTGGCATTTATAAAATCATGTGGGCAATACAAAATTATCAACTTAAAAATTAGCCTGCTATAGTTGGTCAAACATTCAATTGACTCACCCTAATGTGATGTCTGGAACTGCTTCTTTTTGGTGAGGCATGTGATTTTAGCTGGTATTGATGATGTTGCTACTCACAACTGCTTTTCTAGGTTTGCGTTGGTCAGTCTGGAGCTAAGTTGTTCCGAACACAGATGCATATTTCAATGCATGTCTCCTCAAAGTGGATAATTCATCATTGCTTATGTGACTTTTTGTTGTGACATTTATAGATAAAAAGATAATATCTATATCATCTACTTTACTATTTGATGTTGATTATTTACCACTGTAAGTTTATATACCCATGCTGTCTGAATGTTCAATATATGAAGAGGTAATCATTTTGGTCTCAAACACAAGCATTTCAGAATTAGGCCAAATAATTTTAGATGGCTGAGAAGGCCTTGAGAAAGAAACACAGTACTGTCTCATGAAGATAAAACATAAATATGATGTATCTACTTTCTTCTGTTCCTCATTGTTTTAACCATGCACTATCAACGCAGGTGCGAGATAACACACATTGGGTAATTCAATAACCCAAAATACAGTGCCTTGCAAAAATATTCACCCCCTTGACGTTTTACCTATTTTGTTACATTAAAGCTTTGAGTTCAATGTTTTGTTAGTCTGAATTTTATGTGATGGATCAGAACACAATAGTGTAAGTTGGTGAAGTGAAATGAAAAAAATACATACATAAAAGTATTTTTTTGAAATAGGAAATAGAAAATTGGCATCTGCGTATGTATTCTCCCCCTTTGTTATGAAGCCCATAAAACCAATTACCTTCAGAAGTCACATAATTAGTGAAATGATGTCCACCTGTGTGCAATCAAAGTGTCACATGATCTGTCATTACATATACACATCTTTTTTGAAAGGCCCCAGAGGCTGCAACACCTAAGCAAGAGGCACCACTAACCAAACACTGCCATGAAGAGCAAGGAACTATCCAAACAAGTAAGGGATAATGTTGTTGAGAAGTACAAGTCAGGGTTAGGTTAAAAAAATATCCAAATCTTTGATGATCCCCAGGAGCACCATCAAATCTATCATAACCAAATGGAAAGAACATCAGCAAAACTGCCAAGAGGCGGCCGCCCACCAAAACTCACGGACGGATTAAGCAGAGAGGCAGCACAGAGACCTAAGGTAACCCTGGAGGAGATGCAAAGTTGCACAGCAGAGACTAGAGTATCTGTACTAGGGTGGACAATAAGCCATACGCTCCATAGAGTTGGGCTTTATAGCAGAGTGGCCAGAAGAAAGCCATTGCTTTCAGCAAAAAACATAATGGCACGTTTTGAGTTTGCGAAAAGGCATGTGGGAGACTCCCAAAATGTATGGAGGAAGGTGCTCTGGTCTGATGAGACTAAAACTGAACTTTTCGGCCATCAAAGAAAATGCTATGTCTGGTGCAAACCCAACACATCACATCACCCAAAGAACACCATCCTCACAGTTAAACATGGTGGTGGCAGCATCATGCTGTGGGGATGCTTTCCAGAGTCGAGGGAAAGATGGATGGTGCTAAATACAGGGATATTCTTGAGCAAAACCAGTTCCACTCTGTCCCTTATTTGAGGCTAAGACAGACGTTCACCTTCCAGCAGGACAATGACTCCAAACACACTGCTAAAGCAACACTTGAGTGGTTTAAGGGGAAACATGTAAATGTGTTGGAATGGACTAGTCAAAGCCCAGACCTCAATCCAATAGAAAATCTGTGATCGGACTTAAAGATTGCTGTTCACAAGCGCAAACCATACAACTTGAAGGAACTGGAGCAGATTTGCAAGGAGGAATGGGCAAAAATCCCAGTGGTAAGATGTGGCAAGTTAATAGAGAATTATCCAAAGCAACTTGGAGCTGTGATTGCTGCAAAACGTGGCTCTACAAAGTATTGACTTTAGGGCGGTGAATAGTTATGCACATTGACTTTTTCTGTTATTTGTTGTCCTATTTGTTGTTTTCTTTACATAAAAAAAAAAACATCTTCAAAGTTGTGGGCATGTTCTGTAAATTAAGTGATGCTAATTCTCAAACAATCCATGCTAATTCCAGGCAGTGACGCAAAAAAACACGAAAAATGCCAAGGGGGGTTAAAACTTTTGCAAGGCACTGTATGTGGCCGAAATATCTAGACCAAAGGTCATTAGTATTTTATTTTAAAACATGGAACAAGACTGCTCTCTTGCGGTCAGAACATCAAGCACAATTTCCCATATATATACCTTACAATTATGAATGTACATACAAACAGAGCAGGATGCTATTGCAATTGGATGAAATAAGCCCTGTGACTTTGAGTGGGTGAAAAGCAAAGGGTTTATCTATTAGAACAAAGGAAGGCTCAAGGCTTTTCTGTCTCACTCTCTGGCAAAAAAAACGTCTGCCCTTTTGTCTTTTCTATGTGATTACTCACTTTATCTATAGTTACCGTATATACTCGAGTAAAAGCCGACCCGAGTATAAGCCGAGGCACCTATTTTACCACAAAATACTGGGTAAAATGAGTGACTCGAGTATAAGCAGAGGGTAGGAAATGTGCTGCCCCCTGTGTCCCTTTTGTGCCTTCTGTGTCCCCCTCTCTCTCTCCCATGTGTCTTCTCCCCTCTCCCATCCCTGTGTCTCTTCCCCCCTCTCCCTTCCCTGTGTCTCTTCCCCCCTCTTCATTCTCAACCTCCCTCCTCATACCCACTCCTCAACCTCCCTCCTCATCATCCCTCCTCATCCTCAACATCCCTCCTCAACCCCCTCATCCTCAACCCCCTCCTCCTCAACCCCCATCCTCATCCTCAACCCCCCCATTCTCAACCCCCTCCTCAACCTCAACCCCCCTCCTCATCCTCAACCCCCTCCTCAACCTCCCTCCTCATCCTCAACCCCCTCCTCATCCTCTACCCCCTCCTTAACCTCCCTCTTCATCTTTAACCTCTTTCTTCATTCTCAACCCCCTCCTCAACCTCAACCCCCTCCTCAACCTCAACCCCCCGTCCTCAACCCCCCATCCTCAACCTCCCTTCTCAACCTCAACCCCCCCATCCTCAACCCCCTCCTCAACCTCAACCCCCCATCCTCAACCCCCTCCTCATCCTCCCTTCTCATCCTCAACCTCCCTCCACAACCTCCCTCCTCAACCCCCCTCCTCATCCTCAACCTCCCTCCTCATCCTTAGCCCCCCTCCTCATCCTCAGGCCCCCTCCTCATCCTCAGGCCCCCTCATCCTCCGCCCCCCTCCTCATCCTCAACCTCCTCCTCAACCTCCCTCCTCAACCTCAACTCCCCCATTCTCAACCCCCTCCTCAACCTCCCTCCTCATCCTCAACCTCCCTCCTCATCCTTAACCCCCTCCTCATCCTCAAAACCCTCCTCAACCTCAACCCCCCATCCTCACCCCCCCATCCTCAACCTCCCTCCTCAACCCCCCCATCCTCAACCCCCCTCCTCATCCTCAACCTCCCTCCTCATCCTTAGCCTCCCTCCTCATCCTCAGCCCCCCTCCTCAACCTCAGGCCCTCTCCTCATCCTCAGGCACTTCCTCATCCTCAGCCCCCCTCCTCATCCTCAGCCCCCTCCTCATCCTCAACCCCCTCCTCATCCTCTACCCCCTCCTTAACCTCCCTCCTCATCCTCAACCTCTCTCTTCATCCTCAACCCCCTCCTCAACCTCAACCCCCTCCTCAACCTCAACCCTCCATCCTCAACCCCCCATCCTCAAACTCCCTTCTCAACCTCAAGCCCCCGATCATCAACCCCCTCCTCAACCTCAACCCCCCAATCCTCAACCCCCATCCTCAACCCCCCTCCTCAACCCCCCTCCTCATCCTCCCTTCTCATCCTCAACCTCCCTCCTCAACCTCCCTCCTCAACCCCCCTCTTCATCCTCAACCTCCCTCCTCATCCTCCTCCTCATCCTCAACCCCCTCCTCAACCTCAACCCCCCCATCCTCAACCCCCCTCCTCATCCTCAGCCCCCCTCCTCATCCTCAGGCACTTTCTCATCATCAGCCCCCCTCCTCATCCTCAGCCCCCCTCCTCATCCTCAGCCCCCCTTCTCAACCTCCCTCCTCAATCTCAACCCCCCATCCTCAACTCCCTCCTCAACCTCCCTCCTCATTCTCAACCTCCTTCCTCATCCTTAACCCCCTCCTCATCCTCAACCCCCTCCTCAACCTCAACCCCCTCATCCTCAACCCCCCATCCTCAACCTCCCTCCTCAACCTCAACCCCCTCATCCTCAACCCCCCTCCTCAGCCTCCCTCCTCAACCTCCCTCCTCATCCTCAGCCTCCCTCCTCATCCTCAGGCTCTTCCTCATCCTCAGACTCTTCCTCATCCTCAGCCCCCCTCCTCATCCTCAGCTCCCTCCTCATCCTCAACCCCCTCCTCAACCTCCCTCCTCAACCTCAACCCCCCCATCCTCAACCCCCAACCTCAACCCCCCTACTCAACCCCCCTCCTCATCCTCCCTCCTCATCCTCCCTTCTCATCCTCAACCTCCCTCCTCAACCTCCCTCCTCAACCCCCCTCTTCATCCTCAACCTCCCTCCTCATCCTCAGGCTCTTCCTCATCCTCAGGCTCTTCCTCATCCTCAGGCTCTTCCTCATCCTCAGCCCCCTCCTCATCCTCAACCCCCTCCTCAACCTCCCTCCTCAACCTCAACCCCCCCATCCTCAACCCCCATCCCATCCTCATCCCCCCTCCTCATCCTCCCTCCTCATCCTACCTTCTCATCCTCAACCTCCCTCCTCAACCTCACTGCTCAACCCCCCTCTTCATCCTCAACCTCCCTCCTCATCCTCAGCCCCCCTCCTTATCCTCAGGCCCCCTCCTCATCCTCAGGCACTTTCTCATCATCAGCCCTCCTCCTCATCCTCAGCCCCCTTTCTCAACCTCCCTCCTCAATCTCAACCCCCCTTCCTCAACACCCTCCTCAACCTCCCTCCTCATTCTCAACCTCCTTCTTCATCCTTAACCCCCTCCTCATCCTCAACCCCCTCCTCAACCTCAACCCCCCATCCTCAACCCCCCCATCCTCAACCTCCCTCCTCAACCTCAACCCCCCATCCTCAACGCCCCTCCTCATCCTCAACCTCCCTCCTCAACCTCCCTCCTCATCCTCAGCCTCCCTCCTCATCCTCAGCCCCCCTCCTCATCCTCAGGCCCCCTCCTCATCCTCAGGCTCTTCCTCATCCTCAGGCTCTTCCTCATCCTCAGCCCCCCTCCTCATCCTCAGCGCCCACCTCCTCCTCAACCTCCTCCTCAACCTCCCTCCTCAACCTCAACCTCCCTCCTCATCCTTAACCCCCTCCTCATCCTCAAAACCCTCCTCAACCTTAACCCCCCATCCTCAAACCCCCATCCTCAACCTCCCTCCTCAACCTCAACCCCCCCATCCTCAACCCCCCTCCTCATCCTCAACCTCCCTCCTCATCCTTAGCCTCCCTCCTCATCCTCAGTCCCCCTCCTCATCCTCAGGCCCTCTCCTCATCCTCAGGCACTTCCTCATCCTCAGCCCCCCTCCTCATCCTCAGCCCCCTCCTCATCCTCAACCCCCTCCTCATCCTCTACCCCCTCCTTAACCTCTCTCCTCATCCTCAACCTCTCTCTTCATCCTCAACCCCCTCCTCAAACTCAACCCCCTCCTCAACCCCCCATCCTCAACCCCCCATCCTCAAATTCCCTTCTCAACCCCCTCCTCATCCTCCCTCCTCATCCTCCCTTCTCATCCTCAACCTCCCTCTTCAACCTCCCTCCTCAACCCCCCTCTTCATCCTCAGACTCCCTCCTCATCCTCAGCCCCCCTCCTCATCCTCAGGCCCCCTCCTCATCCTCAGGCACTTTCTCATCATCAGCCCCCCTCCTCATCCTCAGCCCCCCTTCTCAACCTCCCTCCTCAATCTCAATCCCCCATCCTCAACTCCCTCCTCAACCTCCCTCCTCATTCTCAACCTCCTTCCTCATCCTTAACCCCTCCTCATCCTCAACCCCCTCCTCAACCTCAACCCCCTCATCCTCAACCCCCCCATCCTCAACCTCCCTCCTCAACCTCAACCCCCCATCCTCAACCCCCCTCCTCATCCTCAGCCTCCCTCCTCAACCTCCCTCCTCATCCTCAGCCTCCCTCCTCATCCTCAGGCTTTTCCTCATCCTCAGGCTCTTCCTCATCCTCAGCCCCCATCCTCATCCTCAGCCCCCTCCTCATCCTCAACCCCCTCCTCAACCTCCCTCCTCAACCTCAACCCCCCCATCCTCAACCCCCATCCTCAACCCCCCTCATCAACCCCCCTCCTCATCCTCCCTCCTCATCCTCCCTTCTCATCCTCAACCTCCCTCCTCAACCTCCCTCCTCAACCCCCCTCTTCATCCTCAACCTCCCTCCTCATCCTCAGGCTCTTCCTCCTCCTCATCCTCAGGCTCTTCCTCATCCTCAGGTTCTTCCTCATCCTCAGCCCCCCTCCTCATCCTCAGCCCCCTCCTCATCCTCAACCCCCTCCTCAACCTCCCTCCTCCACCTCAACCCCCCCATCCTCAACCCCCATCCTCAACCCCCCTCCTCATCCTCCCTCCTCATCCTACCTTCTCATCCTCAACCTCCCTCCTCAACCTCCCTCCTCAACCCCCCCTCTTCATCCTCAACCTCCCTCCTCATCCTCAGCCCCCCTCCTCATCCTCAGGCCCCCTCCTCATCCTCAGGCACTTTCTCATCATCAGCCCCCCTCCTCATCCTCAGCCCCCCTTCTCAACCTCCCTCCTCAATCTCAACCCCCCATCCTCAACTCCCTCCTCAACCTCCCTCCTCATTCTCAACCTCCTTCCTCATCCTTAACCCCCTCCTCATCCTCAACCCCCTCCTCAACCTCAACCCCCCCATCCTCAACCCCCCATCCTCAACCTCCCTCCTCAACCTCAACCCCCCCATCCTCAACCTCCCTCCTCATCCTCAACCTCCCTCCTCAACCTCCCTCCTCATCCTCCCTCCTCATCCTCAGCCCCCCTCCTCATCCTCAGGCCCCCTCCTCATCCTCAGGCTCTTCCTCATCCTCAGGCTCTTCCTCATCCTCAGCTCCCCTCCTCATCCTCAGCCCCCTCCTCATCCTCAATCCCCTCCTCAACCTCCCTCCTCAACCTCAACCCCCATCCTCAACCCCCTCCTCATCCTCAGGCCCCCTCCTCATCCTCAGGCTCTTCCTCATCCTCAGGTTCTTCCTCATCCTCAGCCCCCCTCCTCATCCTCAGCCCCCTCCTCATCCTCAACCCCATCCTCAACCTCCCTCCTCAACCTCAACCCCCCCCATCCTCACCCCCATCCTCAACCCCCCTCCTCATCCTCCCTCCTCATCCTACCTTCTCATCCTCAACCTCCCTCCTCAACCCCCCCTCTTCATCCTCAACCTCCCTCCTCATCCTCAGCCCCCTCCTCATCCTCAGGCCCCCTCCTCATCCTCAGGCACTTTCTCATCATCAGCCCCCTTCCTCATCCTCAGCCCCCCTTCTCAACCTCCCTCCTCAATCTCAACCCCCCTTCCTCAACTCCCTCCTCAACATCCCTCCTCATTCTCAACCTCCTTCCTCATCCTTAACCCCCTCCTCATCCTCAACCCCCTCCTCAACCTCAACCCCCCCATCCTCAACCCCCCATCCTCAACCTCCCTCCTCAACCTCAACCCCCCCATCCTCAACCCCCCTCCTCATCCTCAACCTCCCTCCTCGACCTCCCTCCTCATCCTCAGCCTCCCTCCTCATCCTCAGCCCCCCTCCTCATCCTCAGGCCCCCTCCTCATCCTCAGGCTCTTCCTCATCCTCAGGCTCTTCCTCATCCTCAGCTCCCCTCCTCATCCTCAGCCCCCTCCTCATCCTCAACCTCCCTCCTCAACCTCAACCCCCATCCTCAACCCCCTCCTCATCCTCAGGCCCCCTCCTCAGGCTCTTCCTCATCCTCAGCCCCCCTCTTCATCCTCAGCCCCCTCCTCATCCTCAACCCCCTCCTAAACCTCCCTCCTCATCCTCATCCCCCGGTATATGCTAATGACGTGGCGCACATGTGACGTCACATGCGTGCCACATTCTCACCCGGAAGGAGCGGAGGCCAGCGCAGGTAAGTGAGGGGAGGGGGAGGGGGTATTTAGAGGGGTAGTATGAGGGGGGTTTAGAATGAGAGGGGGTTGAGGATGAGGAGGGGGAGGGAAAAAGCCACGGGGGGTAGTAAGACACAAGGGGGGAAGAGAGACAAAAGGGGTGGTGGTTAGAGAGACACAAGGGGGTGTTAGAGAGACACGGGGGGGGAGAGACAAGGGGGGGTTAGAGAGACACAGGGGGGGAGTGACTCGAGTATAAGCCGAGGGGGCCCTTTTTAGCCTTAAAAAAAGGGCTGAAAAACTCGGCTTATACTCGAGTATATACGGTACTACAAATTCTAGACCAATAGGGATTACTTCTATACAAATTAAGTAACAGTCCTATCCAGCAAGGATCTCCCTGCTAACTTCATATTGGGTAAACTATAGCCACAAGTTTATATTATTATATTTTATAACAAAATTGAAACAGTCCAGATACAATCTTTCTCTCACAATTTATAGGGTGGGTACAACCTGAAATAAGGTTTTGGGGGTCATTTGTCCAGACCTTAGTCCCAATTGGTTATTGTTTTCTACTTGGGTCCATTCTATCAAAAACAGACTTTTTGCTTTGATAAATTCAGTTCAATCAATTATTAAATACGCTAAAACCTATATACAAAAGTTACTTAGTTTGCCATAACCATACATTATAACCTAAGCAGTTTCATTTAATACTGTATATTCCTATGTTTTGGCTGCCTTATAGGTTTTCATACCTGATTTTGCTATTTACTGTTCTATTTTCTATGGAATAGACACCTGATTGTATATCCAAGCTTGTTAAGATTTTATAAACGTCTTATTGATATCAATATTGAACTAACTATAGAATGGTTTAAAATAGATTGTTATCCAATCATTTAAAAGGATTTTAATAACCCTCTCATTGATTATATATTGTGATCTATCTAAAAATCAAAGATTACAAGTTTAGATACATTTAATTGTTTATTCTTGGTTTTGCTATTGTTTCAATAAACGCTATTCTTCATAAAGCATATACCTGTCTATAAATTGATAATTGAACTCAATAAAATATATTATATATGTTATATATTGTTATATTTATCTTTCAGCTCATCATCGCTTTGCAGCTGAATGATTTTGTGTTGTAAGTTAACAGGCACATCAGCTGGTTCCCCATTGAATGGTGTAGCACGATGTTCAATTCCATTTGTTTATATTTCACATCCTTGAATCTTTCAATAAATGCTTCAATTAGTTTCGAGCATTCACCAGCATATACAAGTGTCATAGAAGGCTCTTGTCCTTCCAGAGTGGGGAAATGCACCGGTTAGCCCTTTCAAGTTGCACTTACCACAGCCTTAATTTAGCTTCAAATGATTTCACATTTGTAATCAGGGAGCTCAGAAGCTGGTTGGTGCCCTGCCGCTTGACATTTAACTCTGAGAGGTACACTACTTGGTAATGTCCACCATGAACGCTAGATCACACAGCCACTTGCTATCACTTAGTTCCCTGACAGGATTTCCCTTCATCTCCATGAACTGCCTGACTTCATCCCACAGTTTGTAAAACCTCATGAACATATTCCCGCGACTCAGCCACCGCACTTCACAGTGATAAGCAAGACCATTCAGCAACTCCTTAAACTAGCCCGCTGCTTTTGACAAAATGTATGCATGACACTACTGTTGACATCACATTGTTGAGCCGCAATGAGTGTGCATAGAGACTTTATTGGTGTATTAGGCAATGGCATATACAGTGGATATAAAAAGTCTACACACCCCTGTTAAAATGTCAGGTTTCTGTGCTGTAAAAAAATTAGACAAAGATAAATCATTTCAGATCTTTTTCCACATTTAATGTGACCTATAAACTGTACAACTCAATTACAAAACAAACTGAAATCTTTTAGGTAGAGGGAAGAAAAAATAAAAAAATAAAATAATATGGTTGCATAAGTTTGCACACCCTTAAACTAATACTTTGTTGAAGCACCTTTTGATTTTATTACAGCACTCAGTCTTTTTGGGTATGAGTCTATCAGCATGGCACATTTTGACTTGGCAAGATTTGCCCACTCTCCTTTGCAAAAACACTCCAAATCTGTCAGTTATGAAGAGGGCATCTCCTGTGCAAAGCCCTCTTCAGATCACCCCACAGATTTTCAATCGGATTCAGGTCTGGGCTCTGGCTGGGCCATTCCAAAACTTTATTCTTCTTCTGGTGAAGCCATTCCTTTGTTGATTTGGATGTATGCTTTGGGTCGTTGTCATGCTGAAAGATTAAGTTTCTCTTCATGTTCAGTTTTCTAGCAGAAGCCTGAAGGTTTTGTGCCAATATTGACTGGTATTTGGAACTGTTCATAATTGCCTCTATCTTAACTAAGGCCCCATTTCCAGCTGAAGAAAAACAGCCCCAAAGCATGATGCTGCCACCACCATGCTTCACTGTGGGTATGGTGATCTTTTGGTGATGTGCAGTGTTGTTTTTGTGCCAAACATATCTTTTGGAATTATGGCCAAAAAGTTCAACCTTGGTTTCATCAGACCATACCACCTTTTCCCACATGCTTTTGGGAGACTTCAGATGTGTTTTTGCAAAACGTAGCCTGGCTTGGATGTTTTTCTTCGTAAGAAAAGGCTTTCGTATTGCCACACTACCCCATAGCCCAGACATATGAAGAATACAGGAGATTGTTGTCACATGTACCACACAGCCAGTACTTGCCAGATATTCCTGCAGCTCCTTTAATGTTGCTGTAGGCCTCTTGGTAGCCTCCCAGACCAGTTTTCTTCTCGTCTTTTCATACATTTTGGAGGGAGCTCCAGTTCTTGGTAATGTCACTGTTGTGCTATATTTTCTCCACTTGATGATGACTGTCTTCACTGTGTTCCATGGTATATCTAATGCCTTGTAAATTCTTTTGTACCCTTCTCCTGACTGATACCTTTTAACAATGAGATCCCTCTGATGCTTTGCAAGCTCTCTGTGGACCATTGCTTTTGCTGTCGGATGCGACTAAGAAAATCTCAGGAAAGACCAACTAGAGCAGCTGAACTTTATTTGGGGTTAATCAGAGGCACTTTAAATGATGGCAGTTGTATGCTGACTCCTATTTAACACAATTTGGAATGTGATTGCTTAATTCTGAACACAGCTACATACCCTGTTATAAAAGGGTGTGCAGACCTATGCAACCACATTATTGTGTAAATGACACATTAAGTAAACATAAAGTGATGGTGCGTAGTTAGCAGTGTAAATCTGGGCATGTGAGGACAAGTATTAGAAGGACACCTCCCTATATCCATACATCTCTCATACCAGACTCCTGCTTCACAATAAGAAAGTCTGTACTCATACTTAACAATTCAGGCAATTGTGTATTTGCTTTGTGACAAGCATTGCTTGCAATAAATGTCTGCAACTGCTATTCCAGTCTGAGTATACAATTATCCTGGTCCTCTCTTAAATGGGTGGGGAGGTGCTTTGGGTAAATGGATTTATGAAGCTGTGGTCGTGAATGTTGTAGAACCGGCTGATCAGACAAGTCTTAAATTGTGCAGTTTAATTGCATATTTTCCCTGAACAATTGCTTTTAGCCATTACAAACTAATATGAATTATCAATTTGATTATAGAAGGTGATATCCTTTACAGGGTTGGGTTGAAATATCTTTCACAACGGACACAAAGCATAAAACCATAATCACAATTCACTTTTAAAGAACTTTAGTAAAAAAAAGGGGGGGGGGGGGGGTCATATAGTGCAGATCTAGATTTTCACTTTTACCAGAGTATGAGCACAAAAGTAACAACCACATTTTGACTGGTGTCCTCATTCTTTCCTTTTGTCACGCGCCATTACACTGCCTTGCAAAAGTATTCACCCCACTTGGCATTTTTTGTGTTTTGTTGCCTCACAGCCTGGAATTAACATGGATTGCTTGAGGACTTGCATCATTTAATTTACAGAACATACCCACAACTTTGAATATGTTTTTTTTTTTTTATATTGTGAAGCAAACAAATGGGACAAAATAACAGAAAAAGTCAATGTGCATAACTATTCACCCCTCTAAAGTCAGTACTTTGTAGAGCCACCTTTTGCGGCAATCACAGCTCCAAGTTGCTTTGGATAAGTCTCTATGAGCTTGCCACATCTTACCACTGGGATTTTTGCCCATTCCTCCTTGCAAAACTGCTCCATCTCCTTCAAGTTGGATGGTTTGTGCTTGTGAACAGCAATCGTTAAGTCTGACCACAGATTTTCTATTGGATTGAGGTCTGGGCTTTGACTAGGCCATTCCAACACATTTACATGTTTCCCCTTAAACCACTCAATTGTTGCTTTAGCAGTGTGTTTGGGGTCATTGTCCTGCTGGAAGGTGAACCTCCATCCTAGCCTCAAATCACACACAGAGTGGTACAGGTTTTGCTCAAGAATATCCCTGTATTTAGCACCATTCATCTTTCCCTCATCTCAGACCAGTTTCCCAGTCCCGGCTGCTGAAAAACATCCCCACAGTATGATACTGCCACCACCATGAACACTGATGGTGTTCTTTTGGTGATGAGATGTTTTGGGTTTGCGCCAGACATAACGTTTTCTTTGATGGCCGAAAAGTTCAATTTTAGACTCATCAGACCAGAGCACGTTCCTCCATACATTTTTGGAGTCTCCCACATGCCTTTTCACAAACTCAAAACGTGCCATTTATTTTTTTGCTAAAAGTAATGGCTTTCTTCTGGCCATGCTGCCAAAAAGCTCAACTCTATAGAGTGAACGTTTCTGCTGGAAGGTGAAGATCCGTTCTAGCCGCAAATCACGCACAGAGGGGTACAGGTTTTGCTCAAGAATATCCCTATTTTTTAATAAAATTCAGATTAACAAAACATTTAATTTAAGGCTGTAATTTAACAAAATAGATAAAAAGTCAAGGGGGGTGAATACTTTTGCAAGGCACTGTATAGTGTTTGCTATCTTTATGTCAATGTATAGCTGCCCTGGGGGTACATCATGCATTAATATGAGCACCAGGTAAATATGTCAGATTTGTGATTATACAAGGTAACTACTTAATCATGTGGATACTTAAATGAAAATTATATGTACACAGCTTTCACAAATCCCCATGCTCTAAATAGAGACTTTTTTTAAATTAGCTGAAACCTATACCTTGCGGTTGTTCAGTCATGTCCAACTCTGGGTGACCATGTGGATGGAGAACTCTAACCACATCTGTCAGTGTTTCTGGTTGTGCTAATCTATATGGATTTCTCGGGAAAGATACTGGAGTAGGTTGCCAGTTCCTTTTCCAGTGGACAGCGATTTGTCTGACCTCTCTGCTACGACCTGCCCATCTTGGGCGACGCTACATGATATAGTTCCCACTTTATTGAGATACATAAGCCCCTTCACCACGACAAAGTTAGTGATGCAGAAGTAGATTCCTTGTGTAGTTATGTACAAATGTCAGCCGGAAGGAACTTGTGAGAAAAGTATATACTTAAAAAATAAACAATTATGTTGGGTAATGTGAGTCTTGTTTCATTTAAAGTAAACTTTTTTTCAATAACAGATCTTCAAAACAATAATCTAGGAATGAAATTACAACTAAAAGATATTTGAAATTGTTAGTAGAAATGTAAATTATTGTTACGTAATAAACATTTAATGCTGCAATATTAGGTAGAAAATACTTTTGAAGATTGTCTCTAAAGTTTTTCTATTGTATCTTGATTCATTAACAGTGAAAGTGGTTGGCAAGCAGAGCACACCAAGCTCGCAGCATAATCTTAGCAAGGCAGATCTCAGGTCGGTGCATCTTTATTGTATATAAAAGAGTTTCTGCAGTTGATCAATACAAAGAGAAATTTCATACCAGCAACACTAAAATAAAAATTTTTAACTCTTAAAATGTTTCAACTGATTTTTTTTGTCTCTCTAAGTAAATGATAGTGTTTCTACTTTTTTTTTTTTCTATTCAGAACTTCTTGTTTTCTGGCTTTTTTAAAGTGGATTCTTAAGGAGTAGTGCAATTATTTTTATAACTTTAACCTTTGTGGGATTTGTTTTCAAGAAATCTCTCTTAACCGGTAATCTCGAGTGTGGCTCGGGGTTAATTTACTGTTTCTAAATCGGTACAGCAGGGGGCCCAGTGCTGCCAAAATTGCCTGAGCCCCCTCAGCACACCCTTCCTCCTCCTCCCCCCGGATCATCTTCCTCCTCCTCTCCCCCTGATCATCCTCCTCCTTACCCCAACCTCCTCCTCATTTCCCCCTCTCCAGACCCTCACTTCACTGCCAGAAGATATGCTGCGGGGGGAGACATGAGAAGGGAGATCATCAGATCACAATAACAAGTAAGGAGAGAGGGGGGATAGGAACTGGAGAGGCGGAAGTGAGGAGAAAGATAAGGGGGGGCAAAGGAAGGATGATAAGGGGGGAAGGGGAGGCAAGGGAGGATGATAAGGGGGGAAAGGGAGGATGATAAAAGGAGGAGGATAAGGAGGGAGGAGGTTAAGGGAGAAAAGGAGGAGGGGAAGGGAAATGGAAGTGATTGGAGAGGGGGTAAGTGAGGAGGATAGGGCGGAGGAGGGAAGGGAGAAATGGAAGAGGATAAGGGGGAAAGGGAGGATAAGGTGGAAAGGGAGGTGGATAAGGGGGAAAGGGCGGTATGATTATGTATTTTTTAATGTACCGCTGTAACATTCTGAATACTGACATAATCATACCGCCAGGAAGGTTAATGGGAGAAACATCCACGCTAACAGTAGTGAGATAATATAAATCAGCACCATTATGATTCACTTTTCATGCTCATCTGTTATCTGTTTTGCAGCCACATGTTAAAGCAGTAAACCGGAATAATGTGAGATCAACAATGATTCCAATCATTAGCAGTGCTAAGGTGATTCGTTGTATGGCTCCCTCCACCCCTACCCATGCTCTTCAGTCAGCAAGTGCACCACAGTTAAATGATCACTTGACATTATTTGGTGCTAGAGCTTTTAATCATTCAGCTACAGAGTACCCATCATATGACATTTTTTTAAAAAAAGAAGCCTACGACTTATCGGTTTACCCAAGCCTATTGGTAGCTCAAAGTACTTTGAGTCCAACTATTAGAAAAGCACTAAATAGGTTACTATTCTTATAATTGTCTTTGCTGTACAATGGTGAAAGTTGTAAGTTTATGATTAATTTATTTGGTGCCAATCCCATATACAAATTTATTTGGTGTCATTCCTTAAGTTTGGCACGCATTACATGCTTTACATGACTGCAAGATCATCTGAATCAAGTTTATAAAAGCCATCCTTTGTTTTCACAGGCGATAATCAATAGAAAAATTATCATCAAGAACACTGTTTTAAAGGACCACAGTGGCCCCATATTTATAGTCTGCTCTTGCTTTGGCAATGGGCAAATTGTTTTTAGAAATGTAAAATTAATAAATTGGGCTAGTGTTATCCATGTTATTATTTGTTTGCCTTAATAGGAGCAAAGATTTGCACATAGGAGAAACCATTGATTCAAACATCTCAGTCGAAAGTCTGCCACTTTAAATAGTTATGTGACAGTAGAATCCTCCCCCTGAAGCTACAGGGAGTGAAAGTTTAAGATGGAATCCACATGATATAAGCAGTTTGCTAAACTTAAGATTTTCTCTAAAAATGATTTTATGCCAATGGCTTACTCAACTGCTAATAGCTACACACTTCACAATCATGTATTTTCTCAAACTATAGTGACCCAGTTTGTGCCCATTAATCACTTCATCACCAGTGCATAGCTTTGAAAGTTAATCTGTAATTACTGCAGTAATTTGATATGAAGGATTTTGTTCCACTACAGAAGTACTTAGGTCAATTGAGATCTTGTATTTCAATGAAGACATTACACAGATTATCTTTAGCATATGTGTTTAAGGAGGTTATGTTTATTTTTTGTTGGGATAGATGTTAAGAATATCTCAGGTGGCTGGTGTAACCAAACCCCTTTATTCTTCATTATATGAACAAGCCTTCTTCACCCAATGGATGACCTTTGGTCTTGTAAGTAGTAGAACTTTCCCACTGTAAAAGTAGTGTTGACTTTAAGGTACACTGAAGTCACTAAAAATGGTGCACACAATCAGAACGAGAATTCAAGAGAGTGGGAAAGCAGCTGATAAAGAATGAATAAAGCTGTAAGGATTTTTGTTCATACTCGTATAGTGTGTGTGCGCCTTTAGGAATTGGCACCTACACTGGTCTATGCCCTTCTCAAACACCAATGTATCATGGATGCCTACATGGTCACACAAGGCAACAGAATACATATTTTCTCAGTTCAAATCTTATCTTTATGTACTTTTTCTTGATTAATCAATTTTTTCAAATATAGTTTTGCATCTTCAAGCAGTAATCTTGTAAGGACTGATGCAACTAAAAAAAGAATTAAAAGAAAAATCAACAATATAAAAAAAGGTTTGTCTTTATAAAGAGCAAATTCAATAGTTGGCACAATAGTCTGTTGAGGACAAATGGATAGAGCCCTTTTTTGTAAGATACAGATAATATTTGCTGACAGATTAGTGTAGCATGCACATACAACGTGACTATTAAATAGGAACACATAGTCTCCAACAACTTTATGTAATCATACCAACAGAGCTAAGAGTATGCATGCTGCTTCCATGTTTACGGCTGAAAGGAATACTTCAGCTTGGAAAAAATACTATTGAGCACATGGTATTTTATGTGTCAATGACACAAAGCAGGTTTAAAAGATAAGATAAACTTACATTATCTCAACTCAATAATTTCAAATGTCTTTAAGCTTCTTTTGATTGGTTGACTACAGTTTAAAGGCTCTCTTAAATTAGCAGTGAGTGCAATCTTATAAGGCAGCGACAGGCAACAGGTGGCCCCCAGGGACTTCTCTAGGGGTGCATTTAAATAATGCAGTCCATTATATCTCTCTAAAATGATCAAATAATACCCAAGTGTCTCCTAAACATGTCTCATCTCTATGCCTCTATTACAAATTCATTCCTTTTCTACAGAGATTTTATTTTATTGCTTTGGGTATAATAAAAAAGGATTAAACTACAGTTAGACCCATTAAGGACTCAAGCGTCATATAAGAGGCCCTTCAAGTGAAACAGATTACCCACAACTGCTCTAAGGAGAGAAAGTGCTATATGTCATGTGAATACAAACAAGTGGGCCTTCTCGATCTGTTACAGACAGTCTGATTTATTCCTGACAAAATGTAAGATTATATGTAAATGAAGTAAGCTTGGTATAGACCAACGATCAGCCTATTAATATGCATTTTTAGAGTGTTGCAAAACCCCCTTAGCCAAGAGTGTCATGTATAATTTCTGTTAGTTTAATATGGAAATCAACATTGTAAATATATCATTTATTGTTAAAGGTTACAAAGTCCCATTTCTTCCTTTGTCACATTTTATAGATTTACAATTACATCTCAAAATACATTTAGTAATATAATATTGGACAAGAAATGCTTCAATTATTATAGCTGTCCCAAAACACCAAATCTTGTCTTATTACAAGTAGTGTTCATAGCTGTCTCTGGATGGATATCTGAACATGTCAGTATTCATATTTATCACATTACTTTAGTACAACAGTAAAAATAGAAATAAAATGTAATCAAGAGAAAATGAGAGAGAGAGAAACGAGAGAATTAGTTTTAATCTCTTACAATTTACTGTGAGATGTCATACTGGAGGTCAAAAGATTTTTCATTTCAAACACTTATAAACATACTACTCAAAAAGTTGTTTCACATACTGGTTTCTTCAAAAATGTTTATTCATATTCTTGATATGGAAATAAACATGTGGACCTGTCAAGAAATGTTCATTTTTACCTAATCCCATGCTATAATTGCAACTACAGTCTGTGCCAAATTACAGGTCTATTATTAACAGGATAAGTAAATTATGAATGTATTAAAAGCAAGAGACGTTTTGTAAATTGAGACATGAAATTATAAGATAGTGATTAGGTCTCAAAATGTGTACAAAAAAGAGAAATAAGGCAGGAAGTGTGCATATGGAGAAAATTCCAGATATCAGTTTACAGAGGGGTGAAAGACAGACCCTTAAAAGATTTGCTTTCACATGAAGATAACCGATGTGGCAATCTTAAAATAGTGATAAGGTTGTGTGGTCCCGAACAGGTTCATTCTGTCTTTTACAAGTTTGTACAAGACATTTATTCCTCGGTCATATAGAAACGGTACATCAAGGCAACAATGATTGCGGATATCCCTGGAATAATCCAATTGCTCCACCAACTTAAAAAAAAAAAAGAAACAGAAAAAAAGTTAAAATATTAATTCAAAAGTGTTTGTCATTAAGAGTATTCTGTCGTATGCTTTGTTTCTGTCCCTTAATGCCGAGAAATTATTTTAGGGTAGTGCTTTCCAACTGGATTCTACAAGCAACATTAAAATGGGCATATATATTTATATTGCTCAATACTTCTAGGCAGCAGAAAACAATATAGTTTCAAAAACAAAAACCTATGGACTTTACTATAGTGAGACAGGTTTGGATTGTTGGTAAACAGGACCTGCCCTCTTCTTACACTACAATACAAAAGAACCCTTTATAGCATCAATTTGAATTCATTTTAAGAAAGTGTGGGTGTGTGTGGGGTCTTTTCACTCTCAGATATAAAATAAAGCCCCTTATCAGCTACATGTTGTAAAAAGAAGGTGATCAGTAGGATAAGTGTGTTCGAGTGATGCGCGAGCAAACCTGAATAGTTCAAATACACTTTTCTCTTTTTGTCTTATTTTTAGGGTACAGTAAAGCTTATTGGGGATGGTACAAAAGCTGTGAATTATTTTTATGGCAAAAGCTTCAGTTTTTGTAAGTTCTGTTTTAAATATTTTTCATGAAGAAATATATACAATACCTGGATTCAGAATCAGACGTAGTAATGAACGTGTCCTGTAAGACAATGTCACAGAATTATTACCATACAATCACAAATCCCAAAGTTTTACAGGAATAGCAATCAGAGAGCCCATATTTAGCTCTAGCTTACAGATTACATCTTGCTTTTATATACAGTTTCATTAGTAAAATTTTGTATGTTTTGTTCTATGATATAAGAAAAACATCTTCTAGCTTTCTATGCAAACTTGTTATTAAATTCTGTAGGAAGAGATCTGTTGCCAGCAAAAAGCCAAGATGGGAAAATATGATATCATTATGCAACTACGTCTATTAGGAGAGAAAGTAGAAGAACTGTGCAAATAAACATACTAGCAAAGAACAAAGTCAACAAATGAGAACAAAACCAAGAGAGGGAAAGAAAGAAAGAATCAATAAGAAAACGCAAGACAGATTTACAGTATGATAAACTTACTGTTGGCTTCTGAAGTTTAGATCGGTCATCCTAAATGAGGAGGGGGAAACATGAACAGGACCATTATTATTTTATGTATATAGATGGAGAGGCATTTTGTAAAATTCGCAAAACATAATTAAACCTATATATATATATATATATATATATATATATATATATATATATATATATATATATGTATGTATGTGTATATATTTTTGATATATTATTTTTATTAACACAGCCTGGAGCAGCAATGTATCATGCAGTAAATAGCAACACTATTAACTAAGCCTGAATTCCCTTTTATTATGTTAATTGTGTACTACAACATCCCTTAATGTGAATCTATCAATATGTATGATTGTATATATTAAAATTATACACACACCATTTTATCAAAACATATGGCTCACATTTTGCCATTATAGATTTAATGTGACATGAAAATATGTTTTTGATTTCTTTGTTGCATCAGAAAGACAGTATTTGATAATGTACCACATTATTTTCTTTTTTTTTTTTAAATAAAAAGTCTCCTAGCACAAAAAAGTATTCATAACTTATCTGCTCGTGGGGGCTTGCCCTCTACCAGCCAATGACACCTAAATACTAAAGTATGGTCTCTGCCTTTCCGGTTAGCTTCAATGTAGTTGAAACAGATTTTACTTGATTTTTTTTGTAACGTATAAAAAAATGCCCCTTTTAAATGCATGGAAAAAAAAACAGTTGTGTTTCATGTCCCTTTAATACATCAATCTAAAACAGGGCGTTTATTTCCTCCCTTTTGCCAGAATCTTAGTTCCAAAGTGATCTACCCAAGAAGTGACATTACAGCTAGGGCTATTGAAAAAAATGATTAATATTGGACGATATTTATCCAGAAGCACTCGGACAGGAAAAATAATATGGAACAAAGGGTCTCAAATGGGGTCACAAATCACCATGACAGGAGCTCTATTTGACATTTTGCTAGTTTCTCTAAATCTGGCAAAATATATTCTCTTCAAACCCTAATAAACTGATTGAAAACAGACTTAGAAAGTGAAGGAGGAGGACTCTATCACATCTAAACCAGGATAAGTAAACTCAATTGTGCCAACTGTGACCTTCGCCTGTATTCCAACACAGCCCGTGGCACGTTCAAGTTTCAAACTGAAGCAATCACTAACACTTCAGTTACAATAGTCCAAACAACTTTACACCAGAAAACACTGCTAAGAAGGGAAAAGCTCAATGGCCTCAAAATGAGCCCTTCATGGTAACTAGAAAAAGAGGTTTCTTTTTTCCCCCTTCTTCTTAACTGTCTCAAGGTGCATTCAGTTTAATTTTCCAGGTATATCTATGTAAGAGAAATGAATATGGGGGGATGATTTAGAGTGCCAACAAAATCACTACGGAAAAGCCACCTCAGACTAAAATACGAGTGACTTAGAATCGATTGGGATGCAAACTGCGCTTCCTGATTAATTATTTCTGTGAGTCAGTGGGTAAAAGGTCCTCCAATCACGTGCTATGGAAAGATCATTAACACAACAGGAGAATGACTAATGGGTGTGCTAGATCAGTATTTCTTAAACCTCTCCTCAAGGACCCCTATACAGATCAGGGTTTTGATTTAACGTGTGTGAACACAGTTGAGGTAATTAGTATTCAACAAGACATGGAGCCTCTTTTGTCCTCATCTGTGTTCATACATGGTTAAATCTAAATCCTGACCAGTCTTGTGGTCCTTGAGGAGAGATTTGAGAACCACTGTGCAAGATGCAAAGTTCTGAGACATATTTATCTTACTAAATTTAGATGAACAGACATATATACTGGCATAATGTGAGAAATACAGGCTCACAAGTCAATTAGTTACGTATTTTCTTATACATGCTAAACTAACAATAGTAGCAGCTGTTATCAACATAAGTATTTTTTGGGAGAAATCTGAATTTTTGAAGACAGCTACAGGAATCCATCCTGCTAGCTGGATGATGGGGGGGGTTGAATTTATAAATGGAGCGAGGCATTGGAGAAAAGAGAATAGGCAGAAAGTGCAGAGCCCTCGTTAGATAATATTGAAATTGACACCATACATCTCTCCCCTCATTGGCCAAGAAGTAGTCGCCTTGCATCATTCAATGCAACCACAGCTGCCCAGAAATGAAAATGCCCCTCTAGCACTCAAACACAACTTCCAACAATGTATTATGGATCTCTGCAGGCTCCTGCAAAAGTATTAAAAATATCTTTCTTTCTAATTAAACATTAGCTGTATGACCTTTTTACCTACTTAAATATGCTCTTAGTAAAACTTCAAGTTTTCAAACATATTTTTTTCATTGTGCAGTGTGGTCCTTTAAAATAAATTTAGGGAACCCTATCAAGGTCATACAACTAACAAAAGGTTTTTAGACTTTGTCAGATACTCACTGGATGAACTTCTCCTATTATAAAATCTTTTGACATATTCCTGGCATCCGTAGAATGGCCAATGTCTTCAAAAGTCTCTGTAGCATCTCCTCCAGCTTGTTCCCGTAGAACTTCCTCCCCACCAGGATGCTGGGACATAAACAAGAACAGGAAATTCATTAAGAAAGCATACGTACATAGCCAAAGAAAAAATTGATTGATAAGTACTCACATTGATAGGTTAAAATGTATAACGGCAATAAAATTATTCTTACATAACTGGTTCCAGGAAAACAGTAAAATTGTTTGTTATTTCATACAATATTGTTAAAAAGGCAGATATAGTAAAACTACAAAAACATTTTTTAGAGCAAAACAATACAATAAGCCAACTCTTAAAAAAAAATAAAAAAAAATACACCAGTGTTAGCAAAAACAGTCACCAGTGTAAAATATCCGCATAAATGGAAGCTTGCGGTCAGGGTGAATATGCCATTCAAACCAAAGCTAGGACAGTTAAAGATGTCATTTTCCCCAAAAAAAGTTCCTGTGAAGGAGAGACTAGGTTATCTGCATCCCCTTTGGGCTTAGCTGCTAAAGGAAGAACTGCACATAAAAGCAAAGTTGGGGAGTGGACAAATAAATCAAGCACAATGGCAATGGTATTATGGAACTATCCATTTGTCCTAAATAATTACGTCCCATCTCCCAATTGCCAGTAGAAAACAGTATAATAATATACAGGACTTTGATTCTAATTTTTTTTTTTTCTGAACCTGTATCATTATTTGGAAAGGCAAACCGCTAATATAAAAAAATGTTTGGGAGTAAAACCACAGTTAAATACATTTTAAACAAACAAGATGATAAAAAAATGCTCTACATTTTACACAGTGCAGTTTTGTTATCAGAAAGAATTCACATTTGTAGACACCATGTAACGATGGATTTGGCAAATAAACAAGGAGTCAAGTCTCTATAAAAGAAGTGTAACATTCAACACTGTGTTAAAACAAAAATAATATAAAAGTAGTGTATATACATTTATATTATTGATGAAAATTTGTATAGGGCTTTTATCGAAATCAAACACATTAAAAACTCACAAGCCACCCCTCCAAAATATCTAAAATTATAGTGATCAAATATATATTTGACATATCACCAAAAGATCAGTGTGCCGTTAAATTGATGCTACAGTTATAAAAACAAAAGTGATCTACAATATATAAATGTAAGCTATGATGAAAAATGAAAATAAAGTTAAATATGGATATGCTAAAATAAAATAATTATATCTAGGTGCAGTACTCATCAGATTAGCCATAGGAAAATTCTGAAACGGTTAGGAAAGTTGTGAAGATGCTACATCAGGGCTTAATAAATCCTGGGAGCCATCGAGCCACAGCTCCTAAAATATTACTGCTGGCTCCTAACATTGTAGTTATTATACATATATTCTCACATGTGTGTGTTTCTACTGGGAATACCATAGGATTTTTATACTCCAATTTTCATCTTTTGAAGTTCACACTCTCCACCTCTTCTCACCCATCTTTAGGCAAGTTGCTGTGATTTATCCCCTGTCTGACCCACCCTCTCAATTTCTGGATCATTTTGCCGCCTCCAACTTACCTTACATTCTTGGTGATTTCAACATGCCACTATCAGACCCGAAAAAATACTTTAATTTACCACTTCCCTTAGCCTCTCACCATGGACAGAATCCACAACTCACTGTGATAGACACTCACTTGACCTGTTTTTTTACCAATCTCTGCACAATCACCAATCTTGTCATCTATCCACTCCCTCTGAGTACCACCACCTAACCTGCAACCTCACCACTCCTTCGAATTAGTATCCTTCTTTATTCTTTGGTACCAGAACTCATAGAAACCTGCAAGCACTTGACCCACACAACTTTCTACTGTGTCTTGTACTTAACCCCCTTCATAGCACTACGCAATATATTTCAAATAAAAAGTTAATAATAAAATAATAATAATAACTCCTGCACAAACACATGACATTAGCACAGGACTTGACAAATGCCGGGAGCCAGGTTGCCATGGTGGCCAGAAAATGCTTGTTGGCATCTAGATTGCAGCCCCTGTATGTTTGTTATAAATTCTGATATACTTTTAGGTTGATACAGTCAACGCTAAAAAAAATTACTAGAACACCTTTTGCAGTTATCCCTGAATTTTTCTTAGTGATTCTTTAATTTGTACTCCTTTTTGTGCATGTCAGTGTGACTTTTTTTTAAGTGCTTTAGTGCTAAAGGGGAGTGATATGAATAAGACTCCCTTAAAGTGGTTTTATAGTTGTGACACAGAATATAATTATACCTCTTTGGACATATTTCTCATATGCCCTTTTCGTGTATTGGGACTTGCTCTGTGGTAGTGGCTCTATTAATTCCACTGCTCTTGCTCTGATATTGCTATCCCATTAGTTATAACATTTATATTTATAAATACAGTCTTATTGGGGAGTTTCTCTTAATCATATTGATCATTCGTTACCTCTGCCTGCTTTTAGCAATCTCTTTGCTGCGTTTGTTAGACCATGCTTCTCTGACTTTGCTTGTATGGCTACTTCCTGGTTGTGACATCATCAGTATGCGCCCAACGCACGTTTCATGAGACTGTTACATCTCAATCATCAGGGGCTGCCATACTATGTCTGTACTGACTATTTATAGCATGTGTGGTTTGTAGTTAACTCTTGGTAACCCTGACTGGGCATTATGTTATTTTAACTTCTGAAGGAGACTCATATGCTTTTAAACGTATGTTATATCATGATTTAGTTACTTTTCTTACTTTTTGGTGTAAAACTAATTTCCCTTCATTTATTTGATATACTATGTGGGGTATTTTATTAACCCTTTATACTACTAATTATGAATCAAATCATATTTTATACATTTATCAATCAGCAAATTATTTTCAAAATACATTTATGCCCTTGTATTTCAGTTGTTATTCACTTTTTTACATTCATTATTTATATATTGATATATATATATATTCATCTTCTCATACATTTATAAATCATATTCACTTATTTAACTTTTATACCATTTACGTATTATGGAATTACAATCGTTTTAAATAAATAATTTCTCTTTTTTCTTCTTTACTTTTTATTAAGTTTTTTTCAAGATTATTTATACTTGAAGAATATGTGTTTTAAATTATTTATGCTATTGAGATATGCTTTTATACCTATGGTGGTTTTACTGATGATTTTTTTTAAAATACATTCCTTTTGGACTTCTGGACTCCTACTTTGTAATCTTCTTTTTTAGGTGTTTACTTACACTATGTTGTGCCAATCCAAGGTTACTATATTATGAATGGGGTATAAGTGAATTCCTCATAAAAGCCTATAGCTCTTAGTATCTAACCAAAATATCCACTTTGCTTCTTTACATTTCCGATCAGTGTCACCTTTTCGTATTGAGAAAGGTATATGATCTATGCCGATACATTTTAGACAGATTATTATTGTGTTGAATTTTTACATGTCTAGCAACAGAGGTCTCAGCATTTTTCAATACATCATTTATGTGCTCCAAAACTCTACGTCTGAGCTGTCCGCATATTTTTCCTATGTACTTTTTTACATTTACAGACTATTTGATAAATTAAAAAAGGTGTTCTACTAATTTTTTTAGAGTTGACTGTATCAGAATTTATATAAAAAATTAACTCCTTAAGGTTAAAAGACAATAAACCTAAAAAAAGATAACAAAGTGGTAACTAGAAAAAGATAATTACCCTGTAGGTTTGTGCTTCAAATCTCCCTAGAATCAGGCAGGCAGGAGTGGGGTGATACTACTGTAGTGCCAGAGATCAGTTTACAGTGCATGAATAAGACCCATCCCTACCAGCCAAGCCTGTGTAAAGGAGGGAGGAGGGGTGTGTAAGAAGTGCTGTTTGTGTGAATAAAGCAGCTTTGGAGAGGGAGAGTGTGAAGCAGTGGTTAGTACATGTTCAACGTATTCGCTCTATATAACAAAGCAGAGCAAATGCTTTCCTGTACACAATTTTCTTTGTTTCCATTGAGTAGCAACAGAACAAAGCAGACACAGAGTAAATGTCCCAGATGCACATATATCTTCTTTTTTGCTGAATTATTCCCTTGACGGAGGTACTAAGAATGAGAATTCTACTAGCATGTTGTATGTAGAGAGATACATAAAACAGAAAATTGGCATGTGCGTATGTATTCACCCCCTTGTTATGAAGCCTCTGGTGCAACCAATTACCTTCAGAAATCACATAATTAGTGAAATGAGGTCCACCTGTGTGCAATCTTAGTGTCACATGATCTGTCATTACATATATACACCTTTTTTGAAAGGCACCAGAGGCTGCAGCACATAAGCAAGAGGCACCACTAACCAAACACTGCCATGAAGACCAAGGAACTCTCCAAACAAGTAAGGGACAATGTTGTCCCTTACTTGTTTGTAATGTTGTTGAGAAGTACAAGTCAGGGTTAGGTTATAAAAAAATATCCAAAATCTTCGATGGTCCCCAGGAGCACCATCAAATCTATCATAACCAAATGGAAAGAACATGGCACAACAGCAAACCTGCCAACAGACGGACGTCCACCAAAACTCACGGACTGGACAAGGAGGGCACGAATCAGAGAGGCAGCACAGAGACTGGAGTATCTGTACATAGGACGACAATAAGCCATACGCTCCATAGAGTTGAGCTTTATGGCAGGGTGACCAGAAGAAAGCCATTACTTTCAGCAAAAAACAAAATGGCACGTTTTGAGTTTGCGAAAAAGGCATGTGGGAGACTCCCGAAATGTATGGAGGAAGGTGCTCTGGTCTAATGAGACTAAAATGTAACTTTTCAGCCATCAAAGAAAATGCTATGTCTGGCACAAACCCAACACATCACATCACCCAAAGAACACCATCCCCTCAGCAGCCAGGACTGGGAAACTGGTCAGAGTCGAGGGAAAGATGGATGGTGCTAAATACAAGGATATTCTTGAGCAAAACCTGTACCACTCTGTGCGTGATTTGCGGCTAGGACGGAGGTTCACCTTCCAGCAGGACAATGACCCCAAAACACACTGCTAAAGCAACACTTGAGTGGTTTAAACGGAAACATGGAAGTGTGTCAGAATGGCCTAGTCAAAGCCCAGACCTCAACCCAATAGAAAATCTGTAGTCAGACTTAAAGATTGGTTTACAATAAAATTAAAAAAAACACACAGTTGTGGGCATGTACTGTAGATTAAATGATGCAAATCCTCAAATTCATGTTAATTCCAGTTTGTGAGGCAACAAAACACGAAAAATGCCAAGGGGGATGAATACTTTTGTGATTATAGATAGATACATACATACATACATACACACACACAAACAGAGGTATAAATTCAAGAAACAACAAAAATAATATAGCTTGCTCATTATAACTCTATTTACTAGTACTGTTATCACTTATGTAACACATCTAGCACATGCTCAGAGTGATTTAAAGGTGTATCCACATTTTCCTGTGTTTACCTATTTCTAATCTAACACATGCTGCTTATACACACACACACACACACATTACATTTAGTAATTCTATATACATACAGATCGATTACATTGGCACCTCCTACTAATCAATAGGAACACAGCATTCAAGTAAGTTTTTACCCTATACTAACCTTGCAGAAACAATGCAGAAATGCACTGGTGAGATTCATTCAAGGGAGGAGAGAAAAGGTGCGGTTTTGGGAACTAAGCCTATAAATGATACTTTGCTGCAGAGACTGCTGTATCCGCCTTTGATTCGCCAAAACAAATTATGAATTGTATGCTAATTTTAGCAGGGATTTCTAGGGGTTTTAAAGGGACAGTTAATTCAGCACACCTTGGAGCACACCACCGTAACATACTCATAAAAAAAAACATATTGAAATACACTTTAAATAGGTGTATTTAAAAAAAAAATCCTTAAAGAAGTGTATGCTTACTTGAGCTCTGGCAAGTCCCTCAGGCAGACTGACAGCAAGAGCTCCGTGCTCAGAGCAGACACAGAGAGTGTTTTAACCCTTCTTAAAAATATCTGTGCAGAGAAATGACTGCTTCAAACTGCTAAATATGTGACTTGGGAGTTAACCAGAAGCTGAATGCATTTCAGAAACCAGGGAAAAGCCATAAATCTATGTGTGCAGCATTTTCTACCACTCGCCATCAGCAGATGTTGTTAATCATGGGGCAGTCAGTAGTCTAATTGTAAATAGACGAAGACCTTAAATTTACAGGCTGTTATTCGTGTCATTTTAAAAAAAAATAGATCATTTTAACATAGAATTTTGTGCTCTTTCACACCAGGAAGAGCACTTATGGTGAGGTAACTATCCCTTTAAATCTCAAAATCAACTGCTGGCAAACTCAAGAGATCTAGCAAACTTTAGGTTAAATTTATTAAGTTTATTTTGGTATTTTTTTCATGCTAATTTTTTTTTCATACACTGATGCTTCTCGTCTACGAGATGCATTCATAATCCAGGAAATGTACATATACCTTTAAGCTATTAGCAACAATGCTGAGAGATTTTGTGTTCAGCCTCATAACTCTAAGCATGTTCTTGCCCTATGACTCCTGCAGAAGTGATAAGCCCTTATCAGGAATAGATAACATAAAATAGCAAGCTCAGTTTAATACGTTTACATTTTTAAATACAATTTCTGTTGCAATAATATTTGTATTATACCTTTCAATGACACAAGACTTCAATATATAAAATGCTATGTAGATGAAGTGAACTGGCATAGGGGCATTGCTAAATACAAGTGCTCACTCATCATTACTCAAGAGACATGGCAGAGTTATCAAATAGGATATACTTTAAAACTTTATAGAATACAAAAGTACTTTATCAACTTAAAAGAAACTGTTTTTTCCTACAATGAACATGCACTGAAGTTTGCCATTTTTACCTGTAAGATAGCAGTCCTAGAAAAAATGAACTTTAGTGTACGCTGACTGTAAGAGAATGCAATATTTTTAGTCATAAGACATGTTATTACCCAGGTTTTTATATTATACCATAGCAGCACAAACAGGACACTTTTTGTTGTGTCTCACAAGCAACCTTTCATCTGCTTCTATAAACATACTAGCATGCAAACTAGACGATATTTACTCCAGCAATGAAGTTATACTAGTAATCATAAAACACAAGTAGGGTTCACTAAACTCATAAGATTCGTATTTTACACGAGCTTGAATTCCCTTTTTAAAACAACACTATAGTTAAAAAAAACATAATTTTAGACACTCTTAAAAGAAAAATGTGGCCTGAAACTAAAAGCTGAACAAATAGAAAAAGCTTTAACAATTGCCAGAAATTGCACAATATCATTGTGCTACTAAATATTACCAAGCCCAAGCAGAATGACTCAGCAATACACACATAGAAAATATCATTACAGATTAGGCAATACGCAGACCCGTGATGGTCACAGATTATGCTGTACCCTTGGACTGCACAGATAAAAGCAGAGCGGCAGAACACATAGGCCAAAGGTCTGCAAAGCATAGGAAAGGTCAGCAGGGAGAAATCATTAACAAGACATCCACCAGCACAATTATTATTTTTAATGTAAATACTCTGCATTATTTTATATGCCAGGATTAGGTATGCACATTAGTCAGACTGTTTGAAAATTGGAACACATAAAAAATATATATATTAGACTAAATCATGATATCACAAATCATTTTAATATACGGAGGGTGATGTGATATGCTAAAGGTCACTATAGTGGAAATCAACATATAGGTATGTGAACCTTTGCGTGGATTGTACTAAATTATTACGATTTGTATTTGGGTCAGTTCCTACACCAGTGAGTGAGATGACGAGTGTTATGGTCATGTTAGTGAGTATTGATCCTTCACTGCATGTACTACACTGTAAAGTAGCATAGTCTATACTATAAGCCTATAATCACATATATAGATGTGGATCTGCATAGTTGTTCAGAGTGTTTGCGAGGCTCACAAGTGCGTTACCAACATAACAATGTGAGACGAGGGCCGCAACTGCAAGCCTCGCAAAGCGAGGCAAGCAGTTGAAGCAAGTGGCGAGCAACTCCAAAACCACGAAAAAAAAAAAAATACATTTAAATTAAAAACGCAGGACTTTGAAAATAAAACACATACGGTATTCAGCGCGTAACACACAAACATTCAGCAGCCACACAGAGGAGAAACACACAGGGAAGGGACAGAAGAGATACATGCCATTCACAAGTACAACACTTAACGAACACTCATCGCAGGGCTCGCAATAAGCGCCAAAGGTGATCATTGCAAAGCGGGAAAGTTGGAAGTACACGGGGGGAGAGGCTCGCGATGAGCTCCAAAGGCACTCAGCGCGGAGTTCGCAATTAGCGCCGAAGGTGCTCAGAGGAGCAAAAGCTTACATTGTGGGTTAAACAGCATTGCCAGCCTTACAATTTTATTCCCGTCATTTTTGACGGGCAAGTTCCTAGTCACTATAATAGCTGTGGTTCTGCGAGGTTGTTCGGAAAGCTTACGATGTTAGCAACGCACCTGCGAGACTCGCGAGTCGTTGACGTGGGACTTAGGCTGCAATGAGCGCCAAAGGCACTTATTGCACTGCGAGCCTCATGAAGCGAGGCGAGCAGTTGAAGCACGTGGGACTTACAACACGAAGGACCAAAATCCGCACATACACTGTGCGCCTCGCAAAAATCTGACTTTCACGGCCGAACTACGGAAATGGAAAGACCTAAAAAAAAAAAAAAAAAAATATGCCTCAAATTCACTTACACACTCCCATACAGCACAGGGGGAGAGCCAGGGAGCCTGTGAGTGAGGTTGCAAGTTAATTTGAGCCATATTTGTTGTTTTCTTCACGATAGAAAATTGTCTCAGCTTGGAAAAAATTGGCTGCCGAAAAATCACAACACAACGAAAATGAGGCTGAAGGATGGAAAACGAGCCCTAACCAGTAACACTTCATCCAAGCCAATAACATTTATCCCAACCCGGTAACACTTAACCCAAGCACTAACACAACCAAACACAGTAACACTTAAGCGCAAGGCTTATAAACTACACAGGGGGAGAGGAGCTCATTGCGACACACGCAGTGAGCGCCGAAGGTGATCATTGCAATGCAGGAAAGTTGCGGCTCGCTCGATGAGCACCAAAGGTGCGCAGAATCCCATAGCCTTGGTCAATCTATAAGCGTCTTACAGTGCTGCATGAACTGTAGAGGGCAGACTAAACAAAAAAGCAGGAAAAGGCTTAAGGGCTTTTTAATAAAATAAAAGTACATAAAATATATACAGTACATGTGTATATTATATTACTAGTGAAGTCCAGAAACCGTCCATGTTACTTTAAACTTGACTTCAAATAAAGTGTTACAATTATTTAAACTGGTTTGTTTTATGAATAACTGTAGTAGTGGGTATGGGTTGTTTTGAGAAATGCAGAGGTATTGTATAGGTTATAAGACAATATCAGAGCAATAGCCTCGCTTCCGTGAAACCTCAAGGTTTACCTCTAAGCAGACTAGCAAGAAAACAAAATCTTCCACTATCTACCTCTGTATATGGTATAGGCAGCTGCAGCATTATAGGGAGGGGTGAGATGAGGGTTCAGACTTCTCCCAGCAACAAGTGACAGTCAGTATGTAGTCATACGCCTTTCTACATTTGGGGTCCTCAGGAACTGACTATAGTATCACATCAGTTTTTTCCCCATTTAAAAGCACTCACAATAAATGGGTACGTGTCTTGAAGAACTTGATTTAAAGAGACATCTGAAATATTTTCCATTGTGCAATTAATTTTTTTTTTGTATTGGTCAATTATTTAAGAAGAAAAAAAAACGCTTTCAATGTTGTGACTTGTACCTGGAATTACTATGGAGCGCCATTGTTTTGTTTGGCATTTATTGGTGCAGTATGTGAATGTGTGAGAGAGAGAGAGAGAGAGATTAGAAGTGATGATATCAGTATGTAGGTGCAAACATTAGCTACTAATAGCGCAATATCCACAGAGCAAAGCACCAATAAAGAAAATAACTGCATTTGTTCACAGCACTAATTTAAAGTACCAGCGAGGATATTAAAAACTAGGAGCTTGCCCATCGCGTGGCTCGGATTGAGCGCCCATGTGTCTCTTTGCAGTATCTCCCTCCTGTCCCTTTCTCCTCTGTGTGTGTGGTGAATCTTTGCGTGGCGCGCGGTGACTGCCGTTGGTTTTATTTTCAAAGTCCTGCGTGCCTGGCGTTGTTCGTGTAAATGTTACTGTCTTCAGCGATATGTATTTGGTAAGTATTGCGAGCCTGGCGTTGCCGAGCCTCATTTTCATGCTGTTTCTAAAAATTTTCATTTTTCGTTCCCCATTTTTTTCCCTGGCTTAGGCGATTTTCAAGTGACTAAAAACAAATATGGGTGTTATTCGCTTGCAACCTCACTCCCAGGCTTCCCGTGCCTCCCCTTGTGCTGTGGGTTATATATATTTTTTAGTTTTTTAGAGTTACGCGCTTGAACAACGGCTGGCAGTTGCGTGCCCAACTCGCTCATTGCAGCCAAAGTGCTGGTTCATGAGGCTCGCCTAAGTACTGCGCGGCTTGCTCACCTCGCTTCCCGAGGCTGGCAGTTGAGTTGTATTGCCATTCGGGGATGCTTGTGATTTGCTAAAAACATGCACAGGTGAGAAAAATACATTGAGTATGCAATGCAGCATAGACATATACATGAAACTTTACACACATAGTTACCTAGTAATTGAGGTTGAAAAAGATTTTTAGTCCATCATGTTCAACCTTTTTTTCTGTAATATGCAAATTGTCCCAGAGAAACACAAATAATAAAAAAAATGGCATTCGGATTCCTCCCTGGATCAATACTTCTCTTTTTCTAGTTATCCAGGATAACCCTGAATGCCCTTTTTATTCAAAAAAATATACATAGCCCGTTTTTAAAAGTTATCTATTAAATCTGCTGCACACAGAACTCGATACGAACCATTACACTTTGGACATATACCAGGGCTTGACAAGCCAGGGAGCCTAAAATGTTACTGTTGACCCCTAACATTTTTGCTTTTATACATATATTTCTATATATAATCCATACCCTGGCACCAAAAAAATATTGACTGGCTCCTAACTAATCTGGAAAGTTCCTAAGTTTCAAATGAGTTTGCCAACCCCTGGTACATACATAATAGAAATGCAGCAACATGCCAAACACTACAATCAGACCTGACTTCACCTATCAAGGTAAGCATGATCAGCGCATATCTAACCTCTGTACTGAGTATTTGGTTGAGCATAAAGGTTAACAGCATAGATCATGAACTCACACAAGTCACGGACATTTGATAAGAGATTAGATCTGCACGTAATTCTGGGACATATTTTAAATTACGAAAGTCCAGCATCCTGTCCATTCAATAATGGGCCTTGTTTTAAATATTTTACTCTGATAGTTTTCTACTTACTGTATAATTAAAGGATATCAGGTCTCAAAATGCATAGAGCAATGCTACATAAATCAGATCCCCGGAGCCAAGGTTCCTACATGATTAGTTTTTATACATATATATTGCTCTAGGTAATCCATAACCTGACTCCCCAAAAATGTTTGGCTGGCTCCTACTTTTCAAATAGATAACAATAACAAACTGCAGCAAGGGAAGATATAGTTACAAACAGTTTTCCTAACAATACTGACTTTTTGTGCAGTGCAGCCAAACAGGCAGAAGTCCAGAGCTTTTGTTTGATAACTGCTTAAGACTGAAATTGACATCACACCCCTTCCCCTTCACTGGTTCAGAAGCAGATTTCTTGCATCATTCAATGCAGCTTTGCCGAAATACAAACACCTTTCCCATAGAGACAACTTCAACCAATGTATCATGGTTCCCTCCAGGTTCCTACAGAGGCATCAACATTGATTTCTAATTAAAAAACTAGATGTATTACTTTTTTCCTACTTAATTATGCTCTTAGTCTATCATATATTTTTTTCATTACACAGTGGTCCTTTAAAAAGAACTTGTAGTGTGCTCCATATACACTACAAAAGGTTATACTTAGAATAGGCAAAAGTATTTAGAAAGTAAAACATATGATTGCAAGATTAAATTCATTAAGTATTAAATGCAGCGATGCCCTTTTGTGATTCACCACAGTAAGAACTGTCTACTTGGTTTATCACTAGGAAGGAGGTCCTGGATGCAGATAAGGTTTATTGTGCTTTTATTCCAAGACAGAATCAATAAGGAATGTATCTGCATTCATGTCCTCCGATGTAGGAGCTTTACAGGTAAGTTGCGAACTCTAGGTGTATATGGGCTGCACTCCCTGAAAGTGAAGGACGGGATGCCCAACTAATGAGACACTGGCCGCTCGGCATGCCTAATGTATGGGTTACATTCAAGGACTGTAGTATGGGGTACAGTTAATCAATGATAGTGGAGAAAAAAGGCAATAGGAAGTTTTGTGATTTATATAACAAACTAACAAAATTAGTGGCTGTGAAAGCCAAGAGAATACTCGTACATTATTATTTAGGAAACATCGTAACTAGAGCACATTTTGCTAGTGTATAGAGGATGGCATGACTGCAATTCTTCCTTTGGAGTGTATGATGGGAGGCGTATAGATAAGGGAAAGCATGATCTGCAGTTTGAAGTGTAACTGCCTTCTTCTGAGCATGTGCTCTTTAGGGGGGGGGGGGGGTTATACAGTCAAATGTTAAAAGATAGACTCCATCACCAATAAAAAAAAAAAAAAGAAACAAAGAAAGAATGTGCTAATTAGGATTACAATCACCTTATCTGGCTCTGTAGTGCCCCCCAATGTTATCAAGCAGTTAGACTCCTATATAAGACTCTTATGAAGTGCTATGAGCCACACAAAAACATACGGGGCTATGAAAATCAACTCAAAATATTTCAGAAGGGATTTACTGAAGAGAAAAACTGCTAACACAATGTATAGCCAATTTGTTTAAAAAAATAAAATGAGATCAAACAACCGCGTCCCTTTAAATAAGCCACACACACAAGCTCAAATGTCAAAGCTACAATGTTAGGAAGTGGCTAAGAATAAAAACATCCTTGGGAAATCATTAATGAACTCAGTGAGACACAGCAACAAGGACACTTGCTTGGCCCACTCATTACATGTGCAAAGTGATGTGGACAGGCTGTTTAAATAAAAATGTACAGAGAAAATATGGATTAATA